>VYXD01004382.1:2617423-2744989 GCA_013397195.1 Hylia prasina | reverse complement strand
AAAAAAAAAAAAAAAAAAAAAAGGGCAAAATTTCATGCATTGAAATGTAACTTTTAGTAATTTTAAGAAAACAGGTTAATGTAAACTTCAGAAATTATCTGATCACTGAATAAAACAGGTATTTTATAACTTTTTTAAAGCTATGTCAATCAATGTATATAACACGACCAGGAAGTATGAGGCAGACTAAATTCTGTCACCATGTAGGTATGAAAGGAGACTGACTTATGACCAGCCATGAAATAGAAGTCTCCATTTCTAAACTTCCAAGTGTTTGACTTGGTAAATTGCTTTCCTCTTCAACCCAACAACTGGAGGTACAATACGGAGCTGAGGGAGCTGGGACTGTTTAATCTGGAGGAGGCTCAGAGGAGACCTTGTGATTCCACAACTTCCTGAAAGTTGGCTGCAGCCAGGTGGGGCTTGGTCTCTTCTCCCAAGTAACAGAGGACAGGACAAGAGGAAACAGCCTCGAGTTCCACTAGGGGAGATTTAGATTGGCTATTAGGAAAAAAATCTCTTCACCAAAAGGATTGTCAAGCACTGGAACAGGCTGCCCAGGGCAATGGCTGAGGCACCTTAACAAAGATGCAGACATGACCCTGTAAAGACATGCAGCCAGGACCCTTGGGGACAGAGTTTAGTGGTGGACTTACCAGCACTGGGTTAATGGTTGGACTTACTGATCTTAAGGGTCTTTTAAAACCTAAACGATTCTGTGATGGTAAGAGTTTATAGGTATGCCCAACAACACGCACAACAGAATTCAGAATTAATTAGCAAAATCGTGCTTATCTAATTGCTTTTCTAAAAATACTGGAAATATGCCAAGGCTGTTGTAAAAATTAAGTATAATAACAACATTTTAACAGCCACTGTTGGAGAGAAAGTGACACTTAGGAGAAGGATGTCATGTTCATGAATTTTATCATATTTTAACATATTACCTCTTTACATTGTGTTTATCATGCCGTTTTAGAAAGGCTTCCCACAGAGGAAATTATCACATCTTAGCAACCTCATCAACTTTTAAAGTTTCCTATATCCTACTAGCATATTCTCAATATGTGGAAAATAATGGTTTAAACATTTCTTTTCAAAAAAACTTCACTCCTATTTTATTCAACATGAGAATTTTTTTGTTGTAAGTTTAGCACATTTCACAGTAAGAATGCATAATAGGCATACATTAGCATCTCCACATCAGAATTTTTGTTACCTCTGTCAGCTCCAGCAGACCCTGGCTAACAATTGCTGGCTCAACTGCCAGTCTTGTGGTCATAGGTTTCCAAACAGGGACAGATGAATGAAGACATGCCACTAACATTCAAGTGTTAGGTGACGGATGAGACCAAAGATGAAGCAGCAGTTAACTCAGAGGGAAGCAAGACAGACACATGGTGTGACAGACAGAATTGATGGTGACCTGCCAAGAGGAGTTAGTAAACTGAATTCACTGCATCCATGTAGGTAAGAATGAAAAATTACCAGAATATACCAAAAGTGTAATAAAAAGAATATTTAGAGCTTTCCCCCCCCATGGATTGTTAGCAGCTTAAACAGTTTAACTACGATGCCAATTATGCATCACATACTGTTAATAAACCAAAGCTAAGCTTCTACATAGTAGTATGTAAGATTAATGTACAGAACATAGCTGGTTTATTCTCTCATAATTATGTTTATGTATTGTACTACTTTGTAAAACAAAGGAGTGTTTAGCTCAATAATTTCTAAACAATAAAAATTGTATTAATCACTAACATGGAGAACCATTACCAGAAATCATGTAGCCTACTCCAGAAAGAAAGAGTTTAGCTCAGACATTGAGCTTTCTGTAGTAGGACATCAGTACCAGTAAAAGTATAGTCTTATATGCATGGAATTGTTTCATTTTTCCATGCTGTTCAGAGTGGATATGATTTACTTAAGTCTTGAATGCCCTTCACTTTGAAGTTATTTAAAAACAGTGTCAAAGAAACAGCACTGCCTATACCAAATTTTAGAAAAACAGTTTAGAAAATACTTCACAGTTACTTTATAATTGCTGTTACAATGAAGGTCAGTTTTAATCAGTCCAGAAAAATAAAGAAAACAAAATGTACTTCCTCTAGTGTCTATTTAACACAGTCAGCTTTTGTTGCTTGTAGAACTCCTATTTCTTGTGTAGGTGATGTCATTCTTCCAGGAAAAGGGGCTCAAGGCTTCTGTGATGCATTAATATTTCAGTAATTACATTCATGCCCTACTTCTAACTTTATCTCTCCTTTTCCTCCTTTACCCTCACAAAAATCTAAGAGCTATTTGGTTTTGTTTAAGTCTTGTGGGAATGGACGAGAGAAGTAATAGGGTAAGAGCTAAACCAGCTTATAACAGTTAATAGTAGTATTAGACAAGCATATTAATTCATGCTAGAACATAAAAATTAAAACATACTGCTGGTTTGTTTTACTTACCAGATTTGTAATCTAATTTTCTTTCCTCTTAGCTCTACTGTTTTGATTTTAAAATCAACACCTATAAATAAAATACAGTAAACAAAAAAGGAGGAATAAGAAGCAAAAGTAATGAGGGTGTAATTATTATTTTTGATACTTTTTTTTTAGACCAACTTGTAACAGTGCGAACAAGCAGAAGGGTTTGCATCACTACAGTCAACTCAAGAACATCACAGGGATTTGACAACCACTATACAGCCTGTGAGCCATCCAATTTGGCAGCATCACAACATAAACCTTCCACTTTGTGCAAAATTTCCAGCAGCAGGTAAACCCAACACAACAGTAAAACAGGCACAGTATGATTGTCTTCTCTCCTATTCAACCTTGACTGTCAAGGACAAGCCTGTTCTACTTCCAACTGGCACAGGTGCCCGGGAGGCATGGAGCAGAACCAATCCCTCCACATCAGTTTTGCTGTTTGTGAAACAGGAACAATATAGGTTTGGCTTCCAGGATGGATGCTTAGCATTTGTAAAGTGCTATAGTAAAGTGCTGGAATTAAAGTTGGTTTATGAAGAAGTTTGTCAAGACTGTCATTGTTACGTGCTCCAAATATTTATTAGCAAACTTCTTATATTCAAAGAGGGCATTTGACTTTTAAAAATTATTTTATACCTGCATGGTACTTTTATTCATTGTCTCAAACCTCCAGTCACATTTTGAATGCATACTAAATATCAAAGACAGAACCATGAAGACTTTGTTGTACAGAAAGATTTAACTTCTATAAAAAAAATAATGCTGGCTAGCAACACATAAGACATACTGTGGTCAAACAATACCTAGACACAAAAGATTACCACCTTAACTACAAAAATGCATCAAGGAATAAATGTCCTAGAATATCATAGATCTGTAGATTGTGAACCTGTTCATTTTAGGATACATTTGTATGAAGATTTTTGCGTCAGTTCTTCCTTCTACACATCATCTCTCCTAACAGAGCTAAATCAAAAAGGGAGAAATAAAAAGACATGAGAACGTGGTTCAGACCCATACACTTAAACCTCACACAGAAGTGTAGAAGCATAATGTGTTGGAAACACTTTTGCTATTTCACATGCAATTGTAAACTAAGAACAAGGATGAAACTCAAGAGGAAAAATGGTTTTTATTTTCTCTAACAAAAACGGCACAATTTCCAAAAGGCAACCCATGGTAAAAGCTGAGTGTCCCTGCTGATATTAACAACTGAGAGTGAATTTAAACTTTGACAGAAGGGACTGAACTTGGCCATTATAGCCTTATTTTTAGTTTGCAGAGCAGGTGGACATTGTTCAGCCATATTAAATAAATGGAAGGATAACTGACCTTCATTCTCCTACAGAAATATCGCCTCTAACAGCGTGCAGTTGCACACTGCATATAGATAAAAGTAATGGTCATCACACCATGACATTTCTCCTCGTTCTCCATGTCCTTAATAGTGTCTAACACACTTAACCACCAATTCTTGGAGAGATACTCAGGATATGATGCCTGTACTTCACTTACAAACATGCATCTCTTTCAAACCCTAAGAGTTAATGTGTTAAACTGATTTGTACTAAATAGTTCAAAACTTTAATGGCAATTTTCAAGTATGCATATGCAAATCGATTAAAATATTCAAATTATTAAAAATTCAAATAATTTATTAATCCTAACTTCAAGAAATCTTTTTGTACCCTTCCGAAAAGCAACTGTCTTATGCAAAAGGAGAAATGATCCAGCTATGTTCTAACATCCAAAGTGTGTGAAAGGAGAATTCTTTGTAATTCTATTCTAATGATATTTTTTAAAGAAATACACATCCATTTCTACTGTTATAAGCCTTTTCTCTATAAAAACACATTTCAAATATAAAATGCAATTGTCTTAATAGTCACAACTTTGTCTACAAGATAGAACTTAGTTTACTGTAATTGCTTACCTTAAACCTCTCCTGTCCTCAAGGAAGTCTGAATATAACTACCCTGACATCTCAATCCCAATTCCTAATCCTGCCATTCTGTCATACACAACATACTATATGATTTGCCATTCATTTGATGTTAAAAAAGTCTAGAAAATCTCTGATCCCAAGCTGAGTGTTAAAACTACCACAGGGATTTCATGTAAGTTTAAATAACTACAAAAAGAAAATAATTTTATTTTTATGGAAGTGCTTTATACAAACCACTGCTGTCCTATACAAACCAAAAACCAAAAAGCTTTTATTATATTTTTAAAAACGAAAAAAATTAACTATGGAGAGAAAACTCAACTGTTCTAATAGACCATGTTTTCAACATGGGACTTCCTGGGACTAGAAGGCACAACATATGAATAAAATGAAGTAGAAAAAAGCCGACATATTAAAGAGATGGTTTCAAAATAAATAATATGTCAACAGCATTCTTACTTTAAAGGCAGGTCTTTCTATTAATCATCTTAAAGTCATATCATAAAATAGTTCCCTACTGTGAAATTTTGCAAGAAATAATACAAACAAGTAGTTTTGGAAAAGCAGACACAATCTTCTACAGAATCATTTGAATCATTTAACACTTAAGTCAGACAGAGTGCCAGAACTCAGTAAAGGTTGCTCAACTACTTTTTATAATTAGTAATGGTCTGCAAGCATCAACACAATACCAAAAGCTCCATGTCTGCCAATAATGAAGGAAAAAATCTGGCAGCTTTCATTTTGCACACAAAGAAACAAATTCCTAAGCCTGTCAGATTTCATTATCATGTTTCACCATAGACTGCCAAAGCCAGAGTTTCGAGTTTACATACAAAGTAGTAATTCAATTAAAACAACAACACGATAATTTGCTTTCCACTTCAATTTCAAATATTGCATTGAGTTAGGAAAAAGGTCAATGAAAGAAATTATTGAGCTTGACATATGTTAATGGAAACACCTAAATCAAAAGTTTTGCTATCCATACAATTACTCTGGCATGGTTTTATATATAGTTCAATAAAACAGAAGAATCAACAATTACTGTTGACAACTGCATTAAATCTGAACAACATATCTTATAAAAAGAAAGGATTTTAAAAAGCTGTCTTTAGCTGCTACAATACCAGCAAACTATCAGTGGTTTGCATGCTACCTACCTTGCATTTAAAGGCCTGCTGGTTAATTTATTGTCAGTGAATAACAAAACAGACACATCCCAGGAAATCCAACAAGTGCATGTGCTTATGACCGTACTGAGGCATGCCATTTGCCAGGTCACAGTGATGTAAGGGGACCCAAAAGGCTTATTACAATCTCCCCTCCCATTAAAAAGCCTCGTCTCTATAGATCAGGCTTGCAGGGACAACAGGCAATCAATAATTTTCCAAAATTATTACACTCAGACAACAAGTACATCCAAATCACCATCTCTCTTTTTATGGATTTTACGGATTAAAATTATATGTGTTTTGGATGTCACATTTTGACCCTCACTTTTTGCTGGAAAGGCCTTTTTCAGGAGTCCAAACAAACATCCTCCTAGAACTAATGTAGAAGACACAAAAATACAGATCTCAAGCCTCTGGTTTGTGTTTCTGATTTTGCATTTATTTCAGCATTTGAAAGTATACTGATTGAGCTTGCCCTACAACTTAAATCTGCAAAGGAGTATGTCCTTTCCCCACAGGCTAGATATATGTCAAATAAGGCATTAAGGACAGCAACACTAAGCTGGTGTGTGTAACATAAGTTAAGGATTTGGAACATTTTATTTAATGTGCACCGTTGCTGTTAGTAGCACATGAACTTTGGATGAAAAATACACTTCATGCAAAGAACATCTATTACAACAGGGGCTCAACTCAAGCTATGCTTCCTCCAGGAAAAACAAAGGGCTACCAGGATACAAGGGTTTAAAAGTGTATTAAACACACTTTGCTGTTGCAAACAATAGGTTGCAAACAACCTGTCTGCACTCTTTTCAAAACTAAACAGCCTTAAAGAGAACAGAGACTCAAAATAGAAGCGCACTAATAAAGTTCTAGGTAAGGGCAAGTCACTGAGAATGACATCTCTTATCAACAGACCAAACTTGAGACTCTTTCAAACTTCCAGTTTGAAACAGTCTTCAAATCCTACAAAAATGAAGCCTAGCCCACAACTGACTACAATACATTAATTTCTCACCCCAAACAGGAACTAGAGGTTATCTGCTAAAGCACAAACTGAAATATACACAACTGGGTGCAGCCTTTCTCTTTAAAGCTAAAAGTACTTGCTTAGAAATAAAATAGCGAAGAACTTCTTACTATGCATTTTATGTTTAAATTTGCAATCTTTAATTTCCTTTCATAAAAAACAGAAAAAGAAAGTGGAAACAGTTTTGCTTAATGCACACAGAGTGACCTTTCAGTGGACAAGATTTCCTGGTAACAAAGTTAATGGACGAGCTGGGAAAACAGATGCAAATAGAGCACAAAAAAACCCCTCCAACTAAAATCAATTCCAATGGATTCAATTTTCAGAGGTCTGTTAGTGATTTGCATCAAAGTAATTCAATCAGTGAAAGATAATCAGACCATGTTTAAAGAAACACAATCAGTTTAAAAATTCAGAGGTAATATACCAATTAACCCTCAAACAGACATATAATTTGAAGGCAATGACAAGTTATTGAATTTGAACATCTGACAGCATTATGCAAAAAAAATTTCTTACTTATGCTACATTTGATAACTGAGGTCACATGAGTTTTGAGGTAACAACCATCTTTAGCAGGCCTGATTTGTAACTCAAACAACCCTTACACCTATCCCAAAACTGCCAAAGTCAATTAAAAGATGCTCAAGAGCATGCCTTCTGATTTCTAGCCTCTTGCTTGAGGGGGGGGAAGCAATCAACAACAAATGGTACATAGAGAAGACAGGAAAAGGTTACAGAAACTGTTATCAGGAAAAAATACCCCAAATCATTTTGTCTTATTTTAATCAAATTCTAGGGCAAGCAGTTAGTTCTTAATCCACACCAAAGTGGAAATGCCTCTTCCAAACTTATTAAAAAAATTTAAAAATTTCAAAGAAGAAATCTGGAATCATTTAGTGCTAAGTCAGATATAAGCATGTTTCGGGATTATTTCAGAGGCAGGTAAAGTACGTTATCCATAGAGCTTCAAGCGTGTAATTCTAGAATGATTAACACGCAGACATTTGAGACTGTGTGCCTAAAATAAAAGTGTACCCATACCTCAACTGGCAACTGGGCTACAGACTAGAATGTAACAGATACCAATTTTCTTTTTCTTCTGTGTAATATACATGTAGTGAGTAAATGCTGAAGGTGTAGTCAAATGATTTTTTTTTTAACGTCCAGTATACAGCTTCTAAACATTTCAGATGCTAGGTACTTCCCAATTCAGTGAGAAAGGAGGAAATTATAATTTCTTTACGTTCTTGTGGAAAATAAAATCATAAGGCCTTTCAGAAAACCTAGGCTTTTGATACTGTTTAGGATACTAAGTTCGAAGTATGTACCAAAATGCTGACAAACAACTGAGGTGGAAGAGGAAATTGGAAGCAGTAAGACTCTCTGTGGCTTCATGAACAAGACTTCTTTACAGATTTCTGATTATAAAACAGAAAAACACACTGAGCTACTGGTCAACAACTACCTGACCTGAAGGGAAAACTGAATGGAAAAAGAAAGGTTATTTCATGAGCAACAATATCCAGAGTTTTAGAAGGTGGAACCCATAAGCATTTTGTTTAGGGTTTCAAGTTTCCCTCTCCCTGAGATATCACAGAAATTAGTTGTAAAAAAGTGTTGCTAACCAACTTCCAGAAGTCCCTGAGAATCATATGGCCCTATTTTCTTTTTTTCCTTTGCTAATGACACGCTCAGCTGTTCACAGCAGAGACTGAGTCTGACAGCTGCATTCCACTCTCCTTGCAAACCTAACTCCCCATCTGACACCATTCAAGTGGCCTCTTCACTCTGCCTGTTGTTTTATTTGTGTATTCTCATATATGTCCTGACTAGGGACTCTGACAGTCCTGTAGTGTTGATATAACCCAGTGCCTGAATATTTCTATCAGCTGAAGTTAACATCTAGTTTACAAATAATAAAAAAAAAAGTTCAACTTCAAATTTACTCTTCATTGTAACCTGTTAATTAAAAACCCCATACCTCCACAAAACCCTCTTCCTAAACCCTAATAATTTATATTATCTGCCAACCTTTTCCTGTTTTAAATTGCTGTTTTGTTCACTTACGAGGATTTAAATGATTATGCATAGCAAGCCATAGCTGACTATACCAAATGCTGTAAAATACACCTAGTTGACATATCTGGGGCAAACAATGACTCTCCAGGTGTTTTCACTTGCTGGAGTCTCTATGTTGTCCATTACAAGTGACTACACTGCTCCTAAAGGTAAAAGGCAGCTTCCCGGGGACACAGGCTTCTGTCATAATTTGTACCTCCAAAGACAAACAAGGAGGTTCCCTAATTATCTTAAGGTTTTGTGTAAGACAAAACTGTTTTTCTCTGCGAGTTTCCAGCCTCCTGCTCCTCTCTGTTTACAGTTTGGCAAAAAACTGCAGCACACCATTAATAAGGTATTGGCATGGTTTATTTACACTATTCTGCACTAGTCAAAAAGCCAACATGCAAAACCAGATGCAAAAGTAAGAATAGTCAATTCTCACAGAATTACCTGTCCCTCATCAAAACTTCCTTCCTTTTTTTTTTATGTAACAGCAGAAATTTCTCACATTGAGTTAAGAGCTGTTTCTTGATTAAAGCAAGCACATCTTACTGTTACTTTGTCATGATGTGGTAAACTAAGAAACATCTATTTCTACTTTCTCCCCTCTCCCCAGACCAAGTAAGCTTTCAGTGCCACCTTACTGAAGGGGGCGGAAATCTTTAAAGGAAAATTATAATGAATTATACTTGTCCGAGAGTCCACAGGCACACACAAATGTATCAAAGAAAGGAATATTCTTTTAGCTGACTCAGGATGATTTTCTGAAAAATTTTATATAGATTGTTCTTCATCTCAGATTACATCAAATTACTAAATTTATTTTTAAGCCATAGTTTTGATTTACTGGAAAAAAAATCAAATTATTAGTAAGCCACATACTATGTTTACAGTGTCTGCTAGAATACTGATTAGATAACTAAAAAGACTGAGGAGTAACTTAAAGGGCTGTTCTGAAAAATGACAGATACTTTAAACGTGAATAGTCTGATACTTTTAAGTGAAAAGCATTATATGACAAGCTTATGGGAATGAAACTGAACATTTATGTTGTTAGCCCACATTTTTTAAGGATAAAGAGAATGAAGACAGGTTTGAATTGTGACAGAAACCCCAAGCATATGTATACATACACACAAAAAGGTATATATGTATATATTGGTATACCATATAGAAATGCCTATAAATTAAAGACAGAAGTTGCCTTACTTAAGAGCATTCTGAGAGAGGACAAAGGTAAAGTTTTCGCTATTACTAATGTTTATTTAATGGACACTAGGAATTTTGCACAGCATTTTAAAAATAAATAGTAGGAACAATTTCACTTGGAAAGAAAAGCTCTGGTCCTCTGCAAATCTCAGGAGTTTCTGACTTCCATACCATTTCACACGAAGGTGAAACAATGTCAAAGAGCATTTCTGTGAAGCCAAAGGAATCTTGCATTTACATGCCACTGATCTGGATCCCTCAGGCTACAATTAGCCCAGAACAGATCACAGGTCACTAAATTCCCATCTTGATCCACAACAAACCTTCCCATTACAAATCTCACTATTATTTTGCTTGTAAATGAGGCCAGAAGGAAGCTTTAGTGTTTACTACAAGTGATATGTTGGTTTCCTATGAACAGCTGCTAAAACAGCCAGCCATGTACAAGGCACATAAACTGCACTGGAATTATCAAGGGCAAAGCTTCTTTCCCAGCATGATTTTAGACTAGGCGTAAAAGAACTGAAAGATAAGACGAGGTCTCAAGAGACTTTACATACTGAGCCAACATAAAAAAGAAAAGCTGAGGAGCCCAACTTGATTCAAGGGACCAGGACAATCAGCATCCTAAGAGGTGAGTCAGTGCAGAGCCTCATGTTTGGGAGAGAAGGAACCTCAGGTTCAGAGAATAAAACTCAGAGAGAAGGGTAATGCCTGCACAAAAATTAGATTGACAGGAAATACTGCTGAGTACAGAAATTCCTTAGATCTGTCATGGAAGAAAAACAGCAAGGAGACTGGGAATGAACTACGAATGGGTGGATTAGGTAGGATGTACAACCATGAGACTGAGCAGTAGCTGGACAGATACTCTGAAGAGAACAGAGGCCACTGAATTTTAAATAAATGGACTCTGATGAAAAACAGGTTGAGATAGCACCATTTAGAAAAATTAATATATAAATTTAACATCATGACTATGGAGATCTGAATTAGGATGTATTTTTTTCAGGATAAGAACTAGTTGAGGTGGGATAAGAGAGTGGAAGAAGCAGAGGCAAACACTTGTTTCTTCACCCCCGTGCTTGAATCTTACAAATGTGGGAATGTATTTATCTACTACCCTTGGAAAGACCATTCTTCTTCCCACCATACTTTAATTGCCAAGTCTGGAAAACCTTGAAGTGATAGCTTTGGATTCTGCTCCTGTGTGAATAATGCAGCCAACAAATAATAAATGGAGATCAAATTTTACTTCAAAAGTGTAGACATATGTTTGTTGACAAAGCTAATATGATCTCACTATTACTCCTGAACAAGTTACTATTCCATTATAAAAAGAAGCGGATTTAACACTGGCATGGAGAGAGTAATTTTACATTTTTCAAAAAACAGTAAATATTTGAGCATATTGGGTATTCTCAGTGCTATGTAAATAGCAGATTTAAGGAGACATATTATTCCCTGCAACTAATTTAATGCCCAAAATAAATACATCAAAAGAATTTTAGATCAACAGCACATTGTGTGCTGTTATGAATAATGTGCTGAAATCTGCCAAGCTATTTTTGAACACTTTCAAAGAAGTTCTGAGCTGAGACTGAAGACATGTTGATGTGTTTTCGTTACAGAATTTTCTTTACCAATCTGGCAATGTAGTCTTTCTAAATTAGCATTTAAATACTGTATCTTTCTTAATTGAATCTACACCTTTCTTTTTCTGCAGAAATGTTCCAGTTTTCAATTACATGCCACTATTATCAGCACTTAGGGACAGGCGACAGAAAAGGTCTTTGGACACTGCAGTTCTGCCACTGTCAGAGGAAGTCCTCTGAGTAGCCGCTGCTTTCATAAAAAAAGCTTGAGGTGCTAAATGTTGTTCTTTTTGTCCTAATACATCCACAGGTTTTAGTATAAAAACATGAAATTAAGGTTGAGATCATTAATATCAAGGTAAGGAAGTAAATATGTATTCTAGCATTCCATTATAAATATAGCTTTGCTAATATAAGGTACGTACAACCACATGCAGTTTTTTGGTTGGTTACATGGCCGTTTCAAATTTAATCTCAAGGTATATTCAGTTTACGTAACTGGATCAATCACAGCATTTTCACTGATGTTTCAAAACACATTGTCCACCTGCAAATTCTTGAAAACCACTGCAGTTAAGTGGTGACAAAGGAAGAGCCTTATGATTTCAGCTGTGTGTTAGAGGCTGAACTCAGGTTGTTTTGGAGTGTGGGTTATTTTCAATCTATATGAAATGTAAACAACAGAGGTTACTTTTTCTTACTTTATAGTGCAAAAAAATCAGTACGAGCTGACTGTGAGAAGTTTTTTCATTTAGCAGTCAAAAGATCTGGGGGAATCTCAACAGTTCTCAAGTTTAGTCTGAGGACCTTGAAAGAATGCCATTACTATCAAGTCCTTCTACATGTATTTTGGCAGAAGTTGATTTTCCCTATGCTGCTTTATGTTGGCACATTTCGTACAACAAACATTATGTAACCTTCTGTCTAGCAGCATATCACTACTTATTTCCTGTTTCTTCCCTAAAATAAGGAAGCTTCTCTGCTTCTCTGTCTCAGTTATTCAGGAAATCAGCTTTGTTCAAAAGACACCAGCCTGGAAGTCTGGACCGAGGTCTAGACCACCTCCCCTCACTTCCCAAGATTCACAGCAGGAAACTAACCCCAGTTACAGAGAGCAGCCCAGACTTGATAGAACCCTTAATCTGGGTCAAGCTAAAGAAGATGCACGAGAGTTAAAATCAATGTCTAGACCTGGGGAATTTATAGAGAATACATTCCTCTATTAATTGTACTTGAGTTGTACCATAAATTCAATTAATCTGTTCATCTAGACAAGCCATCAACATTTCTTCATAACAACACATCCCTTGAGGATAAATGCCTTTGATATGCTATCACTGTCTTTCTAACTCCTACAAGGTTAAGTTGCCAACTTCAAACCAAAAACTTTATCAACACATCAGTGCTAATCTGCACTACCAGATCTGGATTCTTAGCCTAGGAAAGAATTAAATAACTGGTAAAACACACATTAAAACAAAAGTATGAGTAACCGTGCATCATTTTGTTGCAGGAATATCATTTTGGATAGTAATAATTCAGCTTCTAAAAGGCAATACAATCACTTTTCATCAGATGCTATAAATTCCCTCATGTTCCAAGCTACAATTAAGCTAAGCATACATATTTCCCAGTGACACAGACTTTAACAACCACCTTCCTGCAATACTCAAAGAGTTCAACTCCAAAGACAGGACTCTAATAACAACACAGACTAACTAGTTTGTTTTCCTCCCTTTAGACACTTGTGTATTAAAAGACGGCAGGCACTAAATTACCTCCAAGACTTGCACAGATGACTAAACAATGAATAAGACAGCACACTACAGAACTAGGAGCTTGCTCTCTAGTTAGTTGTATAAAGAGCCAAACACGCAGTGTTCTCAAGAAACAAAACATTAACCTGCGATCTAATATCACAGGGGGGGTCTTCACGAAGCCATAACAAGCATCTGGAGTTAATCTGCCTGCGGTCTGGAAGAGTAGTTGAATAATATATTGGAAGAGTACACAGAATACACACTGCAACTTTTCAACTGCTGAAATACTTGTGTCTGCTTACACGCAACATCTAAGACTTAAGCACAAAAACCCGCTTTACCAACCATGCCTAATTTCTTCTTTAAGCTGTCTGCCGTTAGCAAAGCTGAAACAAGACAGCCAGCAGCTTCTCAGAACTCGCCAAGCCAACTAGGACATCCACGATCTTTCCAAGAAGCGCTGTTGAAGTCTGGCACCAATCAAGCCCCTGGGCTTCCCACGCCCGAGGAACCCACCCGGGGAGACCCAACCCCGCTGTCCTGGGCGGGAAGGGGACGGGGACCACGGCGCGCCCCGCAGCGGGGCCAGGTCTGGGAGGGAATGCCTGGCAAGCGGGGAGCGGGCCCGCCCTGGGGGAAAGGCGGGCCGGGGGCCGGGGAAGGGCGGCCGCCGCAGCGAGCCCCGCGTTCCCACGGCCGGGCCCTGCGAGCACCGGGGGGAGGAGCGCCCCCACCCCCGGGCCGGGCCGGGACGCGCGCTCTCTTACCCACGGTGGACTTGCAGGCCTCGCAGAAGGTGTCGTCGGTGAATCGCTCCATGAGGCTGGTCTTGCCCACCCCCCGCGACCCGATGATGATCACCTGCAGCTTGAAGTCGGCCGGGCGCGGCGGCTGCTTCCTGCGGCGGGACTGTCCCCCCGAGAGCGCCGGCGACCCCGCCGCCGAGCCCGCCCCGAGGTCCANCGCGGCCCGCGGGTTCAGCCTTGCCCCAGCCCCGGGGTGAGCCGCGGTGCGCTCCAGCGCTGCGCAGCCAGATCTTGCTTCGAGCTGCCTCTGCCGGGACGGCGGGGTCTCCATCCTTATTGGGGGGATTGGAACATTGCTCTTATGAGGAAAGGCTGAGAAAGTTGTTTAGCCTCAAGAAGAGACGAGTGAGAGGGTGTATATAAGTATCTTGGGAGGGGTCCCAAGAAGATCAGGCTCTTCCCCGTGGTGCCGAGAAATAGGACAAGAGGCAACGAGGGAAGCGGATGCACAGAAAGTTCCACCTGAACACGAGGAAGAACTTTTTCACTGTGCAGTGACCGTGCACTGCAACAGGTTGCCCAGAGGGATGTGGAGTTTCCCTCGCCAGAGATAATCAAGGGCCCTCTGCACACAAGCCTGTGTGCACTGTGCTCTAGGATGACCCTGCTTGAGCAGGGAGGTTGGACCAGATGACCCACTGTGGACCTTCCCTACATGACCTGCTCTGTAATTCTTGATTTTGTGATTGTCTAATTTTGTCTCACCTAAATCTACCTTCAGGTAGTCAAGCAAACCTCAGCCCGGGGTGGACTCCCTATGTGTAGTAGCACACATGGGTCTGGGGTCATCCAGGGATGGATTTCACTGTCAGGTTTCTGAACCTGGTACCCACTTGCTCCTGGGCACCGACTTTTTCGTAACAACCACCTGTGCCAGCTCAGTTGTTCAAATTCCTAGCAAAGGAAAATATGGCTGTAGAGGAAGTAGTGTAATAAATCATATGAGGGAAAAATGATCGGGATAAGTGTTGCTCATTGTAGTTTTTGAGGAATTTCTATCTCTCCAAGCTCTGAGGACCTAGAGTTCAGAGAATACAGATTTTTCAGACGCAGCTGGCAGCAAATGGTGCAGAATCATAGAATGGCCTGGGTTCGAAGGGACCTTCAAGATCATCTAGTTCCAATCACACTGCTATGGGCAGGGATAATTTTCACTAGAGCAGGTTGCTCAGAGCTCCACCTAACTTGGCCTCGAGCACTTCCAGGGCTGAGGCATCCACAACTTCTCTTCCAGACATAGGAGGGATTCATGGTCCTAAGAGAATCTGAAATCTACATGTAGGATAAAGTATTATGAACATGAGAGGCATGGACAGCCAAAGCTGGTGGAGGTGTGAGAACATTTGGTCCCATTTTCTAGATTCTCACTACTAGTTGTAAGCTAAGAAAATTTGTCAAGGGACTGTAAAATTGGGGGTACATTTAGGAAACCATTGCCTCACAGGAACGACTTTCTCAACAGCTAATTTTCTTGACCGAGTGAGGCTATTTGGTAGTGAGGCTAAGTTTCCAAGAACAACAAACAAACAAAAATTAGAAAAACAAACAAAAAACCCAAATAAGCAAATTTAAAAAGCCCCCACAAAATGAGAACTAGAATTTAACAGTTTCCTTAATTGCCACTAATCTTCATTACAAGAAAAACTGGCAGTTCTTCAAACAAGTAAAATGGTCTAAACTTTAAAACAAACAAAACCCATATCAATCCCAACACTTTCTGTGTATTAGACTCACTCCACCCTCTCCTTACTGATTATATAGGTATTTGAAGGGGGAGCTCATCACTGAGAGTGAATTAATCTAGCAAGTGCAGCATCATAACAAGATAACCTTTTTGGTTTGAGTTGGGTTTTTTTATCCCTAAAGTCCATCCTCTAGAATTATAATGTTCTTCCAAATCTCTAACTCTGATAGGTCCTGAAGACCTCTCTGCTCTTCCTAAAGGGTGCAGGCCACTAGGTACGTTGTAGACTGATCCTGCAGATTCATTACTGGTCATTAGAGTAGCCTCAGTTCCACTTGTTATTTTGTGTGCTACCAATTCACTTTCAAACAAGGTAATTCAAGCAAATCTATGCTGACCAACCTATTCCTGTAGCTGCACACAGATATTCAGCAACATTGATATTTTCAGTCCTTCATTAAATGAGCTGAAGTGTGAATACCAGGCTTCAATTGCACAGCCTTGAGTGGTTTGCATCGTTTGTTCAGCAGAAGAGCTTTTTCCTGATTAGTCCACAGCTGTGGAGAACCTGCAAACATGAAGTGAATTCCTTTGTGCCTCCAGTCTGTTGCCAGCCATTGCCACTCCTTTTTATTTCTTTGGCTATTTGGTGGGGTCATCACCGTAAGCATGCAAGTGTTTTTCATGTTAGCTAGTTCCTGGCATCCAGACCTTTCCTTCAGCATCTGTTACCACTCATTATGTAACTGCTCTTAGTTTTATAAAGAGGTTTATATTGGTATGGTTCATACACTTTCCCTAAATGGAAGGCTGTATATTTGAGGTATTAAGTGTATGTGCATTGGTAGAATCTTGCCAACATACATACGTAATAATATACTGATATTACTATATAAAAAGTTTTGGTGAAGCTGTAAAACTTTTATGGATGTCCTGGCCTGTTCTTCAACTCATTTATAAACACAAATGAAAGATGAACATGGTGGGGGGGAAATAAAATCAGAAACTAGCTCAAAAAACAGAGAAAGAGATGGGATTTTGATTTCCTTGTAATTGTTTGGTGAAAAATAATCGATGTGCTAGTAGGTAGTGTAGTCTGAGTTGCAGTGTTTTCATTACAAATTAAATTGGTATTGGCCAGCAGAAAAAAGGTTGGGTTGCTACAGCAGCAGGGATGAAATAGAAAACCAGCTTCTATCCCCTTGAAAAGCAAAGAAACAAAAGGGGAAAAAAAAAATCCCCAAACCTCTCATTTTATTAATAAGCATATGTATGGGGAAAAGGGCTATTTTAATACATGATTCAGCTGTGCTCTTAGGGCAAACTGTAGCTAAAATTTCCATCCCTCCTCTGTATCCTAGATGCTCTTAAGGCAGCCAACACATGTATTTGTGGTTAAGAATGTGAAGGTAGGCTTGCTTCAATGTGGGGAGCTGTTTGGAGATGTCACTTTGTGTCTGTACATTGAATTTCCACTGTACAGCCTTTCGTACATATCCCCTATATGTCACCTGTCATGCCCCAGGCCTAAACTCTTTCCATGAAGGTCTTTTTTGCATTCTGCTATGTCTTGTGCTCTTCTAGATTTGATCCAGGTGGAATTTATTTCAAGAGAATTATTTAAAAGAAAATACATGGAGTATTCTTTTGGAGAAAGGAGGGGGGGGGCAGAGTAGGGCTGGTTGGATAGATCAGCTTCCCTGGCTGTCAAACCCAGTCTCTCTAAAGGATATTGATGGAATATTGAGTGGCTGGTCACTGTTCCAGTGGAAGGAACTCTTGCTACTCAATTGACTACAACAGTATAGTTAATTTGAATGTCTCTTTAATCAATCTTTCTCACAGGCTGTTCTGTGATACTTATGCCATCCCATCTGAGCTATAGTTACTATTGTAATGTATTTATCTTTTCAGTACACATCTAAGGGGATAGCGTTATGTCTACATTACAGGTGGGAGACTGAGGCTTTGGTATTTTTGGCTGTGTACTCTTTGAGACTGATTGGAAAAATTTTAGATGGTTCTCTCATGTGTTAAGTCTTGAGGATTTCCTTCATAAACTGCATGGAATATATTGTTTTGCAAAGGGTGGCAAGAAGATTTTTAAGACAATGGCAGTCAAAATGAACATAAGACAGAGACTGGAAGCTTATGATGACAGAGTGGTCTAAAAGTGGGATTTCAAAGGCTTCTGCTATAGTACTTTGGAAAATTTATAGCACTTCAGAAGAGTGATCCAAGAAATAGTCGTCTTGACCTACACCAAAAGAAATGCTAAGCACAGGGGTATAGCTAACATCTTTCCCAGAGAGCTCAAAGTTTTATAGAGCTTTTTCAAGGTGCATAGCAGAATGCAGATTCTCCCTCCCAGATTAATATCCTAAGACAATCTCTTATCAAATATACATTAAGTCAGTGGCTTTTGTTAGCTTCATTGCTCCTCTTTTTACTGCATGAACTTGTGAAAATATATTTATCTTCAACTTCTGTTTTTCCTCTTCTATATTTTTTTTTCAAAAAGAAACAATTACCTTTTCTCTCTTGTTTTTAGAAACTTCATCAACTCTGAATATTTTTCCCTTGCAGTTCAGTGGTCAACTGTGATTTGCGTGTGAATTTTAAATGTACTCTCTGAACAGCTTTTATTCTAAGCAAGAAACCTTCTTTTTAATGTTTTTTCCTTTCTAGGCTTGAATATTTTATTTACTGTGTGAGTGAACTGAAAGAAACTTTTTCCTAGGCCAAGAACCCATTTTGAGATTTGAAAAATAGCAATTTTGAGTGATATCACATCCTGCTTTAGTTCTTTAGTATATTTTTCCCCTTATTATTCAATATTAGCGTTATTTCACCCATATTAGTCTCATTTTTGAGAAATTCCTTACACACGTGGGGTATTTATCATCCAATGTCAACAT
Organism: Hylia prasina; assembly: GCA_013397195.1. Lineage (NCBI taxonomy): Eukaryota > Metazoa > Chordata > Aves > Passeriformes > Sylviidae > Hylia > Hylia prasina. The sequence goes on along the minus strand of VYXD01004382.1, from coordinate 2,726,323 downwards.
GTCAAATTGAGTATGACTAAATCCAAAAAGAAAGCAAATAAAAATTAGGAAAAGTCCTATTGTACATAACTTTGAAAATTCTTTATTGTACTATCAATTTTAAGCGTGTCTCCTGCTTGATTTCAGTGTGGAGTTTGGCCTCCTGATTGTACATATAAATTTGAACAAAGACAATAAGGATTTTATGTGAGGGAGGGACTTTCTTACTAGCACCATTAATGTGAGGGTTAATAGGCTGCATTCTGATCGCTGTCATTTCTGAGTAGGTTTTCCTTTGACACATCTTGCACATAGAGAACAGCTTTACACATATATTCCATGCCTTTCTTCAGGCAGGAGTGAACAGCTTTCCACATCTTGGAAACAGGATTAACATCTACATATGCAGGGACTCGTGGGAGAACTAGAAGGAAGTAAGCAGGAGAAGCAGGCACTCACTTAGCCTTCATTTTTTAACATATCTGGGGATGCAGAGCACCTAATACCCTTTAGCTATTGCCGTGGGTTTGTGTTGTCTGCCACAGGAACTCTGGTCTGTCCCGTGAAGGTAAGCAGCTCCCTATCCCAAGTGGAAGGCTGTCTTAGGACTATATTTTGCTGAATTCCTTGGTTCACAGAAAAATGTTCATTGACATCTATGGAATCAAACTGGTGCACACTTTTGCTTTTGGTTGAAGTTTCCAATAAAGTTCTGAAGTACACTAAAAAATTTACAGGGCAATTTTCCTGATGCAAGCATATCTACCTCAGTCCTGTTTCTAGCAATGCTTCAAGTAAAATATATTTTCTATTGAAATGAGAAACTCAGTAGAGTGCAAAAAATAAATCCTGAAGATAAATGGACCTACAAACAAATTCTTAGATTTAAATTAAAGCTAATGATCCAATAATCTCTGACTACTGTAATATGATAAAATGTGAAACAAACCTTCAAAGTATGCAATCTTATGGAGCTCAGGTTGTTATATAAGCTTGACTGACCAAGTGTTCTCCTTACTTTTAATTCTGCACTTTTCTTAGCGATTTTGGAGAGCTATTGTTAGAAAGTTTTCAAAATTTTGATTCATTTAAAGAGAAATAAACTCTGAGGTTTGATAATCAATATTGCTAATTATTGTGATTAACTTGAAGGCCTTGATTTAAATATGGGACAATTAAAATTAGAGGAAGACATTAAAATACTTTGCTTACTATAAGGACTAGTAGTTTTTTTATAAAGCATGCAGTCTTTCTATGGGTTGCCTTTATTGTAAGCAATGACTTTTAAAACCTCAAGAGTTTTTTCTTTCTTGTATTTGTCTGTGAAATACTAAAGGATAAATTCACTCTAGGTAAAGATCTAGATCCCAGAGAAAGTCAGAAACTACTGTTAAGAAAGTTTTCTGTTTATGCATTTCAAGACCACTAGGTGCTGCCTATTCACTGCAGCAAATGTTACAGTCTGTTTGTTTTATAGTGATTTAGGGAATTATGTGAATTATTCATAGTAGCAAACTGAATTTGAGGCCCATTGTAATCCAAAGAACTGAGAATAAAGCTAAAAATATGGTAGAGGGCTTATGTTGTATAATTAAGACAAGCATTTCCTTGGCCACTTAGTTTTGAGCCCTCAATTACTGACATGGTGAATAAAAGGTATCAAGAAAATCCTGCAAAAAGCCTTTCCAGTGTTTTGAGACAGGAGAACACAAAAAGGCCTCTCCTATTCTAGTCTGACTGGCATAGGAGGGATTTACTGTCAGGCAATTACTGAAAATTGAAAAATGTAATTAAGGTTCACTTAAAAGTTTATAATCTCACTTTAGCTCTGATGCTCTTTATCATCTTAAATGTGACAACTATTGTTTAATAAACAACATAGGAAGATCTGGTTTCTTACAGTTAACAGTTAATCCTTCAAAATATATTTCATTACCTGCTAATTCTGTACATGCAACTTCAGATTAAGGACAGACAGGAGCAGAAGAATAGTTTTTGCTGCATGGTTATAGTAGAAAAAAATAATGCAGATCTCTAGCTTTAAACAAGCCTGTCCAGGTTAGTTGTAAATAATGCTTAAGAATGAAATGCCAACAGCAATCACAGCATGTGAGTCACCTATCCACAGAGAAGTGGAAGCTCATGGCTGCATCAAATTTCATGGAAACAATTGTGGGTTTGCCGTGTTTGACAAACCTCTATTTCTGTGTTCTACAAGATGGACTGCTGCATGAAGTTTAACACCAACCGTATGAAGTTAAACAACGACAAGTGCTGGATTCTGCAGCTGGAGCAGGGCAACCCTGGATGAATGCACATGTAATGAGAGGTAGAAAAGCAGTGCCATGAAAAGGAACTTTGAATTCTTGGTCTTTGGCAAGTTGAACATGAGTCAGCAGTGTCCTGGCAGCAAGGAGGGCCAGCCACATCCTTGGGGGGGCATTGCCAGCTGGGCAAGGGAGAGGATTGTCCTGCTCTGTTCTGCACTGGGGTGGCCTCACCTCAAGTCCTGAGTGCAGTTTTGGGAGCTACAATATAGGAAAGACACTGAGCTCTTAGAGAGCATCCAAAGGAGGGTCAAAAGGATGGTGAAGGGCCTTGAGGGGAAGCCGCATGAGGAGTGGCTGAGGTCACTTGGGCTGTTCAGTCTGGAGAAGAGGAGACTGAAGGGAGACCTCACTGCAGTTACAACTTCCTCGTGAGGGGAAGAGGAGGGGAAGATCTCTGGTCAGCACAGATCTCTGCTCTGTGCTGACCAGTGACAGGACCTGAGGTAATGGCCTGAAGGTGTGTCAGGGGAGCTTTAGGTTGGATATCAGCAAAAGGTTCTTCACAGAGGGAGTGGCTGGGCACTTGAACAGCTCCCCAGGGAGGTGGTCACAGCACCAGCCTGACAGAGTTCAAGGAGCATTTGGCCAATGCACTCAGGCACATGGTGTGACTCTTGGGTTGTCTTGTGCAGGCCAGGAGCTGGACTTGGATGATGCCTGTGGGCCACTTCCAACTCAGGACATTCTGTGATTCTGTGACTAGTTTGGAAACAAATATAGGACAAGAAATACTAATAAAGAGCATTGATAGTTTGTCTATATTAGCATATTATGATAAATGAAACATTGAAATAAAAAAGGCAGTAGGCAGAAAGCCAGGTTGTTGTAACTATGTGTGTTTGATACCACTTTCTCTTTTCTAATGAAGAAGAGATGAAATTTCATTTTTCCTTTGACTCAAGTAGACCATTTTTTCAGTAGGAAGAATAATAAAGGTGTGAAACTAATGTTGAAAAGCAGAACTAAGCATTATCAAAAGTTTTGGAAATATTTAGATAAAAAATTAAAAGTACAACTGTTCATGTCAGTGAAATTACTCTAAGAATGAAGCTGTAACCACATTATTTTCAAGGTCTGGGAAAAAAAAAAGTAATGCTTGAATAAACAATGCAATAAAGAAAATGAGTAGTCTAGGTGAAGAAAGTCATCACTTTATAAAATATCTATCTGTCTGTCTATCTATCTATCTATCTATCTATCTATCTATCTATCTATCTATCTATCTATCTATTATCTGTCTTCATGTTAGGAAAATCATAAGAGAACATATATTTAATTGAGAGAAAGCCTAAGGGAGCAATGTCATGGTAAGATTCTGAAGCAAAATTGAGAAACCATGTTCAGCTTTTGCTTTCCCCTCTCTTTATTTGCAAGGTGCAAGTTATATATCCCTGAATGATGTTATGATCCAGAAAATTTAGCATGAATCAAAACACTCTCGGTGTTCTGTTTTTCAGTGGTAAATCCCAAATCCATTTAAGTTAATGGGAGGTTAGTTTTTTCCACCTGTAATTTCAGTACAGTGAAAATCCATCAGTGTTTCATTTTAACCACTGGCTAGGAAGTGCAGGTTGCTACCAGTTGTGTGGAACAGGCATGATATTCCCATCCGTGTTTCTGAAACCCTTGTTTTTCACAGCCACTGCCAGGTTTGGGGCCATCCAGTCAGTGTTCTCTGCTGTAGATTTCCTCTCCTTTTTCAGAGCCAGAGACTTGCTATCCACTATTCATACTGGTAGCACTGTGTAATATTCATTAAACAGAGTCAAAACAAAAATGTTATGTACAGGAGGTGAGAAGTGTCAAGCTCATCTGGTCATTGTCACTGCTTTGTAGTGTGCATTTTGTTTCCCAGCAGTAAAAATGAGAATGATTTGGGGAACACCCTAAAGGCTTGCATCTGTCCCATCTCTAGAGGTCTGCCAGAAAAACAGCTTTCAATATTGTCTGGGGTACGGAAGTGACACTGTGGCAGAGCCTGCTCCAGTGAACAGTGACCAGCTGTGTGGAGTGAAAGCTTTAAATTCTAATTCCTGAAAACCATCAGTTATTTAATGGTGTTATTTTCAGCTATGCATGGCAACCCTGACCAAAGGACATGCCTAATGAATGTCACTGTTGAGAACTTCGTGTGTAAATAGCACACTTGTGTCTGATCACACAGTTGCCCAATTTACAAGGTGGAGACCTTTATTTGTAGGGAATGTGCTGCAACACGACACGAAAGAACTTCACGAGGGCACGGTGATGAACAAAGCAGGAAAAGCCCTAAGCTGATTTACAAAACTCAATTTTATACATTTCCAAAGGTGCCTGTGGATTGGAGGATAAAATCTTACCTCCTAAACTACATTGGTCAAGACAACTGTCAATCAACTTTCTGCTCCTACCTAAAAATATGTACATAATGAAGGACAGTTAGGAAAATAAAGCTATTGTTTATAGTACCAAGTGTGGGAAAGTAAAAATTCTGACTCCAATATGAAAGACAATTCAGAAGGCCTAGAAAAATCCTCAAAACCAGTATGACAGGAATGTGTCTTCTTTATGACAATAATGACCAGATCACCACAATAAACATCTCATTTTCCAGATGGGACAGAACATTTACTCTACCTAAGGAAGGCAGAAAGAATATATGGTAGCATCTTTTAAAATTAGATATATTTATGTCAATAATTCATGTGCTGTTAAAGTTCTTAAGTTCTTCTTGAAATACAATTAAATAACACTAATTTTCAAATTAACTTGGAAACCAGAGAACATGCCAGTGAGGATTTCCAGCATTTTTTTAGAGAAAGAGAAGGAAACTTGAGGATCAACTTATTTGCTTAAATTCCATACAAAGTAAAAAAAAAAAAAAGTTAATTTTGTTAACAATAAAACTGTCAGTAAGTATTATTTCACGGAAAGTGGAACTTTCCAAAAAGTCATGTTTATTTCATAGTGAACTGTGGTTCTGATGGAACAAGACATTTGTATTGATATGGTAGTGTTGGAATTCTCCAGTGGGTTTGATATAATAAAGCACATTTTGGAAAAAAATAAAAGGTAATGAATCTCATGCGACAACCAGTGTGCACACCATATAGAATTAAAGTTGGATTGAAGAGGTCTTGAAATGCAGCTGATGCTAGGCTGTCAGAGCTGGGTACCTTGAGCAGGTTCCAAAGGGGTCATTAAAGTACTTCAGTGCTCTTTTTAAAATCACTTGTGTAGATGATGATACAGAATCTTCACCTGGATGGTGTAAAGATGGCATAAAGATTGACCAGGGAGTATAATACAAGTTGTTTTACAGAGAGGACCTTATTAACTAATTAAATGCAATTACAGAGTCCAAAGAACTGTGATTAATAAGAGACACATCTCTAAGCAGGAGTCATTACAGTTCACAGCAAAGCCTTTATCAGCACTGAGTATTCTTCAGCAGGGCTACATGGTCTTACAAAGTAAATTTGGCTGTGCTGTCCACTGTATTCTGATTAACTCTTTAGGGGCCATCTCAGGCATGTCTGAATTGGATTGGATCCAACTGGTTCCAATTGGATTGGATCTTGCTTACTCTGTCTTGGTAGATGAGTGATGCAAAGAAGAGCTGAAAGTTCAGTGTAGGTGATCATCTCAAAACCAAACATTAAGGCTATGTTTTAGGAGGAATGAGCAAAGAGAAACAGGGAAGTGACTTTATCAATAGGAACAGCATTGCTAGAATACTAGTCTTAATTTTTCATAGCTATGCTATGAAAAGCATGTGAAGATATAATTGAAAGATGCAGAAAGGTACAGGGCAATGTCAGCATGAGGTCTGTAGATATCCCTGCTCAGTTTATTGACTCCTAACTCTTAGGGAATTTGAAAGAAAGGAGAATACCTTTCCAGCAGTAGCCTGTGTTTGTAGCTTCACTTCCAAGTTCATTACTTGCTTAGAGAGAGTCTGTGCTAAAAGCATTCAGCATTGTTCTCACACCTGCCTGCTCTCCAGTCTGTGCACTGAAGCAGTTTCTCTCATTAGGCAGATAGACTAGCTCATCATTGTAGGTCCCTTCCCAAGGAAATATTCGAATCTAGTACAGATTATTCTCTTCTTCAGAGTTAACCCTGTCATTGATCCTTTTTCCTTGGGCTTTCCCCTCTCCACCCCCCAGATGATTTTTAAGTTGTCCATATCCTGTGACTTTATTTAGTGGAAGCCTCTTGGCCGCCAGGAACAAGTATCAGACAAGATGAGCAAAGGAGATTAACTAAATAAGCCCTGTAGAAGCAATTGCATAATACTGAGGGCTTTTTTTTTTTTTTAAGTTAAACCTGAATTATTTTAGAAAAGATGTTAATCATTATATACTACTCTAAAGACCCTCTATAATTACCTTTTCATTTTCACTGACTTCACTGATAGCAGAGGGTGGACCACTAATGATCTTTGGCTACATGGTGCTTTTTTCCTTTCAATGAAAGGACAATAGATAATTACAGCTTATTAATGGACAAGAGAACAGTTATATATATACAGGAAAAAATAGTTAGGGTCTCATTCAAAGCTGCAGGGGGCAATTTTCAATGCATAGAGACATTCTGTTTTATCAAAGGACTTGCTTTTTTTTTCTTTCCTCTAAACACTGATTCTTTGGAAGCTCAGTGATATTTGCACACTGCATTATTTTGTTATGTAGCAGTGTGCAAGGATTTGCAACTTACAGAAGGAGGAATCTGCCAAAATTCAGAGATGTTTCTGGTTTGGTTTATTGACTGTAGTTCAGTTGTGTTGATCTTTTTCAGTTAATTGCAGATTTGAAAATGGGAATTTGAAATGTGATGTCAAGTGTCCCTGCCACTGGAAAACTCTTGTAATCTGTCACCATCCTGGATGACATTTCAATGTGTGCTTTTGCTATTTTTAAAAATCAATTTTTATATAACTTCAGTAGCAACAAATTTTATTTGAATTTAAATTATCTCCAGGATATAAGTCTCGTGGCTCCAAAAAAATCATATATCTCATTAACAGAGCTAGACCACCTGCCTCCTGCTTTGATCAGTACATTGGGTGTTAGAAAGGGATAAAACTGTGCTGTAAATTTAGCTATTTGTTTGTGTTCCAAACCTTTTTTTTTTTTTTTTAAATAAAAGCAGAAGAGAAATATGTCCTTTTCTCCAGTCCCTAATAAATACTGCTATGACTCAGAAGTGGAATTTGAGATTAGGTTATTCCCATTTCAAAAGGAGCTTTGAGATGAGTGGATACATGGAAGATGCAAAACTACCAGAGAGTCTTTATAGACAACAATTTCTGACCTGTAATACACTGGGTTGTTGTTGTCGTTGTGGTGTGGTTGGTTTTTTTTTTGTTTTTTTTTTTTTTTTTTTTTTTAACTTATTATTAATTAAACGCACCACAAGATGGCTCTCTAACAACAAAAATAGTCACAAAATCCAGCACTCGTTATAAAAATAGTTACTATTCTCTGAGTGGGAGTAAATTCACAGGCACAAACCTGTGTGTGGTGCTGTTGGAGCTGAGGAGAAACACTTTAACCACACGGACAATGCCACATGGATCCTTGTTTTTATCTCGCAGGTTGTTATTTGCTTGTAGGAAGTGAGTAGAATGTAATAGCACTCTCTTAAAAGTCCAACAGCAAATAGCCATGGCTACCGTGACAAATCAACAGTGTATTTGTTACCTGGCTGCTGAGCGCAACAGCAAAACTCAATGGCATTTTTAGATAAAGAACAATTTCAAAATAATTGATACCAAATTTTGTGTGAAAAAAGTGAAGTATTTGTTCTTAATTTGCAGAGTACTATTTTTCTACTCTACTATCCTATTAAGAGGAAGATAAGCATACTCCAAACTTGCATTATTTAAAAAAAAAAAAAAAAGTATGTATAGAGGTATTATTTGACTGGCTTTCTTGCTGGAAACAAATATTTGTATGTACACAAAAGTGAGGGGAGAAAATATGCATGTAGAGAATGAATTGCAAATGAATGTATATCAACAGGAACTTGTCTGCAGTAATTGTCTTAAGCAGGTACAGTCAGAAGTGACTACTGGGAAAGGCCATCTCCTAGGAATTATGCACTGACTTTGCTGAAGATGAAGCACCAAACTTCTGTATTCTTGTCCTTCATCTCATAGGTTACCATCAAAGAGCTGAGCTTTCCTGCCTGTAGCAAAGGCTAAAACAAACTTCAGATTTTTTAAAGGCAGCATCTGCTTTTGGAGAGCCCTTGAGTAGGTGTAGACAGTCCCAGCACGGGACATTTCATGCCCCAGGCAACCAAAAGACAATGACACTAGTCTAACCTTTAGTCCAGTCACTCCAGGTCTCCTTGGAGCTAAAGTGCAAATTTCACAACCCAGTGGAAGAAACAGGGTTAGCATCTTGCTGAGCAGATTAGAACACATGGAACCAAGACAAGAAAGTCGGAAGCTGTCCTTAGCTGCTCCTCATCTGTTAGTCATGGCCAACAGCTGCAACTGAGTAATTGCCCATGTGAGCACCTAGGAATTGTGTTAGGACAAAAGTCAGCTTGAATTCACCTGTTTGAATTTTCCCATAGATGGAGCAGAAGAGACCCTGTAGTCAGTTACCAGCTCTCAGCCAGGAGTTATACATTATCCAATTCATAGAAGGCAAAATAGCAGATTAATTTGAACTATCTTCAGCAGCTTGTTAAGATAACCTGTCCTGAAATGAAGTGCTCCCATAGTCAGGCACAGCAGAGATGTGATGCTAGAATATCTTTTACCTTCCTTCTCAGCTGCTAGCTGCTGCCTCAGACCCATACCTGACTCTGGAAAGGCTTAGGGAGTACTAATAAATCAAAGGCAGGCACAGATTTAATGTGTTAGTGGGTTTGCTGTGACTGAACTTGGGATAGAGAGCTTAGCCACAACTCAGTGTTATTATGGTTCTGATAGAGACCACTTCACAGAGGCTTGTGGTGCTAGTAATGAAATATAAGAGGATTACTGTTTTGGACAGAGATTTATATCTGGTCTTCCTAGCTCTAATAAGAAATGGTCCTAAGCCACATAAAATGGGATTTAAGACTTTCCTAAAGTTTAGTTGTGTTCTGAATGGGGACTTTGGTTCAGGGGAAGTATTTATAAACTTACAGTTCCAGGAATGTCTGCTGTCTGAGACTCCCTAGCTCTTTCTATGGCTCCCTATGGAGCAGTCCAGCAAAATTACTGTGATGAAAGTTCTGCCTTGCAATTCCTCAGTCCTAACCCTGTCCATGTTTCTTATAAAGGGCTTTTGTTGCTGAGCTGGGCTCTGTGGTTACTGTTCTTTGGGTAACTTATCTTTCACAGGGGTGAGCTAAGGTCACAGAAAATGCTGACAGAGTTCTCCTAATTTGTTATGATGTGACCATTGTTTGATTGGCCTTGTGAAATCATGGGAGAGACTATGTCTGTTAACTGACACCAAGTGAGGTGATGTATTAGACAATGAAATGGCTGGATTAAACAGGAAGTTATGGCTGATTCCTTCCCTTATCCTGCTCAGTCTCTTCATTGGAAGTGTAACCTCCAGTTACAATCCACTTCCAAAATTTTATCTGATGAAAATGACCCTTTGTAAGTGGTAATGACATAAAAAAAGATCCCTAAATCCGTGTCATGGACCAGCCAGATTATATCCATTGTTAGAGAATGGATGAGACTAGAATGTACCATCCCAGGAAGTGTTCCAGGGGCCCTGAGAAATCTGATCTCATGAGTGACACCCCTGCCCACAGCAGGGGGGTAGGAACTAGATGATACTTAAGGTCCCTTCAAACCCAAGCCACTCTATGATTCTATGACCTTCAGGTCCAACCTCATTGCTCATGCATGTCTAGTCAGACCTTGAATTTTCCACAGATGGAGTATCCACAACCCTTCAGGGCAACCTGATTAGTGTTAGGCCACCTTTATGGTAGAAACACGTTTTATCATGTTCAGATGGAATTTCATGTGGTTTAATATGTCCTTTGACTCTTCTCTAGTCGCTGGACACCACTGGCAGGAACCAGGCCCTGTCTTTTTCCCTCATTCTCATAAGATATTTATATAAATTGATAAATTACCCCTGAGACTTCTCCAGACTGAGCAATCCCATCTCTCTCAGCCTTTCCTCCTATGAGAGATGCTGCTGCCATTCCTTCATCATTTTAGTGGCCCCTAGCTGGACCTGCTCCAGAAAGTCAAGATCTGTTTCCTACTAGTGAGCCCAGAAGTGAATCCAGCATGCCAAGTGTGGCCCACCAGTGTTGAATACACAGGAGGAATCACTTACCTGCTGGCAACATTCCTCCTACAGCAGCCCAGGACACTGTTGGCCTTTTTATTGCCACAGGGGTGCAGTGCTGGCTCAGGGACAGCTTTTTTTCCACCAAGAATCCAAGGTCTTCTATGGCAAAGCTGCTTTCCAGTCTCCTTCTCCCAGTGTGTGCTGCTGCCTGCAATTATTCCTGTCTGTGTGTGGGACTCTGTACTCTCCCTTTATGAGATTCATCTCTGCCCTGTTCTCCTGCCAAAGTCCCTCAACAGTGGCACAACCATCTGGTGTATCAACGCTCCTCTCTTTTGTGTCATCTGTGAACTTGCAGAGGATGGATTCTGCCCCATCACTGAGATGATTAATGAAAGTGTTGAACCCACCCCAGTATTGAGCCAGTAGGCCCCAGTGTTGAGCCCCACGGCTTGTGCTACTAGGGGTTTGCCTCCAGCTGGACTTAGAGCCACAGATCACAAAGCTCTGGACCTGGTCATTCAATGACCTGCTAATCCACATCAGTGTCCACTTTTCTGATCTATATTTTGTCAGCTTGTCCATGATGATATTACAGGACTTGATCTTAAAGTCTTTATTTAGGGTAAACAGTGTCCACTGTTCTCCCCTTGTCCACTAGAGCAGTCATATCAGTGTAGAGGGCTATCAGTTTGGTCAAATATATTCCTCCCTTTGCAAATCCTTGCTGACTACTCCCCTTTTTGTCCTTGTTCTATTTGGAAATGCTTTCCAGGAAGATTTTCTCCTAAACCTTCATAGAGACTAAGCTGAAAATGTCCTGTATTTCTCTAGGTATTCTGGGCTTCTTAAAGATAGGAGTGATATTTTCTGTCTTTCAGTCTTCAGTAACCTCTCCCAGTTGCCATGACTGCTCAAAAATCAAGAATGTCCTTGCAATATTAGACAGCTCCCTCATCATGAGTGCAGCCTGTCAGGCCCCTGCAGTTTTGTCCATCCACTTGGTTCTAGTGCTCCCTAAACTGCTCCTCTTCCACTAGGGTAAGTCTTCCTGGCCCTAGACCTTTCGTCTGGTCTTAACTACCTGGGATTCCTGAAGGATAGTTTTCCTTGTAGAGACTTAGGCAAAAAAGGCACTCAACAAGTACAGCCTCTCCACATCACATGTCACCAGTTCCCTTGATCCATTCAGCAGTGGGGCCATGTTTTCCATGATGTTTATGAACTTGTATAACCCTTTCTGGCAGTCCTTCACATCCCTTGCCAGACCCAGCTCCAAGTCAGCCTGTATATGTCAGATGCTGTGCTCCTCCTGGGATGTCTGCCTCTGCTTCCACCCTTCCTACACCTACCTGTCATAGCCATGTACCTGCTGAAAATGCTTCAGCAGACATGGAGATCAGCAATAAGACTCTTTATTCTCCACCAGCCCTTTGCAAGACAGGTTGTGCTGAGTTTGTCAGCTTCTCCTTTCAGCTGCTTGTGCCTCTGGGCTTAGCATGGCTTTCACACCTAACTGCTGTCAGCAGCTTCTGCCCCAGAGGGTGCAGCATCACTGGACTTTTTGCCTTTCGCTGTATATTTACAGGAACAATGTATTTTTAATACATAAGGGATAAAGTTAGAGAACAGTGTATTGCCTCTGTTTAATTTATTTCTGTTTAACAATTTCTGGTTGAAACTCAAAATGACAAAAGTGACTTGGCCAGTCGGAATATGCAATCCACTGTATTGTGCTTTGGCAAAGGATGTTTTGGGATGCACAGGACACATTATCACTGCAGTTACACATATCATGGAGTATACCATGGAGTCAACTGGGAAAAGATGCCAGAGAGGAGAAATCTCTTGATCTTGTTCTATGTTAGAGTTCACTAATCTTTGTGGATTTAAATGAAGGAAAACTTTTTTTAAAAAAAATTAAGCATTAAGCTATAGAACATTAATAATGGAAACAATAACAATGCTTTGGAAATAGATGTGGAACAGTATACTTTATGCATTCTCAATAGTTAGCAATTTGAGTAAATTCAATACAAATGAAAATAAAATAAATCTCATCTGTGGTGTTCAAATGTTTCACTGCTGTCTTGTGAAATTTATGTTCTGTGACTCAAGTAATAATACTTGAAAGTCTTAAGTGATAAAACACAAAACAGTGGCTCATACAGGACACAGAACTTGCATCAACATGCACTCAACAAGTACAGTCACAATGGGGAACAACAGGAAGGAACATTATGAATATGCTGTCATTGCTTTCAGATACAATGTGGGGATGGGAAGGGAAGATACTTATTTGCAAAAGTACTTCATTAAAAAAATCTATTGACATAGTGAATAATATTCTTGGTGTACTAAAGCATCAACCACTCTATTTCATCTTATGAGATCTGTATCATTAATCCATACACACCCCCAGTGCAATACTAGATCACGTAGGTGCATGAGGTTTATCAAAGTGTGCAATATTTTCTTAGATCTGTCAGTCTCTCAGATTTCACACCACTAATTGGCATTAGAAGAGAAAATTTTTTTTCCCTGTCTGTGTGGGGAGTTTATGTTCCTGGGCAACTGACAGGACACCAGAGACTTTAGTTTTGTCATTATTAAAGCTGAGTTTGCCACCAGTACATGCCCAGTTTCAACTGAAAGATGAATATCAAAGCTCATGTTGATGAAGATGTTGGTCAAGAGATACACTGAATGGACAATTTAACTCCCAAGTGTTTGTGCAGCTGGACCTGCGTTGGAATCGAGGGTTCCCATATGTCCTCACCAACATCAGAACTGTTAACTTTCAGTAAGAATTTGAAACACTGAAGGTGAGGCTGCCAACACACCGTTGAACCATCAAAGCACACATTCCCAGAAGATGCAGATCATAATTGAGTGAGTAGCACTAGAGTGGGCAGTGCCTTCCTGATTTTCTCTTGCACTCATCCAGCTAGGAGAGATAAAGATTAGCCCTGAGGTTGTAGCACCAAATCCTAAAGTTTATCTTCCAAAGAAGAACAAATGTTTTCAGCTCCATAAACTCCTCATGGGTGAAAAGCTCCATAAACTCCGCATGGGTGAAAAGCTGCCGGTGTAAGAGTTGAGGTTCAAAATTCCCAGGCTTTAGGCTGCTTGCCACACAAGATCTTTTTGTGTTGAACACAATTATTTTCCTACTGGTAAATTGAAGGACAGGCATATGCAGTGTCTGAATGTCCTAAAGTAGATTCTTGCACGTGGTACTGAGTATGGCAGGAAGAGCATGTTGTCTGGTTCTCTGTTGCTGTGCCAAGCTGGTCAGATGTTCTTTTAAAATCAGTGGTCTATCAAGGTGTGTTCAGTACAAGGAATGTATTTAGTTACTTTCTAGTGAGGATGTAGCTATTAGCACAGGCGCCAATAATTATGTTAAAAAATCATTAAAAATCTGTACATCTAGCAGTGATATCTTTCAGGCATGTATGCTACCACTTACACTCATAGCAGGTCTTCCTGGGTTAGTCCCCTGAGCTGGGTGCATGAACTCCTTAATACAGATAAGTAATCTGCAGCAGAACTAGTCCCCTGGAAGGAGTTACTTCCATGCCTTAGTGTGGACAGGGCTCGGCAGATCTGCCTTTGCATTGTGCAGTTGCAAATGCCAAGATGAAAGGTATTGAAGTGGTTAAATTTTTGCATGAAGGAGATACCATAGCATGGTTGTAGATACCTGTGCATTGGACCAAGGCAATGTTTTCTACAAAATTATGAACTAAATTACAATAATAATACCTTATTTGCTTAATGTCAAGCTATCATCAATCCCATGCAAATTGTTAGCTTTGCAACAAAACACCATATAATTGTCACTACAGCCTTAAGCCTCAGCAGTCTTGATTTTCAAAATACTAGTTCATCAATAAACAATTGTAAAGGCTTTAAGCTCCAGCAGGAATGCAGTAAAGAAGTTCTTTTCATCTGTGATGTCAATAAACTGAGATGAGAAAAGAAACTAGATTCATCCAAGTGACAAGTGGAGATATATATTTTAACCATAATGAATAAATGACATCCCTATTAATGATTTATCTGCTTTCAACTTTAACAAACAGTTCTAGTGATAACAACTAAATTTTTTTTGCATTCGTAAACTAAACTGACACATAGCTAACATAGTCAATTAGAGCCTAGTTCGATATTCATAAATGCTAGCTTAGTGTATGGAAACTGAGTTGGTAATTATAACCAGAACTATTCATTTTCTTTTTTAAGAGCAGATATCTAGGAATGCCATTTAGTCATTACTCAGAATTACTTGTTATCTTTGATGAACTTAGTCTGTGCTTTCATCTGGTACCAGACTGCATGCTAATGCCAATCAACAGTGTAAATATGCAAGGAAAAAATATTTGGGATGCAAATTTTAAATAAGCCTGGTGTCATTTTCATTTTGATCCCACTGAATCAGAAACCCCAGTGGCAGCACCCTCTTCGAAAATGCTACCACTGGGGCAAGAGGGGATATTGTCATGCTCAGAGAAATCCATCTCTATTCTTGTGACAAGAAATGCAGTACAAATGGTCATTTTTCCTATCCCTCAGTCCATTGCATTTGTTCCTATTCTTATACCGATTTCGAGGCACTCACCCATATCCTGCCCATTAGAGCTGGTTAGTACGTGCTGTTCATTTATCATACAGGAAACAGGCTGCTTCACCAGTCAGATTTTTTTACAGGAAGGTATCTGTGTCAGCAAGGCTTTTTCTGAAGGCTTGAAAAGCGAGAGTAGAGCCCTGTGTCCCATGGCAGCCTTGCCATCACCAGGGGCCACAGGCGCGGGCGTTGGAGACTGAAACCTGGTGCTTCTGTTCTGTGCAAACAACGGAAACAGGTTGTTTTTGTCCCTGTACAGAGAAAAAAGCACAGCAGCAACAATAAATGTCACAACCTGAAGAGCTGCCACAAAACAGAAATGTCATCCTCCGGTCAAGTTCTGTAGACATTTAGTTTGGGGATCTAACTCAGCATCTAAGACACACACACACACAGAGAAAAAGATGATGCAGCTGCTTTTCTGCAGCTGGATTTTATTTTTTTTTTACATCCTTATATTTGAAATACCTATTTTAAGCTTTCCTGTAGTGTCTGTCATAAACTCCTTTAGGTACTGCAGAGGAAATTTTCGAACAGAAATACTCAATAATAATAACAACAACATTAACAATAAACATGAATGTCAGAAAGACAGTTACTCCTATTTTTGGCTTTGAAAAGCTCTACCACTGTATCTATAAACATCCCCAGTGTTCTCTAACCTCAGTACATTTATCTGTAGGGAGATTAATGCTCTTTTGAAGTTGTGGGTCATTTTTCAAAATGTTGGTTTCCTCCTGTTTTCTCTTCATTTTTCTCAAGATGCCTCTGCTCCATGGAGATGCTAGTTAGTACATTAGCTCTTTGCCTCTGAAGAGCTAGATGAAAGATTTTAACCTTTCACACTTGTCCCTTGTATTTACTCAGTCATAAACCACAGCACACCTCCCAGAAAAGCAGGAGGAAACATAGAGCAGAGCTGGAGAACGTGGCTGAATAATCTTAGTACAGCTGCGAGGGGAACACTCACTAGAGCCTGCAGATCTGGTTAAACCTGAGTTGGGCTGTTAGCACTGAGGTCAATGCATTGTCACAGCTGGACCAAGGTGAAATCAGGACTTAACCTCTTTTATTCTGCTGGTTGCAGATTCAGTGCCTCATTCTAGCAAGACTGTAAGAATTCTTTCCCCACCTTTGGAGAACAGACATTAACCTTGAAGGATAGCTATTTGCATATAATATGTTGCAAATACTGGATTTCTGAACACAGGCTTCTGTTAACATATTTCAATGGAAGCACATTTTTAAAAAAAGATGGTTATTTGGAATTGTCACGCATTACAGTGAATACAAATACACTCTTATAAATGAAAAAAATGCTAAAGCTTCTTATGTTAGGATCTGTCACTCAGTCTCAGTGGAACTTTATCCTCTTCGTAAAGGCTTAAATTTTCTGCTGAAATAAATTTAAATCACCACCTCATTCTAAGTCATTGAAATGGTGGTTTGCTTTGTTTTTCTTGACAAAAATCAGATGGGATCCAGTTAGCAAGCTGGTGGTAAATGTCTTAGTGGTCAGACTAATCATCTCTAATCATTTCAAACCCTGAGTCTCTCTGACATAAAAAGGGAAAATCCAGGCATTGTTGTCTGCACCTTCCTGAGAAAAAGTGTCTTTGGGTGCAAAGCCCAGTGGAGGCCACAACCTTGGAAAGAGGGGCCAGAAGAAATAATAGAGTACGTTCAGCCTAGCCTGAAAATGTTCTTTGTCCCAGAGGGGATCCCTCCCAAGGCTCAGAAGGATGCTCCTGTGACCCTTCAGGCATGCTTTAACCTAACTGGAAAGGTGCACAGGAAGCAGGGGGAAAAATGACAGATAGTCCCTCCTGTCATGGTGTGTCATAGGCCGTGCAATTAACAACAGCAGAGTGGTGCTGTTCAGGAGCTTCAGAAAGCAGGCTTTGAGAAGCTGCCTGGCAGGAGGAAGCAAATGTGTTGTGTATGGTGGCTTGCTCCCAGGAAGAGGGCCCTCAATCTCTTTTCCAGTGAGAATCTTTTATGGAAAGTCATAGCAAATATCAGGCCAGGCATGAGACAGTTCTGTGGTCTCACTGTCCTCAGATTTCAGAAGTAGTGTGTATAGGCCATTTTGTTATTTACACTGGAAATCACAGCTTCCTAGAAGAAACTGAGGAGGTTAAATGAGATTTTTTAACTTCTCTGGGAGTCCTGCTGGGCTGAGGTCCATGAATTGCATGCAGGTGTGAGACAGAGATAGTGTCTCTGTATGACAAGGAGACAGCAGATAGAAATCAAAATGGTTTTTCATTGTGAATGTGCTTTGTGACCACAGCCTCTGCAGTACACATGAACCATCTCTGATCTTGTAATAATAAGATGTAGAGGAAAATTTCCTTTGGAAACAACAAAGTTAACAGAGCTTTTAAAGTCAAGTCTCTACCCTTTTGCCCTGATTCTTTCAGTTATTATAAGAGTTGATAAAGACGTATTTGCTTCTCCCCTTCCCTCCCTCTTTCAGCTCTCCTTTCTCCCTGCTTCTCAAGCTCTGATAGGGCCTGTCTGCTGTGCCTGAAGTACTCTTGCAGCTGACTGCTTCCAAACAGCATTTAGGAAAAAGTTTCTGGACTGGGACCAGAAAAAAACTGAAAGGAAAAGAGGCGAACAAAGTATGTGTTACAGACCATTTGTTTCCAAACTTTTCTGTCCCCCACAACATCATGCAATCAGATCTTGATTATCCACATTAACAGAGACTTAACACAGCTTGTATAAAGCAAAACTATAGCTAATGCAAACCATATGGCAATTAGGCTATCAGAACATTGAGTGAAAAAGTAATGGGGAAGGGAAACAAGGCCAGTAAAACTCTCAAGCCCCTTTAAACTGGGCTTTAAAATTATTGATTCCACTCTGTCTTCTCTGTGGGCTCCCTGTCCCAGGGAGGACAGAGGACTTTGTCCATGCTCAGCAAACAGCCACTGCAGGTTAAGTTGCCCAGTGGTCAGCCCTGAGGGACAGTACCTGATACCACAGATTTCAGATGAACACTTGTTAAAGCTTGAAAGCGAAACATCCCACCTGCTTAATGCCGTGGCTGAGAAGTGAAAAACCTGGAATCAGAAAAAGTTCTTGAGTGATGAACTGAAAATGACAGCTTTTGAGCAGTTCTTTGTTTAGTTGCCTGATCAGGCTTCACAGTGCTTTTCTCACCTGGAAGATAAACCTGAAGAAGTTGATTGACAAAGATGTGTCAGAATACCTCATTTATTTGTGCGTATATCCTGTCCTCCATTTCTCAGTGGAAGGAAACAAGAAATAATTCCTCTTAAAAATGTTTCTCTCAAAACCCATTGTCTGCTGATAATTTAATCAAGATACAAAAATCCCTTTTCTGTTTGGGAACATTAAATGCTACCCTGTTAGATTAAAAGCAGACTCTGTAGTGCATCGTGAAATGGATCCTGGGATTTCAGGACATGGCAAAAACATTTGGAGCACTTAGATGCAAAGCTA
Source organism: Hylia prasina (assembly GCA_013397195.1). NCBI lineage: Eukaryota > Metazoa > Chordata > Aves > Passeriformes > Sylviidae > Hylia > Hylia prasina. The sequence goes on along the minus strand of VYXD01004382.1, from coordinate 2,707,664 downwards.
TTGGGAGGGAAAGCAATAATAAGGAATCTTACAATGGTAGGACTGAAATCACCAGATTCCCCATGTACTGTGGGTCACTTGGGATGTCACATTCTTAAAGTCTAGCTTACTGATTCTCACTATACTGCAGTGAAATGACTGGAAGGATTCTGCATCTTCTTCTTACCTGCCACGGCTGTCAGAGTGTGTCTTCTGGTGAGTCTAATATCAGACTGTTGTTCAATAATGAAATACTAAGTGGAAAAGAACTCCATACATCTCTGGGAGATAGAAAACCCCAAGGAAAAAAATCTGTGCATGTTCACAAAGAACAAATCGTACTACCCAAGCTAGATTATTTTTTGATAGAATTACTAAATTAATGGATGATGGGAATGAAATCGATTAAGCGGTTCTGAGCTTTCAGTAAGGCTTTTGATATGGTGTGTCACAAAATCTGGTGTGAAAAATGAGTAGCCATCTGAGCTGCAAAGAAACTGTCAGGGATTGAATCAAGGACTTAAGGGGAGGGAAAGAAAGTTCAAAAAATAAATGGCAATGACAAACCAGAAGGACGTATTTGCTCTGGGCTCTCCAAAATCTGGTGTTCATTTCACTGGTATTTCATGCCCTATTAGGGAGCTGTTACGAAAGGTGGAGGTGACAATAAATTAGGAGGTTCAACTGAGTTAGAAATATGAGCAGGAATTAGTAGAAAGATGAATTTCCCCTCAGCCCCAGATTCACTCAACATCACCTCCACACACACACACACTCCCGACCCGTCATAAAATACTGAATCACACCTATTATGCTGGGACAAGGGGAAGGAAACACAGCAGGACTGAAATGTGTGCCCAGAAGGAGTGGCGAGTTCAGCACAGACCTTAGGGGAGAGACCTCCTGAGCACCTGATTGCATCCAGCTTGTGACCCTCTGGGCTGTGGGTTTTGGTTCTCTCACAGCTTCCTTTGCCTGACAGCTGTGCTCTGCTTGGAAGGCTGAAAAGCCAGCAGAGACCTATAGAGATGGGAATTGAAAAAAAGATAAAAATTAGCAATCTGACTCACATAGCACAGAAAAAGGTTATTTTAAGGAATGCACAGGAATGTTTCATATCATGTCACAGGAAGATCCTGTCTGCACATTGATGAAACTAGGCTTCAAATACAGCTTTGCTGTACTGATTTTTACTCCTATTTCTGTGTCTCTTCAATAATAACCTGGAGAATTGAAGGTGATACCATCAAGCTAAAGGACCAGCAAGGGTCTGTGACATAGCCTAGGACAGATCCCTGAGCCCTTGATGACTTAAAACTGAGTGCCAACATAATTTTTTTTCTAACTGCTTATAAGCACTTAACTCCCTCCCTCCCTCGTAGTATTAGTATTTATTTCCAAATGTTGTTGGATGAAACCACTTGAAGATGTGGAAGGTGCCTTTTATTCATGTATATGTGTTGTAACAATTTCTATTCTGAAGGTCTCGGACCTGTGACTCCTTTTCTCAGGTGATTTCAGATTTTTGAGCAAGTGAAGCAGTGAGCATGAGTGATAGTAAAACTTTGCCAAACAGAGAGACTAATTTTCTTCTGTTACAGAGATTAATGTCATTCTTTTTGGATACAAAAGAAATCTCCTGGCTGATGAACTTTGCTCTGACACTGGGTGGGAATGGCTCCAGACTGTTGTTATTCTCTCTCTTTCCCCAGAATCGCTTTGCTCAGCAGCTATTTGTAGGATACTGAATAAGCCAAGGAGCCGCGCCAGTTCCTGCTGAGAATTAGTGATCAGCTCTTGTGCTGGGGGAAAAGGCAATAGGAGCTGAGCCCTTCTGAGGGAAAGCTGCCCTGTAAAAGACCTCTCAGCTGCTGCCAAAACCGACAAGGCAAACAGCCCTCATGGGCAGCCGCCATCCCATGGGGTTGAGAGGTCTTTGCTGGTGGCGCAGTCCACTGGCTGAGAACACCTGTGATTTGAAGGAGCCAGCAGTCCTTTCTGATTAACAACCTCCTACACAGCACATTTTCATCTAATTTACCTCTTTTGGCTTTCAAATAAGCAAGTAATGTCACACCTGCTAAACAGCTAGAATTATGCAGCATCATAAATTAAACTTTTTAATTTGCCAAGATTCCTGGCTTATGCCGTTTATCATTCAGAGTCATCCTTCAGCGAGGCAGGACTGTTTCCTGCATGGCTGCCTGCGAGAGGGGAATATTTTCCCTAGTCCTGCAGCACAGGAGGAGGCATGGATGGCAGTGGGTGCCAGCACCAGGAGCTCTCCAGAAGGATACATCATTAGCAAAGTCATTAACCCAGGACACTTGTGTGGCAGTGCTGTGTTTTGCACCACGTGCCCCCACAGCTGCTGGAGGCTGAGTGGCTGGCAAGGTCCTGCTGTTTGGGTCCCCGTGGTGCAGAGCATAGCCCTCTGTGGCTCAGGCAGTTTCAGTCAGCAGGGCAGCACCAAGGAGCCAACAGCTTTGCAGCTGTCAGGTACTCTGAGAAGTCCTTACAAACAGGAGCATGATGGTTACATTAGTGCTGCTGTTCCAGCTGAGTGGGCTTGCATCAACTTCAAACATTCTGCAGTGCAGGAAGGGAAAGTGTCCTTATGAAGTTGGGTATTTTTGGCCTCCCTCTTCCCAACCCTCAACTCAAGGCCCCAAGCTGTTTAATACATGAGAGAGAGAATCAGTGAAGAGCATCCTTCTGTAAATGCATTTCACTGATGGAAGCTGGCTTTGGAGATTGTTATCTCTTGAAAATTATTTAATGCATTGAGTATCTGTTGGAAAAGTATTGATGAGACTGGGTTTTAAATAAAAGAGCAAAGTGGTGCCGCTGCTTAGCACAAGTTCCTTGGAGGAGAAAACAGAAATGTGAGCTTGTCCCAGATCTGGAAATTGCAGAAAAAATGGGGTGGCTGTACTGTCTTTTCCTGTGAAATTTTTCAGTGGCCTTTTCCCCAAGGCTGAATCCTTCTCATTGTTTGGAGAATTGTGGTAAGTTCTCCTTCTCAATAAGAAATAGACTTATTCATGGACTAGAACAGTTTGAGGTCAGGGAATGAATAATGAATATGTGGAGTGAAAACACTAAGGTGAAAAAATAATTTCCTTTTGAAGGAATATTTGAAGTAACAACAAATTGGTTTTTGAACAAATCTATGAAGAGTTATCTAGGCAGCAAGTAATACAAATGAGTTAAACTGCTCATAAGCATTTGACCTTTTCCATAAGTGAAAAATCTCTATCAGAATAGATACAGATATATGTGGATGTGCTTAGGGTAAAATAACTGCATTTTAAGAACTTAACCCAAAAATAGTAGCACAAATATTCTAGATGTTCTAGCATCACAAACAGATGCTAGAAGATGAGGGTGATTTGTGGCACATTGCAGAGAGAAAGAGAGCTTAATTTGGATGCTATCCCTTCTTTCTCTACAGCATGCACATAGCTGCTTGGAAAACAACTTGAGAGGGAGCCAAGATGGACAGCGGTGAACGGCATGAATCCCCCAAAGGGAAAACAAAGTTCACCAACTGTGTGCAGCACAGCTCAGCTTTCCCTCTCTGCCCTTGGCTTTGCTGGGGCCAGCAGCCTGGGGCTGGAGGGCAGAAGGTGGATTTCTTCTCCTCAGTGAGATCCTGGGCTTGGGGAAGAAGAGCAAAAGAGCTGTCAAGGGAAGAGCAGAAGAGCTGTGAAGGCTCAGAGATCTACCTGCTTATATGAGACACCAAAACTGCTCTTTGATATCATGCAATCAGGAAAATCCACAGAGGTTTTGTTTTGTTGTGGTTAAATGTGCACATTGCCTGTGTAACACTGATAAAGAATCTTCTACCCTCTATCCCTGCTGTTAAGTGATACAAAAATCCTTCATTTAAACGAAGACTACATTATTGCTGTAAATTATTGCATCTAAATTAAAGTGTGGAGACCAAGTCTGGAGTTGTTACACACATCTCTCCCCAAAGGACTTAGCCATATTTATTCAGTGTAGGGACAGATGTGGGAGGCTCAGGGTCTGTAATGAGCATATCCATGATTTGGATGTCCTGGCACTGCTGGGCCCTTCTCAGTCAGCAATGGGAATGCAGCCTATGGGTAGCAGACTGTGTCTTGCTTTAGCTGGGCCTGGAACAGCAATGCCACTAATTCCAAGTCCGGTAGGAGCAACCCATCTCCATGGGTCAGTAGTGTTAAATGTCTTCTGGAAGCCAAATCAGTTGGATACCTCATCACCATGTGAAGTGTATTTAGAATGTCACACCTGTGAGTTATAATTAAAAAAAAATGCTAACATATACATCAGCTAGGTGTGATTTCTGATGTTAATGACTTTCCCATCTATACATTTACTGACAAAATATATTGCATAATTTATGGAATTGCTTTAGTGCTCAGAACACAAACAGCACCTCCTGATTGGTTCAGTTCAGTGCCATATGTTATAAAGAAAATATGTTTGTACTCAACGAAGACATAAATTTTAAGGAAACCTTGAGCAAAATGATAAAATTATAAACTGCCTGTTTTCTGCCTGATGAACACAGAATTTATATTTGTAATCTTATCTGAGTTGTGTTGCAACAGTCAGCTTGGCTTTTGTTTTCACCCCTTAAGGCTTTCTTCAAATATTCCTGTACTAGAAATGTTTTCTGAAGCTCTACAACCAGACAATTAAGTGAGTACAAAGAACACAATAATTACTCCACACAGCAAGTATCATGTTGTGTGTGGTAATGCCTTTCTTCCTTTCAGTTTTTCAATAGACTGGCTTCTGAGTCCATATCCAGTTCAGTTAGGATCACTTTTAACAGAATATTGCGCTTCAGAAAATACATAAATGCAAATGCTTGAAGATTGGAAAGAGTTAAAATGTTCTAGAGATTTTTCATTCTCACTAATTGATGAGATCATTTAAATTTTAAACTCTCCTGCTATAATTTATATATATTTGTATGTATTTAAACTCCCTTTCCTCAGTTGTTTATGTTATAGTATCATATGGCATGTTACTTTAAACAGGTTTGTCCTTTCTGAAAGGATTTAGGTATAAAATATGCAAGAGGAGAAGGGAGGTGATGGTAGCCCCTCTTACAGGGACACCATCAGTGTTAGTTTGTGGAGGCAGACAGATCTCTTCAAGATTACTCACCCCATGGCCACGGAAATACTGTTTTGGGGCAGGCAGGCTCCTAAGCAGGGTCCTCAGATGGCCACGATGAATCAGAGTCTTGGCATGTGTGGTTTATTTGAAATACAGATTTCTGACAATCCTGGTAGATTTTGGCCAAGTTGGCCAAGCTTTTTTTTTTTCCTACCTCCTTTCCAGAGAGAACTAAAGATGCGTTTAACTGCTGCCAGCTTTGTTAGCTGATTGATGGTCTTGTTGGCCTGGCCAAGCACTGATCTGAAGGCTAGGTTTCCTGAAAGCAGAAGGAAAATTCCCCCATGACCATTCTGGTGCTTGTAGAACAAGCAATTTGTCTGACTGGCTGGTGAATGTATTAATATTTGAAGTTAATTTGTCTGCTTGAATAATCCGGTGCCAAATGATGTAGCCATTTATCAGTTGTAAAGGGAAGACACTGCTCTTGCCCAACCACCTCTAGAAAGTAAAACCACCATAACCTTGGTACATTTGACACAGCTGATGGTGGAAAATTACACTGCAATATTGTTCTGACTGGTTGCTAACAAGAAGTATTTAGTAGTCTGATGTTCAAGGTTGGACTAAATTATATCTTCATTGTCCAGAAGAAATGTAACAAATTAATTTGTAGTTGTATTAGCAGTGCCAGTTATGGAAGGGTATGTATCCTAGTCTTCCTAAGAGTTTCAGCTAAATGGCAATCTCATGCAACAAGTACATGTATTGCAAGAGAGTATTCTCAGCAGAGGTCTTGGGAGGGGAGAGAATGGTCTGTTTAAAAACATGGAAGGTAAATACCACCCAAAGCAGTAAAACTTTGCCCACCTTCATCAGATGATGCCCTGCCCCCAGCTGCACTGCTGATAGATGTAGTGGGATGGCAAATAGGAGAGCAATGCTGCCAGCAGAAATGAGAGCTTCACTGGAGGACATGGGTTTGGCAAAGCTGCCTATCAAACCAGCCTCAGCATGACCACAGACTGATCCTCAAGTGTTGTCAGATACCCAGAATATGGATCAGAGTGATTTGGCAAGAGGGAAGGTTGGCAGTGGGAAGGGAGGAAGGAAGAGAGGAGTGCCAACAGGAGAGGAGCTCTATTTGACCAGCAGGCTTTGTCACCTGATAGAAAGACAGTACGGTTTAATATATCAAAAGCTTTCATTTAATAAATCAAAGGCTTTTATTCAAATAAATTACACCAGCACTCATTGCTGGGCCCTTTTGGCTATTAGGCTGAGCTGGAGCTCCAAGCAAGGCTGTCTAAAGAAGGCAGAAGACAGACTGATATTGCATTTCGTTCATTGATTGTCATAGAAAGAGATACAGATTTGTGCATGTACTATTTTCTTGATAGGTCTTGACAGTCAGGCTTGAAGAACCAGGATGTGAAAAGTATCTAGTTTGGGTGATGGCTTGTACTTTGCTCATATCCTACCAAGGAAAAAATCCAATGCATTGCAATGGCATTGCAAGCCATTGGCAGATTGTTAACAGTGCTCTCTCTGTGGATTTGTGCAAAATCTGGTTTTCAGATGTAGACTGTAATCATTCCAAAACACAGGGCTGAAATCCGTGGCTGCAATTCAGTGTGGCCGAATCTGTGCTGATCCCTGTAACAGCAAAGCTACATTTTTGTTTATGTGGTGTGTAATACTGATTAAATTCCTGTCCATGTCCAACAAAGGTCACTCCTCTTATGCCTGGATGTGCAAGAGTTTCCCAGGCATTTTCACCTAACTGTGCAGACTGGAGAACACTGAGATAATGAAATCTTCAAGGACCAGCATAAAATGTCATCCTACCTCTCATGTGGCGAGGCAGTAACTATATTTCAATCCCAAGACTTTTCATCCCCCAAAGGTTTATATTATAGGATGATTGTTATATACCATATAAATCAGAATTTCAAGGGGACACAACAGCAGGTTACTTCTCTATGCATTCAGCTCAACTTTTAAGGGTTACAAATACAGAGAGTAAAGAGATTGCATACCTACCAGTGTCTCTTCAGAGGCTGTCATTTATTAACCTCACAGGTGAAAGGAGTATGAAGTACGTGATCCAGCATGGTGCTCTTCCTTCTGAGTTATCTGAAGGTAATAGTTTCTGGAGGATCAACTTATCAGGGTCAAATGCCACCTCCTTGTACAGTGTCTCCAGTTGTGCAGGCCTGGAAGCTCTCAGGAAGGGCTCTTCTGCACTTGTAACATTCATTCATGGCATAGCAAAAGCACTAGCAGAGGGGTTTTTGTTCTAGTAAGTGCTGGTTATAGACATTGCTCCAAATGGACTGAATACTGTACAGATGGAGAGGGCCAAACCTCTGCCCCAATTTTTCTGCCACACAGAACTAACATCCATGTTTTTATCACTTTGAATGAGTGGGCCAATGTCTTGGGTTATGGAAGCAAAAATGTGTATTCTATTTTCATCTGCTGAAAGCAGTTGGGGAAATGTTTTGTCTTTATCTCTTGTTACTCTGGGGGGAGGGGGTGGATGCCTTTCTGATAATGGTTCAGCTATTAAAACCAGGTGGGGTATTGTTTCTTATCTCTTTCACCACCCATCCTCCCTCCAGGGGGATATTTTCTGCTAATGGGTCATTAAGGCTCACCAATGACATGACACATTTACATCATCCCATTGTGAGATGCTCCACCCAGTGGTGGGGGCTGCAGGGTCCCTGCCTAGATAAAAACTAGGTAGAGAGAACCAANGGTTTTACATTCTCCATTCTAAGGAAACTCCAGCTTTCCCCAGCAGATACCTGTCTTCTAAACCAAGACAGCCAATCTGCTCCATCTATTTAGGTTCATTTTTAAAATGTGCTCTTAATAACATATATCATGTGCTTGAGCACCTAAGCAACCCTATTCATTTTATGACAAGTTATCTCCTATTTAAATATATTTTTTTTGTTGAAGCATATTCTTGACTGATGTCTGTAGACCTTAGTCCTACGAACCTTTATGTGCTGTGGTGGACTGACACCAGCCAGCAGTTAAGTCTCCACAGAGACACTTGCACAGTCCTTACAGAGAACAGCAAGAGCAAAAGCATGGTGAACAGTGGGTTGAGATAGAAAGAAGTGAAGGAAAGTGGAAGAAAGGGGAAAAAACCCCCCAAACAATTGATGCAAAAGCATTCATTCACCCCCCTCTCCCACAGACAGACCAATGCCCAGACAGTCTCCTAGAAATTGCTTCCCCCTCCTCCATCCCCCTTTTGTTGCTGAGTGTGGTGATGTGTCATGTATGGGACATCCTGTCTTTGGTCAATGGAGCTCATCTGTCCCATCCGTGTTCCCTCCCACTCTGACTGGTCTTGATCACCCTCAGACTACTTGTTGGAGTAGAAGCAGAGTGAGAACCAGAGAAGGTCGTGATGTTGTGCAAACACTGATCAGCAATAGCTAAAATATTGGTGTGCTATCAGTACTGCTTTATCACAAGTACAAAACACAGCACCATATGGGCTGCTATGAAGAAAATTAACTTCATCCCAACCAGACTCAATATAGCATCATGACAGGACATGCACAAGGGCTGATGAACTCATATATGCATAATGTGTGTGAATATCAGATTGATTTTTTTGTGTACGTTGGACTAGACAAGAGGATATTAATGTGTTTGTAGGACTGGGAGTTCTGATTGCATTTACTCAGGCCTGGCAGCAGTATTAATGTATGTCTAGCATGACAGATACTTAGGCTTTAATTGTGACCCCTGAGCACATCATCACAAAAAACCTCAATTACTAGAAATATCACAACTGTAGAGATACAATTAAAAATCTTCTAGCTGCTACTAAAAACACATCAATACAAGAATTTCAGAAGTAAAAATATCACTGCTTGGAAAGACTGTCAGTGAACCTGAGATATTAATGTCCCCTGACATATTCCATCAAACATCATTCTCACTCTTCATATCCAAGGCCCCCCTTTTTTGTGCCCTTGTACATTGAATCCTACTAGCAATATTAAAAAAAAATAAATAAATCATGGCACTGTTTGTAGATCCCAGCCCCCTTCAGCCTCAAATATTCTTTCCACCTCTCTCAAGTCTGAGAAAGAGCAGCCCATGCTGTGGTGACAGGACTGGAAGGAAGTGGGAGCACCAGAGGTCACTGCATCTTCCAGGAGGGCCCCTGGAGGTGGAGATGTGACAGCCTTGCCTGGAGAGTTGGTACAGACCTGGAGAGACAGACTGGAGGAATTGTGGGCAGCAGGAAGTGGCTTTCATGCTTGAAGCAGATCAGATGAGTCTGGAAAAATAACTAGGGCAGGAGCTGCATTTTCAGTTTTCCACAGAGAAGTCTGCTTGGAAATAGCAGCAGGAGTGAAGAAGGCATTTTGCTGCTGCTGTTTATTGCAGTTTGCAAAGGGTTGACAAGGCTTTAGAAAGGTTTTGCCATTAAAGTGGTCTAGGATGCTGAAGGAATGCTGGCTGCTGAGCCGGGGCGTGCAGAACAAACTCCCTCATGGCAGTGGTGTATGGAAAGTCCCACAGGCAGAGCATGTGAATGGCTGAGGCAAGGCAAATGTACCCATCAGTTTATAATTTCACCATATAGACAAGGTCTAAGCTACAAAAAAACAACCAAATGACCTTCATTAGAAATGGCATTTTTTCACATGGTCTGTTGGGTTTTAATGGTAGTGTACCCCAAAATTGGTAGTGGTCATTGTCTTCCCTAACAAGCATCACACAACAGACCTAAGCTGTACAAATTTTCTTCTATTCCTAATTTAATTTTTCTTTTAATAAAGCCCCGTGTCTGGTGTGAGATATGGGATGCATGAGATTTTGTAGTGCAAGGCTCCAAGTTGATAAAATAAGTGTAAAGCCAACAATAAATACAAAATGATATGACAAATCATTCTGTTACAGTGATCTGCCTATATAACTTGCTGCCTCTGAAGGCTAATGCACAAATGCTTCAAGAAGTTACTTTGGGAACCCAGTAACTTTTGAATCAGAAAACTATTGAGGCTGTAAAACCTCAAGTAAACTTTATGTTTACTTACTTTCCTTCAGTCATTCTTGATTATGGGGGAGGGGGCACGGGGAGGAGAGACTCAAAACTACCGCGAAAGGAGACTCAGCAGATGATCCTGCTCAGTTTTGGAGTGAGTAATGCCAAGTTTTAGGTTTGCTACTGCCATTACAGCTTCCCCAGGCCTGCCCAAAGGAAGACACTTGGAATAGCTGTTGCTGGAATTGTCAGTTTATCTCCATTGCCACACCTCAAAGAACAAAAGTCTGTTTGTGTCTTTGCTACATGTTATGAAGAACTGTGATGGGGCACACACAGTAAGCAGCTGGATCTGGGGACAGGCCCACAATGAAATAAAAAGAAAACATTTCAGAGATATTAAAGATGACCCAGAACCAGATAAAGGAGATACCCAAAATGAAGATGGTCTTGATGATGCATTACACCTTCAGATCAAGTCTTTGTGGCACAGACACCTTTTTGAAACACACAATGTAAAGCTGGGTAAGGAGTTTTTTCTATTTTTTTTTCATTTTTCATCTTACTAGATATAGACTTTAAGCAGTTAGTACTCCATGAAGGTATCCTGCCAGGAACAGACTAATTTTGATGATAAAGAAGCTCAGGAAGTTGTTCAGGACCATTGCTGTTATAAAAATACAGACTACCTGCATGCCATCACCTCTCTCACCATCCCCACTGCTTCCCTTTCGGAATAGCTTAGCAAAAATCACCTACCCCAAGTTCTGGAGAGACGATGAGTTGGGTGATACAACAAATGGCAAATCATTTAAAGTAGTATTCATTTATATACCTCTTATATACTGGGTATTGAAGAAAACATCCCTCCCTCCATTCCAGACTGGGACTGATGTCTCCCAAAGTTCTGCAGCTCTACTGGGCCTGCATTTATGTAACTTTCTTTTGAAAAGGGAGGTTGGATTATGAACACTTACAATAGCTGGCACTGCTGTTTTCTTTGTCTCCTCTAAAATGCCACCCTCCAGATTGCTGTCAGAGTTCTGGAATATCAGCCCCTCATGTTCATATCTTCTTTCTCCTCCCTTCTGTTTCCTTATTTTTTTTCTGTTCCTAACTCCTGAATGAATGGTGTGGTAGTCCAACCCTGCTGCTATTGGCAGGAACACTTTCCACCAGATACAAGTTACTCAGAACCTCATCCAACATGTCCTTGAATGTTTCCAGGAATGGGCATCTACCACCGCTCTGGGCAACCTGTTCCAGGGTTTTTCCATCCTCACTGGAAAAAATTTCTTCCATCTAATCTAAACTGTCCCTCTTTTTGTTTAAAACCATTACCTATTGCAACAGGCCTTGCTACAAAGTCTGTCACCATCTTTCCTGTAGACTACCCAAAAGTACTGAAAGGCTGCAATGAGGTGCCCATGGAGCCTTCTCAGAGAACAACCCAGCTCCCTCAGCCTTTTCTTATCTGAGAGGTGTTCAAAGCATGTGATCAGCTTCATCGGAAGCCCTCACCTGTTCTTTCTTCTTGGCAAAATACTGTTTTGCCTAAGCCTGGATTTCTCTATAATTTCTAGGGACTGATAGCTGTGGTATGAGAGTGAGGACACAAAGCTGCTTGCTGTGCTTTCTTTGGCTGGCTCCAGTTTTACGGCATTGAAGTTTGCAGAATGCCTGTTGGAACAACATCAGATGGACTCTGCAACATAAACTCTATGTCAGAAGAACTAGGGGAAAAAAGAGTAATATCAGTAAAACAGTAAGAAACACTGCAGAACTCTTTCCTCCTCTTCTCCTTTGATCCCTTGCCCCCCTGCAAAGGCCTACCTGTGCAGAGTATGTCTGCACGAGTGCAGCAGCTGAAATAATGTCTGGTTGACACTGAAATCTGTCCTCAGAAGAGAAATCCATGATTCTTACTGCATTTCATGTTTGGGATCACATTGCCAGCATTACCTTCTGTCCAAGGGCTCCCTTGGCGCACGTATCCTACTTATGCTTTTTGAAACACTGGATGTGTCCATGCATATTTCAATGGCTAGATCACAAAACACAACCTTTTATGGCCCCATAATTATTACAAAGAAACATGCTTGGCTGGAATACCTGGCCTGTCAAGCTGGTTGTGAGGAATATGATGTTCGAGGTTTGGATTTTGTTTCCTAACACTAGGGTTTTAAAATGAGTTAAGAGCACATTCCACAACAGGCTGAAGTGCTACAAGGTTTATCCAAGGACCATCATTCTTCTCAGGACTGGGGTTGTATTTCCCAAGTTTTTCAGTACCTCTGTTCAATTTATAGCAATGGCACGTACCTGCCAGCTACACTTTAAAAGAGATGCCTTCCAGCTGCAGAGCAAACATATCTTTGTGTCTTCAGATCTGAATTTTAGAGTGGTTTTGAACTAGGACTTGACAAGCTGTGAGTCATTCTGTCCAAACTGGATTGTTAAATACAGAGCTTCTCAAAATGTATCAGGTTGACTGATACATTTATATGGACACTGCAGTTGCTCTGCCTGCAATGTCTCCTTTAAACTTCTAGATGAGAAAATGTCTGCGGTTCCAGCAGATGGCTCAACAAGCCATTGCTGACTCACTCCCCCTTCTTGCTGCTTTGTTGCTGCAACAAAGGCAATTCCCAGCATACTCAGACACTGGTCAGTGCTTTGTAGAAAGGGGAACCATCCAGACACCATGGAAGATCAGTACAGCCATCCTCAGGAGCTTTAATGGTGTAAACCTGTTCTCTGGCAGTACTGCCAACAGCTCTAGTGATGGAGCAGTTTCACGAGTTTTTGAGTAACTTCCACACCAGTCATTCTAGTATTGGTGTCTTTAACATTTTTAACAGAAAGAATTACATCCCCCTCATAGCAGTCATACATCTCAGGAACAAGAGCACCATCACCCCTCTGACAGCAGCAGCAGGCACAGAGGGAATGGCAGGGAATGCCCTGGGCTGCAGAGGTTGCTGTGACAAGACCAAGTACTACCAGCACATCACCATCTCTTCTTCAGAGCAGGGCATCTATCAGGTTCTGCATTTGGGCAAGTGCATTTTTAAGCATACAATTCACCTCTTTCATATACTGTCACAGCATATCTTACTCCACTCTGGTGAGCTGCATCCACCTGCAGGAATCCCAGCAAAGGCTGAGAGAATTTGTTTTTTTCAACCTGGGGAAGAGAAGGCTTCAGGGCGACCTAATTGCAACCCTCCAGTACCTGAAGGGAGCCTACAAGAACAATGGAGGTGGACTTTTTACAAGGGGTTGTAGTGACAGGACAAGAGGGGATGGATTAAAACTGAGGAACAGCTGATTTAGATTAGGTATTAGGAAGAATTCTTCCCTTTGAGAGGGTGGAACAGGTTGCCCAGAGAAGCTGTGGATGCCCCCATCCCCGAAGTGTTCAAGGCCAGGTTGGATGGGGCTTTGAGCAACCTGATCTACTGAAGTGTCCCAGCCTATGACAGGGGGTTGGAACAAGAGGATCTTTAAGGTTGCTTCCAACCCAAACCATTCTATGATTCTGTGATTCTATGACCTCACTATTGGCTGGATCAACACTGGATCACACAATAAACACCCACTGGAGGTAGCTCAGTATTTACCAGATTTACTCTAGAAAAGAGGCTTAGCTGGAGGCACTCGGATGCCAAGGGATATTAAATTAAACAAAATTTTATCATGTATGTAATTATTTATTGAGCTGAGAATCCATACAAGGTAAACAAATGTTTACACTATCATACAGTAAGCATTTCCAGGGCTTAATAAAAATGATTGTCACTCACTGTGCTTCACCAAAAGAAATCATTTTAATGAATAAATAATTTGATGAAATCAAAAAATATTTACAATATAAACAAATGAAAAAGCTTTGGATATATTAATCTGAGCATCCTGTCTTTTGCATTTTCTAACTGCATTTCTATCAAGATTCTCTCTCTGAAATGGTACAAAGTGGATAGAAATTACAACTCAACAAAATTATCATGATTTGGTACATGTCTTTCTGTTAGTTCAGATAAGCTACATATGATTTGTTTATTATGCACATGTTAGAATACAAATATAACTAAAATCATATATTATCAAAATGCCAGACAGCATTCTCCACAGAACAGAAATGTACACTAGGCCGTGACAGTAACTGAGAATCACAGGCAACGAAATGTAACAGAAAAAGTACAAATTCCTTCATAAGAATATAATTGTGCTCTCTTATTTACCAGAGGACTATGCTGCTTCACCACATCAATGGCTGAGTATGAGTACGGTGTTCAAGGACTGCCACGTGGTTCTGTGTGGGCTCACAGGGGTGCCAAGCAGCGGCTTCAGAGTGGGAATCGGGCAGTGCAAGCGGTTCTATAAACATCTTCTGGGGCTCTTAAAAAGAGCCAATTGTACAAAGCAGTAGAAGCATAACACTGAGAAGTCTTCATCTCATTTACACAGACATCATGGAGTGACTTGCTTTGTTTGTGGTAGTGAAAGGAGGAGCTTTGTCTGTGCTGTTTAGACAATCAGCCAGAATTCAAGTATTCTAACGCCACTTCGTAGCAGAATTTGTATTGATCCTGAAAAATAAAAAGAAAACCACAAAGCCAGTTATTGAAGAAACTTAATTAAAGGGGTAAATACTTCTCTCCTGTTAAAATTATTTACTATCAGCTGTTGTCAGTGGGAACCAGTTTGCAAATCCAATTTATGTTCAGATAAGAAAATCTTTATATTAACCAGACAATAGACACTATACATAGTAACTTATGGTATTGCTTGTGTTAGATGAGTATTTAGCTGCTCTAATACACTTATATGAGAAAAATTGACAGCACGTAAGCAAATTGACTTGAAACCCTTCTGTCATCTGTCAAATGCTCATGTAGCACTTTATGAGAATTGGAGTTATTGCAATTCCTCTCTGGAAATGTTTATCTTAAAATAAACCCAGTGTTTAGTACTTCCCAGATTGTAACTTTTATTTTAATTCAGACACTTGCTACATTTCAGGGCAAGAGTTGCTTACTTAGTGTTGGCCCTCTATCTGCAGCCCAGATCCAACCCACAAGACTGTGCAACAGCCTTGTGAGATGGGGCCTGAGCTAAATTAATTGGATTAATTCCAGTTAATTTTTAGCAACTGACAGCAATGCTCAAGTTAGGCTCTTAACAGTTCTCCTGTTACCCAGGCTAAGTTTTCAGGGGCCAACCCTGTGCTTGGAACACAGGCCTGCTGGTTTTATTTCTAACTGCTTGGAAACAGAGCAAGTCCCAGGGAAATCCCCTTCCTGAGGGATGCAAACCCACTCTGGATTTTCAGGGACAAAGGGACTTGGCCCCTTTCATGTCCTCAGAGGAATGGAGAGGACAGTGGTTTTTGCCCACTCTGAAACTTTCAAATGGCACAGTCACTGATGACTTCCCAGTTTTATGTGCATACATACCCCTATCCTGTTTCCATTCTCTCAATACTTAAAAATATTACAAATATTTAAATGAAAAAAAAAAGCTGAAAGAAATAGTAAGTGCAGGTTCCCTGGATCTAAGGGCTCTGGCTTCTGCAAATTCAACTTGGAAATACCTGCCAGTTTTATGACTGTTTCTGTTACTGAAATGCCCCTTTTGCTTATGCACTTTATTCAATTAATAAATGATAACTAAGCACATATTGCCATTTGGGAACAACAACAGATTTAAGGAGCTGACAGCACTCAGCCTTGCCCAACATTATGAGTAGTAAGATCTTCAGATATATTCTCTTTTCACTGAAGGAAATATTTTAAAGGATTAAATCTTTTGGCTTGTACTTGTGATTTTGGCTCACATTTTAGCTGTGAGTCCACTTAACATGTGGAAGACCATATGCTTTTAATACAATCAAAAAGCTATTAACAAGCATGGACCATTACAGAGTTCTTTTGTGGAGAAATGTCACATCATATGAAAACAAGTCTTAGGTGCACATATAACCTAAGTGATGAGTGAGTTGTATGTGAGGGTTTTAAGTCCTGCAAGGTTTCATAAACTGCTTGTGTCTTCTTCAAAAGAAAATAATAAAAAAAAAAAGAAAGAACAGAGTATTATGTAAATTCCTTTTCTGCTTTTGTTGCATATATGTTTCTAAATAAATGGAAATTGTTCTATAACTACATAATAGATCAAAACAAGAGATCAGCCACTCATCCATTTCCACTCTTCCATGCTCATTTTATGCTGATTTACTGATACAGCAGAATAACTGTCATTTTCAGTAAACTGAATACCTGTCTTAAAGAGCAGACATATCTTATTTCCCACTGTGTTCACTCACTACTGTCCTTTGTAAATTTTTATTATTCATTTGATGGTGGATATTAAAAGTCTCTTTAGACTATCTAGCTTCAGAGAGGTTATATTTAAATTTATTTTCTAGGACACTGGTGGGTAGGCCAAATAACATTTATCACCAAATGCTTTAGGCATTCCATAATAGATGTTTTGGAATATCATGTGCTGTCTTTGCATGATAGCTGAAAAAATTCATAGATTTCCATAGTGTATGGATGTGGCATTCAGATTTTTACACTTGGAGGAAAACCAAAGGTTTCAGTGAAATTAAGAGATGAATCTCTAAGTATGGATGGTAAGGACTGCCTTTTATCTAGTCAGAAAGTGCATGACATGTATTGAGAAAGCAGTCTTAAAACTCTTTTTGTGAAATAATGTCATGATTTTGAGCATTTAATCTTTTACCATAAAATTTTACAAGGTAGATGAATGTTACTGTTCTTCTTTTTCCAGCAGAGAAACTGAGGCCAAAACACATAATATAGGAAAGGTCATAAGGGATAAAGTCAGTAACAAGATCAGGAAAAGAACTCAAATGTCCAAATTCCCTTTATCATGAAGCAGTCTACATGGAAATTGAAACCTGGCTAATTCAAATATTTGTTCCTATGAGGTGGCAGACCACAACTGAAGATATGTCATTCTAACTCTGCTCAGTAAGTGCATTACGTGATAATGGGAAAAATCCCTGTTGTTCCTTGCCTTATTCCTCTGTCTGTTAAAATAAGGAAAACAACACTGACCTTCACAAGTGTTTTGAAATTTCCTAATAAAAATAGGCCCTACAAAGCCTTTCTGTGCCTTCCAGACATTCCCAATAGCACTCTCAATTTACTAAAAGGTACTTTTATATCTAAAATAATACATTTAGCTTGATTAAAAAAAATTCTGCTGAAAAATGGAGACAACTGCCTGACAAATCTATACCTGAAGAACTGTCACAAATGGGAATTTATAGGAAGCATTTTCTTTAACTGTACATCTACACAGGTAATTTTCTTTTTATTTCTATAAAATAAATGAATAAGAGATCAGTGAATTCTGTGGACTTAAACTCTAGGAGAATGGAGAACAGCAGGCCTGCCAAATCCCTGTCTGAACTATACTACCTGAATGAAGTAGTAGGACATTTTTCTTGATATCTAGGAAATAAAAATGTATGGTTCTCAGCACAATGATTCTCCTCCTGAGAATACAAACTAGAGGAAAAGATGCCAACCAAGCTGCTCTCTCTCACCACCATGGAAGTTTGATAGTTTCTCACTGATACATGACTCACAGCTCCACACTGCTGGCTCATGGCCCCGTGGTGCTGCTTGTAAACTCCCTCCTTGCTTTGCACAGCTGACAACATCTGGCCTTTTTCCTTTGCCTGGCCAGAGCTGGGCCTAGGGGAAGGTTTGGGACTTCAGAGGCAGGCAAGGAGAGAGCACTGTGATGGGGGATGTGGTGGGAGCCATTCTCCCACAGGAGAGAGGAGGCAGAGTCGTCCATGTGGTGGGGAGGCGGATATCCCTCCCTACCTGCCTTCACCTGGGTGAAAGCTTCCTTCTTTCTGCCTATTCCCCAGTGTGTGTGTCACAGCTCATCTGAGGGGGTCCTCTCCTAACATTACAAGAGGTTGGACCAGCTCAGTGAGATGTCTCCTGCCTCACCCTGGGCATGTTACAGAAAAGTTGCTGAAATGACCCCAACTTGTTTAACCAGAGTTTGCAAAATTGGCTCAGATTGGGTTAACATGCCTGAAAGTGCCCAGATGCTGCTTCCTCCTGCCTGTGACATTAAATCAAATGCAGCTGCCTCTTAAGCAGCCACCTCTGCAGCAGGATGTTGTAAAAGTGTCTTTTATAGCTCAGGCTTCAGAACAGGGCACCACACTACACCCATCTCCAAGTACAAAACCGCACACTGGAGTGTAAGAACCTGCTGGTTTAAGCTGTTCTGCAGCTCTTCTGGCAGAGCAGCTGGCACTTCAGCAGTTCTCCATTTAGGAAAAAAGCTCATAAAACACTCTCTAGGAAAATAATTGCACATGGCCCCTTGTTTCTGAACTTCTTTAATCTTTCTATGAGATAGAGCAACCATAATTAAATGCAATATTCTGGATGTCAAACTGAAATTCATGGCTTTGATAAATATTAGGCGATTAAGCTATTTATAAAATATATAATTTGAAAATCTGGCATTTAATTTTACATAACTATTATTTCTACCATGCAAGGGCTGCTCTCCACTTGGTTCAGCCTGCTAGAAAAGAAAATTAATAAGGATGTTCATCTGAAAGTTTAAAACACTTAAAAAATTCAAACGAACAGAGACAAAGTCTCCTTGGGAAGAAAGCAGTGTAAAAATACTCTTACAAGTGAAGTGACTTCATTATCCCCTTTGAAAATGACTTGCTTGCTTTGTGAACAACTCCCACTGCAAATCCTGGAAGTCTTACTGACTCTTCTGAGAAAAAGAACATTTTCTATTTAATGGTGCAGTTAAAAAGCTCATACCAGAAGGTCCACCATGTTAGGCTTATTATTCCTCAGTGTCTTCACAGCATGGAATACGTCAACAGCCCTCTGATGTCGAAGCATTTCACAAACAATACTGATTGCACAAAATGTCCCACTGCGGCCACCTCCATTCCTGCAGTGAAAGTGATAAAATGGCTCAGTTACAATGGACTCTGTGTCACAAGTTTCTACAGCAACAGGGATGGCTCCAAAAGGCATGAGTTCCAGCAGGGAGAAACCACAGAACATTCCTGGCCCCAAAGCCTGCTGAACTCTAGGCAAAACATGATTTTTAATTGGAATTAGCATGCTGAAAGATCTCAAAGCTATGATTCAGAAGTCAGCAGGCTGACAGCCTGGAGGGAATTAATGGCTGAGTTTTGCACCACCCTTCAGTGAACACTGGAGACAGCACAAAGAGGATGCTAAAATAAGGATAGAATACTTTTAGTTTCATTTCAACACTGCTTTGCATTGTAAACACACATGGCTGCATTGAGCATCAGGCCTGGAAATGCCACAGAGAAAGCAAATCTTTGAGTGCTTTTATTCCAGATTCTGGTGCTTTCCTCCTAGACACAAAGGCATTTCGGAGGAACTGCAAAAGCACCAGAAGTCTCATTTGTGGGAGTGCTGGTGGCTGAGCTTGGTATGGCACTGGGTGGTGCTGCCATGTCCCCCTGGCTGATGATCTTAGCTCCTGGCAGCAGAAAGAGGGGCTGGCTGCCTGGCAAGGACTGCTGCTAAAGGCAGATGTATTCCTCCTCCAACCACAGTTATCAGAGAAGTGAATTGATAACAAAGAAGCCAGGCACAAATGTTCATATACGTGATCAAATACAATATTTAATAGTACTTTATCCCTGGTTATTTTTAATCTTCAAGAGAATCTCTTTATTTCTGGAAACCCCATTATTTCTACTCTTATTCTAATCAGAATCTTTAGGCTGTGCTTCACTGAAAATAATAAACCTTAATAATTACCAGAGTGCAGACTAGTTAGGTAGCAGGTCTTTCAAACAAGCTTTGCAAATGGTTGATTTTCAAAGGAAGATACAACGCTGCACATCTGTCACATCCAGGCACTATGAAAAGAATGCTCTCTGCTGCCAAAACAGTGCCTGATATTGTGGGACTGTTTGAGAACTTTAATTAAAATAAAGTCATTTAAAAGGATTATATTAGAGCTTTTTCTTTCTTTACTGCCTGGAAGTGACGCATGTGTGATGTTGTACAACTATTTAATATCATCAGCCACCTCAGAGATAACAGTAATTTGCACTTCAAAAGGGTCTTTTCAGCTAAAGATCTCAAAACATTAATTAATCACACTGCACAATGCTCCTTTGATGAAAGTATTATTATCCCCATACTACAAATGGGGAAACTGAAGAGCAATGACTTGTTCAAGGTCAGTGATAGTGGGAAGTATTAATATACTCTTAGATTTTCCTCCATCATTCTGACACAGGGTCCCAACTTCTGAACATGGTTTTCCTGTTAGCAGGTCCCTTCTTCATCATGGCAACATCTTTAAACAGATGTTTAGAGGAAGATGAATACAACTTCAACCACTGAAGACTTGGCCTCAACAGATCAGCTACTTCTGAGGGCAGAAGCACCTACGAGTATTAAACCGTATCAAAAGATGGATGGTGGCAGAGTGGGTAAGAGTCTGCATCAGCGGAGCACAAAGTCACAGGAGGACAAAAATATATACCATTATTAGAGAAAGGTAAGGCAATTACAGGATCATTGTAACTGGTCTATCACACCACTTTTACTCCTGTGCTTTATGTCTGGAAAATGAATCACCCCTCCAAAACTACTTATTTCTATGGCCCTTATCTGCAGAAATAAAAGGTACATTGTTCTGAAAGCACATTTTTGATTTACTGTGAATAAATATGCAAGTTTCCCATTTGCAAGAGTCACTGGACATTTTTATATAAAATAGAGTTAACTCAAACCCATCATCTTTTCATAGGGCTCTCACAAAGGACAGATGGGGAAACTCATGAATCCACATTAAAATTACACAATTCCTCCTGCATTCAAAGCTTTTAAATGAGCAGTTGTATTATTTATTCAGTTCCAGATTAGACAGATGCCTCTTCACCTCGTCACAAATCTTTTAAAGCCTGGCACAAGTTCTGTGACAGTATTCCCTTATTTCTCTCTTCCCTTCCCAGTACTTACAAGCAATGTACAACTGTGCGTCCCTCTCCCCCGTTGTATTCCTCCTGCCACTTATCCACCTGACGGATGAGCTTCAAGAAGGAGCGTTTAGAAACCGGAGTGTCTCTGTACATGGGCCACCCCAGGAACTGGAACTGCTGCACCATCCGATAGCCGTCCTGGGGCTGCAGAGATCCCGACAAAAGCAGGAAAAGTAACAGTATTTTTCTGGCACGTCATTTAGATATTTGCGATTGCGAGGGAAGTTGTTCAAGCAGATGATTATGGATAAACTGCTGATGTAATTTCAACTGCCCTTGAGGATTTATGACTTTTAATTTCCAGTGGAGTTATTAAAACAAGAATTTTGAACCAGACTGCTATACAATAGGTTAAAATAGACCAATAGTACATCTGCACGATCAAGCAAATAATTAATATGATAGGAGGAACTTGGTAGGAAAGACAGAGCTGCAACATAACTTCAATTATATACTGTTTTCATATGTAAGCTTCAGTATTTTTAAGAACATTTATGTGTTTCTGTCCTTTTTTTACAAGAAAGGTCAAAACCTCTCAAGATATTTTGAAGCAGGAAACATTAAAAAAACCAAACGGAACCCTTAGATGTTTCTGGCTTATAAAAAATATCGAACTACATTTTATTTTACTGTGTTCTACTGCAGCAGTCAGAACCCCTCTGGTGAAACGTTACTGAACAGTTGCTTTATGGTGATTTAAAATAAAAAAGGAGCACAGAACTAGTGATAGTGGCAGAAAACTACATTCCTTTGAAAAGGGCATAATAAACATGCACATGAAAACTGGTTTTGTAGTCTAGAGTCTGCCACTTCTGTGCTAAGTGAGGGCATTTTAGTGCCACTCTTAAAATGAGCAACACACAGAAACATTGACATTATATTTTATTCACTAGAGTAAGAGTTAATAGAGAGGATGTAGGACTAACAAGATACGGGAATAAACCAAACCGGATGTGGCATTAGATGTGCTTTCCAATTGGTTTTGTGTGCTTTATGTCAAAGTCTGGAATCTACTGATTTCCTGTCCAGTTTCTTTCAGCTGATGGCCCTTCTTCCCAAAGCAGATCAGCCAGACCCAGACCCTGCTGAAGGTCACATTAATACTACTGGAGGCTGTGTTTTTTACACTGCCATGTTTACTGCAAATGCCAGGCCTTCATAGTATTAAAGAAGTGTTTGAAGCTTTACAATCTGCTTCCCTGTTTGGATATTAACATATTTTTGGTGTCTTTCCCTGTCCAGCGAGCTAGCAGTTCCCAGGGAAGTTCTTGCTTTTTTTTTCAAAAGGGAGTGCTGCTTATTCCTAACTACAGCTTTTTGGTGGTTGATACGAGTCCATTGCAAAGGCTCCATGGACAGGAACAGATACCTGGTCTGTGGTGGAATCTTTTTTCCACTCAGCTGGAAAGACATGCCTTCTTTAGTCTTCTGTCAATTTTTTGGGAGCATAGAAGCTGGATATGAGAGCAAACTGCTTGCCCTTCTCAAGTGGTTACATATGTTATGAAGTGTGGTTAATGGGACAGGAGCTTCACTGGGAGGCTGGGATTGTGACTGAAAAACATGACTAGTATTCATATGCAGCTTCACATAACACAGGACACAAATATACAGGATGGCTAATTTCAAACTATTGAAAACAGCACTGTTTTCAGCATTTTTTGGCTATCACGCAATCTGAATACTGCATTCATTTCATTTGCATTTAACACAATAGAGATATGTATTAAAATATTTTTAACTTATACATAGAAGGCTTTTTTCCCCCTCTGTGATTGTGGTGTGACACAGCACTGTGCCATTGCTTTCAAATAAATAAGCTGAAAAATGAAAATGGGGTTCTATGTGAGTTTAGCTTTCATTTTTATGATTTGAGTAGACTCATCTACTGAGACAAAACTGTTTTGCAAGTAAGATCCTTACTCTGGCCGCATTATAAATTCGGAATATCCGGCTGATGATGTCTTCTTCTAAGTCAGCCGATACGAACTCCACCTGAATAGGACCGTGCCGGTGGACTCCATTTTCTGGCCAGTACTGTGGACAGAGCTATAGGAGACCACAGACAAAAAAGAACACAGTTAATCACTTTGGATTTCATGCTGCCTCAACATACATTTGTGTATTTTAATTTGTCATACATGTACTACTGGAATTCTTGCACAGAATCTTTATAAAATACACAGTGTACCAAGTTCTGTTTTGAGTGCTCTGCTTTAATAATGCCTTTCCATGTACCTAACATGCTGTTTCTTGCTGCTGTAGTTTCAGTGTACCAAGTTCTGTTTTGAGTGCTCTGCTTTAATAATGCCTTTCCATGTACCTAACATGCTGTTTCTTGCTGCTGTACTTTCAGTGTCTGGTGTTTGGAGTAAAACACTTCTGACGCTCAATGCTAGTTCTACAATGTATTATGACGAGACAGGGAGAGGCTGACAAATATTGCCATATCCTGGAGACAGTGGAGGCTAAAGACCAAAGGCCTGGTATCTCCAACTGCCTTGAACAGTTGCTAATATTTCAAACTGCATTAGAATGTGTGATGTATACTAGGAAGGGCACATCAATTCTCAAAACTCAGGACTTAACTTTCACGTGTGTTTCACCTGTGACTGATGATGTTGGCTAATATCAGCATTGCTTTAAACTTTCAGTAATTGCCTAATTTCATCTTATTAGTGACACCTGAAAATATTAATTATGTTTTCTTCAGTTCTCAGAAAAAATTACTTCTAGGTATCTAAAGATCACAAAGTAAAATTACCATTATCTTGCACGGTTTTAGTGTCTAATTATATGACAATGGCTTAATCCAGGAACCAATTACCATCTGTGTTAAGACTTTAAAGATTGAATCAACACTTTGCAATAAGGTTTTTGAAGCTAGAATCTGCCTGTCCATTCTTCTTCATGAAAATCCTAATGATTTTTTTTTTGACAGGGATATTTAGAGCAGTTTGAGCACATAGCTTTTGTAAGCATTCACCAAAATTAAATATGAACTCATGAAATTTTGTTTGCTTGCAGAAGCATTGATGTCATATTTGGAACTTTTTATTTCATTCAGTAAAACAGCTGTGGTCTCCATTCTGCTGCATTGCTGTTGGTGATCCAGAGCTGAGCTGACACATCACATTTACTCCAGATGTTTTTTTGCATTTCTTATAATACTTAGTCCTCAACAAAGCTGTTTCAAGATGACTACATTTTAGGAAAACATAATCATCTACTACACCAATTAAAAAAGAAAACAGGGTCTGATTTGCAGGAGATCACTTTAAGAAGTTAAACCCATGAATTTTAAGTAGGAAAATATATTTTTATTTTTTTTTAACCGCCCCCCCCCCTTATGATTTGGTCTGCTGAGACAACTGCTTTCCAAATATTGTCTAAATCTTACACAAATTTTTATTATGAAATATGCTGGTGTACAGGATAGCAAAACATAATGCATATAGCTGTTGCAAATGCCAGTGCTCAGATAATTTAAGATGTGCACAGTTTAGCAGACATCTTTCAAATACGCAGGAATACAGTTCTAACAGATCTCTGAAAAATGTTTAAATGATAATAGGCAGAGCTGTTTGTTGGGGCTGTTTTAGGAAGCTAAGATTTTCAAGTTCTAAAGAAAGCAAAAACATTTAAGTCTGCACATTTTGCATGCAAGTGATGCTACCGACTCTCTTCAAGTCAGAGTCACTGTGAAGGGTTGAATTTCATTTCCCAATAGAGCATAACAATCCACATAAATGGTAATATCTAAACAGAACTGTAAGCACTTCATATATACATAAATAATAATCATAACACTAATTATTAATAAATCTGAATGTAATGCGTGTTTTTAATAAGCTCTGCCCTTTCTCCACTTCTGTTTGTTCTGAGAGTTTTGAGATTTATTCCTAATGAAAAGATTGTTACTCGCATTAAGAGGTAAAAGGTTTAACATACTGCAGAGGCAGGTGCATTAACTACATATCCCAATAGCTTTTAAATCCTGTGAGGCTAATGAATGCTTGGAATAGCCATGCCCTATTGTAAATTCAAAACACAGCCAACAAATTAAAAAACACTCTGTTCAGCAGTCCCTAACAGTCTTTCTCCCTTGAGTCTTTCCTTATTCACTCAGAAAATAATCTTAGATTCATGAATAAAAGTTTTGTCTTTCATTTCTATTTTTCCTCCCTGTAGACAGCACAGGGCTTAGAATCAGAAATAGTCTTTAAAACAGTGTGTGGAATTCCTGTATGTTCTTCTGAAAGACCAAAAGGAAGATCAGTATCTTTTAAAAACAAATTCTACATGTTAAAAAGAAGAGGAAACATTTTTTAAAGTATATGCAATACTGAACAAAGCTAAAAAGATTCTTGGTCACTAAATGACCTGCAGTCTGCTCTAAAAAATTACAATCACTCTTAAATCATAATTAATGAATATTTACATATTAAGAATCCAGATTACCACCACATTATTCCAGCAGAGGGCTGGTGCAGTTTGTTGGAACTAAGGAAATGATATCTTTGTAAGAACTTGGAATTGTGCAGTTGTGAGTCCCAGACTCTGGGACACATAGTGATTAATCCTAGTGATTAAATTGCCAACCAGTAGGCTTGGTTTTCCAATTTTCTGAACAAATGTACAGCATGTGCAACTCTTTTGTAAGGTAATTACATTCCCCTACACGTTTCGTTGCCCTCTTTTCTCTTCCAAAAGATGCTTAGTCTCCAATCTTTAGTTTCTTTCTCCTAGCTTAGTTCCTATCTCCTTGCTAATGACAACATCATTTTGTGCAACACACAACACAGATCTTCACACTGGGAACACCTATTCCCTGATAAAGAGACCAAGGTCTTTGTGACCTGTTTCAGGCAGGCTAATGAAGAGCTGTTGGCTTCTGTTTAAGATTTTGGCCACTATAGCATGTTTCCGACTTGAGTCAGAATTCTACAACCACAATTTTGGGGTTTTAGCAGTGCTTCCAGAAACATGTTCTCTTGAATAAATTAAAGGTGCATAAACATACATGTGTGTGCACTAACATTTTGGTGGAGAAGCTGCTGATGGTCAGATTTATTCCTCTTCCCCTATGAGTATCTATCTGCAAGCTACAAATCAATGTTTTAGTGTGTAAGTATTTAATGCTGTTTTTACAAAACTAATTACATCCTAAGGCTGTTCTGAAATGCTGAGGTACTAGCACTCCTCTTTTGAATGAAGCATTTTTTCTGGACTTACTTGTGCAGGATCCACATCATTCAACATAACTACTGAAGTGCAGTGATAATCTAGGACCAGTCTCCAGAAATCTTTGACAGTATTTGGTAAGGGATGCTGCGTAACTATAAAAGCTGATGGTTGCTTGTAGCTCTGCAAGGAAGTAACAAGATGATGAGAAGAATGGTAGGAGAGAAAAATCCATTTAGCAGAATGTCAGTCATAGCCCCAAAACTTCAGGACTGAAAGCGTATTTCCATTTTCTGTATAATTAATATATTGTTTTCAGCTCTTTCCTGAGATCTTATATGCTTCAAAGTTAATAAACTGTATTTGGGCAGGATATAATTTCTGCAGATGTTATACTTCTAAAATGTATTTCATGCCACAGGCATAGAGTAAAATCATCAGAGGTTTTTGATTCCAATGCAACTCCTACAAGATTTTGAGCAACGGGTTTGTTTTGAGCTGTTAATGGACAGATTAATCTTGGCTGTTTGCATTTAGCTCTAAATTTGAATGATGCCTGTGAAAGTAAGTATCTAGTTATTCTTCAGAAATATTGTTGAAATTCTGGTCTGTCTGACAGCAGCGAGGATACCCAGGGGATAAATTTCAATGCTCTTTGTTTCTTTTAGTACCAGACTCTGTCATTGACTGCTCTGTTTGCTGGAACTTTTCCATTGTGGATCTCAAACCAGTATTTTCACTTAAATCCCTCTGAGTGTTGAAGGCTACCGTGGCCATACCGGGGCATTTGTTGGGAGGGGGTGCTGTTGCTTCATTAAGGAGGGTGGGGAAGTCTCTACATGCCTTGACCTGAACATTGATCACTACAGAAATCCAATCAGATCAGCTACAGCAGGCAAATGGTGTGATTCCTGGGGGCTGTCCTGTGCAGGGCTAGGATTTGGACTTTGACATGGCAGGTGCCAAGCGGATGGTGCCAGACTCTTTTTTGGTGGTGCCCAGTGAAAGGGCAAGGAGCAATGGCCATAAGCTAAAACATAGGAAGTTCCTCAAGGCAAGGAAGAATTTCTTTACACTCAGGGTGGCAGAGCACTGGAACAGGCTGCCTAGGGAGGTTGTGGAGTCTCCCTCTCTGGAGATGTTCAGCACCCACCTGGACACACTCCCATGTCACCTGCTCAGGGTGACCCTGCTTGGCAGGGGGGTCGGGCCACATGAGGTCTCTTCCAACCCTAGAAATTATGGGATTTGGTGATCCTTGTGGGTCCCTTCCAACTCAGTATATTCTATGATTCCATGATTGTTCTTTCACAGACAGTCACAGAGGAGACCACAGAAAATGATTCCACATGTTTTGGGTATGGATGCAGACATGCAAAACTTTAGTTCTTTGTTTCAGCACATGGCAACCAGCAGGTAATGATGCTGCTCCTAGATTAGGCAGCTGCTTTCTATCCTACTGGTCCTGCCTTGCTGGAAGTTCCATGCAGATGAGATATGTCCCAAAGGGATCTCCATTAATCACTCATTTAGAAGCCTCAGAAGTTTTTTTGGGAAAACTATTCTCAAACTCATTCTGATACTGAATAATGAAAATGATGCTTGCTACCCCTTTTTCTTGAAGTGAGCTCTAAAGGCTTACACGAGGTGATTCAACAACACCTCAACAGATTCAAGTGGAGAGGGGGAAACAACCTTGCTTGCTGGAGATTGAGTGTTTAGAGAGACAGACAAATGCCTGCTCTTGTCCATCAGTGCAGGGATGCTGCAGAAGCCTGGCTAACATGCTTCAGGTGGAAAGCAGCCCAAATCACCTCCTCCCTTGGAGCCTTTTGCCCAGATACAGTTCTGTATGTAGCCCATTGTTTCAGTAGTGAAGAAGGGAAGCATCTTCAAAGCAAGTATTAAGGCCCTGCTCTTTCGAGCATTACTTAATTCACAGAACAAAACAGTACTGAAGGCTCCAGGAAAGAAGACAATGTAATAGCACAGTCACAAACTGCAGATTATGGCAGCACTGTTCTAATGTGAAATATAATTGACCTACTGTGAGAAGCTAGACAAATCACTTAAACTTCTGTTCTCAGTTTCTCTACATAGATAAACACAAAGATACATTTTCCTACATTGTCACATGAGTGTTTCGAACTTGGGCTTATTTTAGAAAAAGGCTTTGAGAACTTGTAAGGAAAGAAATGAAAAAACTGCAATAAACTGTTATTACTCTAGCTTCACTTTTTAAGAGGCCATTTACAATGTGTTCCTTCCTTACTAACCTCTGTTTTCTTGTTGTTTATGTTTGACAACCGTAATGACTATAGCTGTAAATAGTCAAAAATAGGCTATAAATATCTGCAGACTGTAAAGGCAGTTTAAGTGCCTTTTTACTGTTACTCTATTACAAGGATTAGAATTGCCATAGATGCATTTGGGAAAAAACTCCACACACGCATGAAGAGGAACCATCCATTCAAACACAAATACATGGGAAGGCTGAAGTAATGGGTTGTGTACTATCTTGTGTTGACAGACAATTATTTTTTTTGTTAATTACTGTTTAAATTATAAACAAAGGGAACTGAAATATTGCTGCAAACCTTATTATTCTACTTAACTGCCTCAATCTCTTAATAGGTAACTCTTGTTTTCCTAGGCCAGATGGTTAAAAATTCAAGCACTAGGGAGAAATCCAGACAGATTTAATTTATCAAAACTCCCTGAATTGCTGAGCATGGCTTTGGAACCTTGGCTGTGACATAACATATGTGTGATCCTAAATGTACTTGGGAGTTTAAAGATTTTGTGCCATGCTTCTGGGAAACAAAACAAGCTGGAAGGTTTTCGGTCTTCTTATGCAGACTCCATTTTCCAGCACGGCTCGGTTTGGAGGGCTGCTTATTGCCTTTTTATTATTAATGACGTGGCAGAGACTTACATCCATCAGTGCAGCGTTGATGTAGTTACTGCTTTCCCCATCTATCGTGATGAGGAAAGGCAGGCATCTGTCTGGAGGCAGCACATCCATACAGCGATTCTTCTCGTGGTTTCGCGGCAAGAGCGCGATGCTGCAGTCTTCAACGCGCAGCGTCGGAGTCACCATATTTAAAGTCTTTCAGAGAGAGTAAACAATGCAACGGAAAAATTAAGACAGCAGTGAAAGCAACCCAAAATATTTAAGAATAGATCAGCTCAGCATTCAGTTTCAGCGGGAATCAATATGCAGAGAAATGAAAACACATCACAGTCAGCAGGGTTTGGAAGCAGAGAAATCCTGGAAGCATACGATTATGAAAAATAACCTCAAAGACAGCTGCGGAGTAGCCTGCCTGCTGGAGAAAGGACAGTGAAAGGATCGACATACTTCCCTTGAGTAAAAAGAGTATTTTACTACAACCCCACTGCATTATTTTATGATTCAGCATAACTCAGTAGAGATGAGTGACGTTATTTTTCCCTTTTTTGCAGTCTTTCCCTCATAGACCTGTTACAAAATTCATATGGCTATTAAAACTTAAGCAGAAATCTTTAGTATAGCTGAACTCTACAGCTTCTAGGCAATGTAAGCGACTACTTACCCTAAATTCCTCTTTGATCTGGCTTGAGTTTGTCTGAGGATCTAGTTTATTCATTTCATAATAAGCAGACCTAACTTGAGAAGCTGGAATAGATGTGTCCCCACAAAGACAGGCTTCCAGGATAGCATCATGGATGAATACATACTGTTCCTAATAAAGCAATTAAAATAGATAGTTACTGACATTACCATTAGTATTTTGGTAAATAAAACATAGCAACTAATATGGTTGCTACTTCTCTCTTCAGTTTACCAGCACTGAAGCAAGACCAGAAGCAACAACCACAGTTTAAAAAGCTTCACTCCACTCATTCAGAAATGAATATATTAAGATTGGCTTAAACTAACTGCAAATAGTTAGAGAAGTGCAGTAACACTGTAACAAAACTCAGAATATTTCTGGTTTCCTACTCCTCTGGGAAGTTCTGTAGGTGCTATCATGAAACTAAGCCTCAACAAGGTGTACTCCAGAATGAAACCTTCCCAGAGAGAAAAAATTCCCGATTTTCCTTATTTTTTAAGAAACATTGTGAACCTTCAGTGAAGCATAACTGTGCACTTATTTGGGAAGGGGTTCTTCAGGTTTGTGCAGAGATTATTTTCTGCATGACAGAGCAAACTACTTTCTGGAGGGTGCCAACGACAAAGCTCCATCTTTATGGGCTAGAAGAGCATTTTTTCTTTTCAAAGCAGTATTCCAGTGGATGAGCAATACCTCGGTCTGCACCATGTTAACTCTCCGTGATCGAAGCTCTCTCACGCAATTGTAAATGTCTACAACGCCTTCTCGTTCTGCCATGTCCAGCATGATGTCAATGACAATGAAGCATCCAGTTCTGCCAGCACCAGCACTGAAGCAGAAGAAGAGCACAGTTAATGTGCAGCAGTGTATTGGAAATGTAAAAGGGGTAAGGGTTCATCTCACAGATACTTGATCAATTGGATTATTACTGAAATTGAACCGGGCATTTGCAGGACGTCAGACTCAATTCTTTTACTCTCATTTACATATTGTATATATGTTTGTTATATATATAATACATGTATTCTTGTGTACAGTTATTTTTTGAGTAGAGCACCACTGGCTTCAGCAACCTGTGTGTGGGGAATACACAGTAAAGAAGAAGCAAAAGTAGATCTCGAGTTTAATACAAAGCACAGCAGAGAGATTTCTGTTTTACCTACCTGCAGTGAACAACCAAAGGCCCAGCATTTGGCGGGCTCTTGGATTTGACCTGCCGTACAAACCCCAGCAGGCCCGTGGCATGGTATGGGACACCATGGTCTGGCCAGCCCGTGAAGTGGAACTGACGTATTTCCCGAATCTCATGAGCACCTCTCTGTTGAAAAGACAAGGGTTGAAATCTTCAAAAGCCTGAGCCTTGCTGAAAAGCATTCACCCCCTACTAACACAGTCTGAGCAAACTGCTGGAGAGCTTCCTCATAGCAGGAGAGCAAGTTCAAAGGTTAGGTATCAACTGGTTTCAAAGCCTTCCAACAAAATTAAGTAAGTAAGCACTAGATTGGTCAGAAACTTTTAGCAACAAGAGAAATACTCATCTCTATATTTAAGTACTAGACTGCTTTGCAAACTGTGGCCTTAAGATGCATGTCATGATCATAGAACAAGTCAGCAGCAAGGCTGAACACAGAGCACAGATGACTTTTTTTTTTCCCCGCTGCCTTCCACAGGGGTTTTGCTGCTGACTTCAGGGAACTACAGCTTCAGCATAATTTTCTTTATGGTTTGTCTCCTTCATTGGTCTGAAAGAAAAAGCTGAATAATAGGAAACCTTTTTGCACCTTCAATCATAGGGATTGTGTTTGTAGCCCTCCACATGCTCACCCTTCAGGTGATTTGCTACAGTCTACAAGGACATGGATATGGTGAGACAGGTATGAATGAGAAGCTGATTGTGTAAGTAATTTCCCATGTGACTTTGGGGAGCAATCTGGATATTAGAAGTGCGTATGCTAAGTTTTATTTTCTTACTGTTTGCCTTTTCCCTTCCCCCTCTAAAAATGTAGCTAGCTGCCAGTATTTTATTCTCATTAGAAATCCAGACTGGAGGCTATCATATATAGTTCATAAGCAAACAGCAAAATTATGACATATCATGTCTAGGCTGGACTAAATGTCAACAATATTAGTAACTGGTAGATTTTCTTCTTAAAGATGCATTTTCTGTCTTGAGCTAGTTTGCATAGAAAAGGTTTTATTCTCTTTGAATAATAAGTAATATAAGCTTCCTAATTTACTGCTATTATGCATTAGTCTGAGATTTTTCAATGGTGGAGAAATTTTGGACATGCCAGTGCTACAGGACTAGAGAGGACTCAATGTATGTTGCAGTCTTTGATGCTCAGACAGCTCAGGCTGCTCAGAGGAATATCTCATGTCCCCTGGAAATGGACACAAAAAGGCAGGCATGGGAGAGGATTAAGAGCAAAAGAGGCAGTGGTGTGGACTGAGGAGATCACATCCATGAAAGAGAAATGACCTTATATCCTAAAAACCAATTTTAAAACATACTGAAATCCAGGAACAGAAAAAACAATTTGCATTTTAAGACAGTCTAGCAAACACATTTGAATACAATTTGGTCTCTACTCTCTGAGGATTTTGGAGTGTGTTATTTAATGCATCTCTTCTACTGTAAGCAAGGCCTTCAACTCTGTGAATAGCTCTGCTTAGGTGAAGGTAGTGTCTCAAACACTTTTATATGGCTTGTAACAACTGCCCATGACCCTCAAAGAAACAAAGATCCCCCAGATAAAAGCAATGCCATGACTATACAAGCTGAGGACGGAAGTGAATATCCCATACAAATTCTTCATGCTGTATACAGCCGAGATTTTCAAAATCAATTTACTAAAACCAAACTGCCCCTCCAAAGCAATGTGCCTGGCTGCTACACATACCAGGTTATGTCCTGTACATCTTCTGCCTTAGCAGTGAAAAGGCTGTCTGTCAGGCTGCCTGCATTTTTGTCTGTCATTGTTAACAGCTACTTAGGAAAAGTTTTGCATATAGGATACTTTTATAATGAGTTTTCTTATTATATCTACAAAGGAATGATTTTTATATCTAACTTTCCTGCTGGTTTCTGAACCCAAAATAGCACACAACTGCATGAATCATAAAAGCATATGCTCAACTGGGAAAGACTATACAGCTGAAGCAAACAGAAAATGGTGTACACTGCTAAACCCTAGGATGTTAAAAAATTCTACAAACGCTTAAGCTGCTGGTGTATGTTACTATTCATGTATGACTTATTCATCTGAGTTAACTGTTGTGCTGTAAAGAAACTGCTCCAAATGAACTGCTTATTAACACAATGCAAAGCATATCTAGGAAGCAGTCTTCAAAATCAGACTGCACTTTTGGGTTCAATTTTCTCAGCATTATCCCCTACTACTCAATATCCATTTAAAAAATACAACCAAAAACTGAAGTAAGTGATCAATTCATCTTCAAGCAAATCAATTTCTAAATTGTACTTTCTGAGCAGGTATGAGATGTTCATAAACAAACAGAGAGGATGGTCAGAAGGGACTAGAGCTCTTGAAGAATTTGATTCCTCTGATTTTCTGAACATCTATGAGGTAGCTGCAGGTTCCAATTAGATCTTCCTTACCCCTCTTCCTCATCTCTATCACAGGACAAGACCAGTTCTCTTAACTCCACCCTTGCAGTTCATATGTGCTAAATCTTTAACCATTCTGGATTTCAGATGCTGACCCCAGAAGTCACCCTGTACTGACACAGGTGTTAGGCCACCTAAGGCACAGAACTCTGCAATTTTTCCTGTTGAATTACTGAAGTTCCTGTTAGTGAAATCTGCAAGTCCTTTGGAATGGAGGTTCCAGTGTTAATTGGAAGGCTCCACCTTTCAGTGAGTGTTATCTGCATGTTTGGTTAGGGTGTTCTCTGTCTCATCGTGCACCTTGACTTAGGGATGGTGAAAAGTATCAATCTCAGTACATCAAAAATATAAACTTGAGAGAATTATGGTGAAAGAAATGTACAGACTTGATGTTCCAGTACCATTGGAGGAGTTAAAAAATATGGAAAATAGAGTAAAAACAAATGTACTTTACTCAAACTACAGTGACACTGCTTTTAGAGGCTTACTGAAAAACTACCAACTATTAAAAAGCAGCGCCTAAAAGAAATCTTTTCGGATGGAGATTTTTAAAAAGAAATAAAATGTTTAGTGCCTTTTATCTCTATCTGTTCTAATGCACTTATTCAAGACAGTTTGGTTATGTTCAACTGTAAAATCCTCTAGGTCTTTTCTTCAGTCCCAGTTAAGCGAAAAGCTAACATCAAAGCATGAGCTTAAAATTTGCAGAATAGAAATCAACCAGTGCTTCATCTACTTCAAAGTGTAGCCAGCGTTTCTCATCTGTTTATTAAAAATACCTAAATGGAAGGAAATAACAGGCTTGAGTGAATTCAGTACACCGCATGTATAGTGGTAAACATGATACAATATTTCAATTCATTCAAACCACATAATTCTATTTTCATTACCCTGAGGTTGCTGTATTGATGCATATTTAAGTATTAGATTGAAGAATAAAACAGTAAAACCCCCTAATTCCTTTGTTACTCTGGATGTGTGTGCAGAGACCCTGTGGGGCAGTCTTTTTGGCAGTTTCAGGTGCCTGGGTGCAGGATTCTTTGATGCTAAATATTATGTTCTTCAAACCCATAAATGAATACTATTTCATTGTTATAAATGAATACTATTTCATTGTTAGAGAGAACCAGTAAATCATGGGTACTGCAACTAAATGAAAAGAAGCTTTCTAAGCTAATTAGTTGAAAATCTACTCATGGTAATGGAGCATTACTTTGGTGTTCCATTAGGAATATCTAGTCTTACCAAGGAGGCCCTTTCCTTGGTGTTCTGCAACTCAAATGGGTCCTGATACATAAAATTAAAACATTTTTGCCCTTTAATGAATTCTGAATTGACACAAAATGCATGGTACACTTCACCAGTGACCAACCCTGCCTGTTCTCACTTTCAGTGAGTACCTTATTTGTTATTTTTATGTTTTCCATATATTGCAGCTGGGGAGCTGCAAGTTCTATAAGCTACAAAGCACCGAAGAAATGTGTGGCATTATTCTAACAAACAGTAATACAACACACTGATTGGAACTCTCCATGTAAGGATGGATTCCACCTGAAAAAGGAAATTGCCTTGAGAAGAACAGTAATTTCCTACAATTCTGTCTCTGTAAACCAGGCACACCTCGGCCCAACAGACAACAGCATTCTCTACCACAGACTTCTGAATAATGTTGCATGCAGCCTCTGGTACAGACAGAAAATGATTGTGGGGAAGGTAAGATGGGAAAGCAGCACAAATGTGTTTTTCAATTGATTGCTGGGAGGGAGGCTTCGATTTCTCCTAGGCAAGGAACATCACTTTTTCTAACTCAGGCAGGGGCCAACAGTGATGAAAAGCACAGAACAGTTGCTGCATTTGAAGAAGCAAAACACAAATTACCATAAGAGGGCGGTAGTCGTTTACCCAAAAATACCTACAAACCCAGGATGTCAGTCAAAAGATTTAACTTTGCCTTGTTGAATCTGTATGTAAGTTACTTTGGCAGATACCACTCTATTTAAGAAAACTGAATTTTGAAACTTACCTTTTCTACAGCAAATGTTCGAATCACATATTCAGCCAGCAGCTCTGTTTCTATTAGGGTAACTTTAATGTCTTTATATATCTCTGTGTCATCTGGCCAGTATTTGCAGCATTTGACCTTTAAAAGATAACAGAAGAAATTAAGGTTCATTTATTTTAGAAGGTTCATACAGAATCCATTTTGGATTCTGTGCAATGATTTCTGATTTAAAGTGCATTCATGCACAAAATAGTCACATTTTCTGCACATGGAAATGCTTAATGTTTGAGGGACATTGCCTCTTCTACTTTAAAGACAGCTTTCAGAGTTGCACATGAGCTTTGTGTAGTAAGGCAAATTTGTTGGAAGCACAAAGGGTATTTACACCCTGCACAGTTCAGTTATGGTAACTGTTGATTTCCTGTGCTTTCCAAAGCAGAGTGTGCCCAGAGGGACAAATATCACCAGAAGTTTTTTCCCCAACCTCTACTTGTTGATTTGTCTTAAAAGTATCTCTCTACCTCCTGAAATAAAAGTGTTTTACAGACAAGGAGACCTCATTACAGTTCACAGCTTCCTCATGAGGGGAAGAGGCGGAGCAGCCACTGTGAGCAGCCACCATTCCCTTGGTCCTGTGACCAGTGACAGGACCAAGGGAATGGCCAAGCTGTGTCAGGGGAGGTTTGGGTTGGGTATTAGGAAAAGGTTCTTCACCCAGAGGGTGGCTGGGCACTGGAAGAGCTCCCCAGGGAAGTGCTCACAGCACCAGCCTGACAGAATTCAAGAAGTGTTTGGACAATGCTCTCAGGCACATGGTGTGACTGTTCAGGATGGTGCTGGGCAGGGCCAAGAGTTGGACTTCAGTGATCCTTGTGGATTCCTTCTAACTCAAGATACTTACTGTATGATTGTCTATTTTCAGAAAAGTACCTGTTTTCTCAGATTAACTTTCCAAAGGAACTGATGTTAAATACCAAAACTCAATGCTTGAAGCCAAGAGCTGAGGTTTATGCCCAGACTTTTACTATTATAACTCTACATAGCTTAACTACTAATTCACTAAATAACTCCAAACATTATGGGTAGGATTAATTTCACTTAGCTCAACCTAAACTGCTACTTTTTAAAAGTGGGTGGTTGAGGACTGTATATGATGATGTAGGTAGCTGACAGACTTAAGAATTTTCTCCTCCTTCCCATTTGTGTGGACAAAGTGGTGGGTTGGGAAGCTAACACATTACTTACTAACACATTACATCTCTCTCTTACTCTGCTTTATCATGGTAATAGCTATGCTATCACCACTGCATCTGGCCATCATCCAGTAGTGCAGTATGTGCTAGGAGTGGCATCTGTTATACATCTGCTGCATGGAACAGCTTCTCTCCTTCTCCCACTAATGGGAAAATTTAAAATTAATCTTTTAATACATGTAAATCTAGTTAGTTTACCTAAAGATGCACTTAAATGAGTCAGGTAAAAAACTTGAGCACTTTAAATATTCAGTGGAAAACTGATAGGAAAAAATTAAACTTCACAACTGATAATAGTATTTCTCCAATCTATTTTCACACAAAAATATTTGGATTACTAGCATGTTTAATCCTGAGCAAAAGGTAAAACAGATGAATGTGTGTATAAGCATACAGTGAAAACTGTAATGCAGGATTCAAATGATTTATTTATACAAATTCCAGGTTCAGTATAGAACGGATTATGCAGAGTCAAACCCTGTCCTGTCAAGAAGAAGAAGATACATTTTCTTAAGCATTTTTTTCAAGAATGCAGCTGATAATTGTGTTCAATCCTTCTTTACAGTCTGTATGGATGGGAGGTCTTGCCACATCACAGTAGTGACAGTGGTTGATAAAAGAAAAAGTTTGTTCAGGCAGGGTCATTAGTTCTGGCCCTTTTTCTGACTCATTAGCAGGATAAAATTTAAATCTGAATAGAACTGAGTTGAAGGGCTGGCAAAACACAGTCCCACATCAGGATCCTCTTCAGAGAAAAAGAGTAGCCTGGTCAGAAGCCCTGGCTCCCAGCCACAAAATTATACAAGCATCCTAACAGCTTGTTCCTGCATACTCAACTGATGGAAAGCTCCTACAGCAGAGCTAAAGTTCAGGTGGCTTTATGAACAGGTTTTTATTTTTCTGTGCTTGTCTTCAGACCTGGTAACTGCATTAGTATTGGCTAAAAAAATTCTTTATAGTCTTCATGTTTCATCAGGTATTAAGGGTGGTTTCAGGATGACTGGCAACACCAGAATTCCATTCCACGGTGAGAGGCCTGGAGCTGGGACTCTGGACAGTGCTCGGCACTCCTGCAGCAGGGTCAGGGTAGCAAGAATGCTCCCTCCACCATGCTCAAGAGCCTGAAAGCTGACAGGGTGCCAGAGAGGAGGAGGTGGATTCCACCAACCAAGGACCAAACTGAGGGCCATTCCAGGGATCCCTAATAACAGGATCGCTGACAAATGTGTATTCATCTCTAAAACGTCTCTATCCACTGTAAGCAATGAACAAACATTTCAAAAGCATTAAACATTGCTGCAAGCAGTTTAGTAGTTACTGCTGCCATTGTTGCATCTACTTGATATTTATTCAGATCTTACCTTGTTCAGATGTATTTCCAAAAACCTTCTCATAGAAGCTAAGTGAAAAAACGTTGAATGCTCATTGTTTTGTCTGTGTTGTTAAAATAATCCAGGAAATTCACATGGTTCAAATCCCCCAGGCCAGCAAACTGACCCTTTTATAGTCATTGCCAAGAGCTCTTTCAAACAGGGTTTTCCACCTATGGCTAAGATGACTTTTTGACTCTTCATGAAGAGTGAGACAATTCACACTGCCTCCGGGCTGGAGCAACATACTGACAACCCCTTCTCTGGAGCCGATTCCCTTTTCCTGGCTATTCACATATCCGTTCCATAGGTGGAACCTGAACCACACGGAGAGGGCCAACACACGTAGGAAGGGAGCAGCTGCAGCCGTGATCCCAGGCACAGCCCTGCTCATCAGCACGTCTCTTTGTTGCTAACTTTAGCCTTGTTTCTTGCTGATGGGCGCCTGCTATCCTTGAAAGAGCCCTAGTTTAGCAAAATAAACAGTCGGGGAGGGGGGAAGGGGGAAAGCAACCTTGGCAGAATTAAATTGCCCTTACCTTGAAGGAAAACATGCCTGTTTCTAACTTGGTAAGTTCAGACTGTCTGGATTATGGCTAAGAACTAGGGACAATTCGGAAAGACCAATTTAGAAGAGCACAGTACCCGTGTTTTTAGGCCTCAACTGCTGGATTTGATTCCACTCTTTTTTAAACCTTATTTAAGACAGTACAGTGGAATAATTAGGGAAGCACTGGGAGACGTTGCACAGAAGTTATAGCCTTTTGTGCCTCGTGCAGCTTGGACCCACAGGAGATTTCTTACTCTGCTGCATAGGGGATTTTGGGCACGGAGCAGACTGGAGCTGAGCAGAAGGATCCATGACAACACAATTTCCTGAAAACTCTCCCAAGTGGAATAGGGGTGGTAAAAGCCATGGGAACCGTGCCAGAGTCAGAGCCACAAACGAAGTGATGATTCACTCTCTAGCAGAGGAAAAAAGACCCAAACCCAACTTTATTTTAATTCAAGCTTTTCTCCTACTTTTGGCTCTTGTTCTGCAAGGCACTTCTGCATGTGCTGAGCTCTGGACCAAAGAAATTCATGGACTCCTGGTGAACCAAAAGCCAAGTAAATGCTTAAAGATCTATTTTCCATCTCCTCTAGGACCACCCAGATAAATGCAAAAGTGTATTAAAGACAGAAGTAGATTAACTGGTGTAAATCAAAATCACATTTATAAATGCTTATTGGATCAGGGCCTTTATTTCTACAAGAAAAGACAATTGCAACAAAATAGAATATGGTTTTACTCATTAAATATGAGAAATGTTGCTGGTAGCATATGTTCATTTATTTTTTTAGCACGACTTTAGTTACCATAACTTGTCAAATCTTTTCCGTTTTATAAATATTTGGTACGTGTTTTACAAAAAAAGCCTTACTAACAGACGGTTTAACTAAATAACTGATACATGATTCCAGAACTGAATATTAAACACACTAGATCTCTTTTTTCCCCACAGTTGCGACCATAACAGTAAATATCATCCTCAAAGCAGAAAACATAATTTTGAAATCTCATCTGAGCAGAATTATAATTGAGAGTTTGTTCACATACACCCCACATTTATATCCTACCAACATGCCAAAAAATACAGATGTTCATCACAAGATGAGATAAAAGGATGATTGCCAGAGACAATGAAAATGCTCTGGTTTAATCTATTCATCCCAAGGTACACTGCCCAATTGTTTCAAACACGTTTATTTTACTAATAATTTCAGAAATTTGGAGAAGAGAATTATCTACTTCCACTCTCTAGTTCCACCCCCCAGTAAAATAGTCTAACATGTGCAACTTAGAATTAAAAATGAAGGTGGAAAGTTGTTGTTGCTAGTTCTAAATATAATGAATAATGTGGGCTGTGGATGGCTAATGAACACAAATTGTGACTTCCGAAGGTGTATATTTAACCATTTGGCAATGTAACACATGCAGCTAAAGGCAGTAGGGGAGTCACGACAGTAATTCATTTACCTAGAATTTTGGAATACGAGTAATATTACAGACTTAATATGTGAGCTGGCTGTGAAATACACTTTGCAGTCCATACAGAACAGTTTAAATAACACTGATTATTCAAAGTTTCCAATTTCCTTTGATTTTGAAATATTCTTAGCAAAAGGGTGATATAACTGACTATGCCCTGCATGGATTGTCATTAGTGAAGAGCAGCATTATACATTCTAATTTAAAATTAATCCTGAACTAAGTAATGATGGTAAGTCAGACATAAATTTTGAAGTGAAACCTCTTGGCTATAAAATGAAACAGCCGACCATGCTCACTGGTAAAATTTTTAACAGATTTTACAGATATAGCTCAGATAACAGATACTTCTATTTGGCTGACTTGAGCTAAAAGAAGTATTTTTATTTAAATACTTCTCAAACAAAAAAATGTATTGTGATACAAGAACATTTTTTATGTTATAAACCAACCTTTGACAGGAGATAAAACCCAGTCTTCCTTTTTTTCATTTTCTTCTGTTTGCTTTTAAGTAAGTCTGTTATTAGTTTTGTACCTCATTCTACAATTTTCTAAAAGAGGTGTGGAAGACTATTGAGAAATACATCTGAGATACTGTTTAGCACCATGAATGGGTCTCTGTGAAGTCAGCCAGAAGTCTTTATGTTGTTCACAGCTGCCGGGGTGGGGAGAGATGTCTCCATAAATTTTACTAGCTCAGTCTAACATCTTCCAGGGACGACTCAAGAGTTGACATAATTCTCCACCTTCTGCTGCCCTAAGTTGCCCCAATATTGCAGCCCTAAGTTGCCTGGTGGGTGTACTCCCACTCAGCTACTGCCCAGAAGAGCTGGCTTTCTGAAGCCAGCTGATTTATGGCTGATGTCCAGTAGCAGCCATAAATGAAGCCTTTCCACCTGACAAAATGAGTGTGATCCTGTTGTTCTTAAGATTCAGGTATTCTGTTAATATGCTTTCAATATGGCAGAGTGGGTTAGATGAAATTAAGATGACAGCCAAACCCACGGTGTGGCCTCCCTTTGACCATAAAGAAGATTTGGTCTAGAATAGTTGTTTTAGGGTAAGGCAACACAAGGTAAAGCTGTTACAGTGTTCCTGCCCCCATTGTTAATGCCAACAGAAGAATATGGATTGTCT
This sequence comes from Hylia prasina, assembly GCA_013397195.1. Taxonomy (NCBI): domain Eukaryota; kingdom Metazoa; phylum Chordata; class Aves; order Passeriformes; family Sylviidae; genus Hylia; species Hylia prasina. The sequence continues at coordinate 2,666,271 of VYXD01004382.1, read as the reverse complement.
CTCTTTCACTGCTTATGTTTAGGCAATTTTGTGCACCTCAGTACAGCCCTGAAAGAAGAAAGGGTGAGCACAGAACACATGAGAAGAGTGGTCCCATGCCAAGATGAAGGATGGTTAGCTGGAGCTCCTCAAAACCTATCTTAATTCCTGACACAACCGTGAAATCATGGGCCTGTTTCTCAGATCCTGGGCTTCAAGGACTTGATGTGCCTGCATTGAGCAGCACAGCCTGTGCTCTGAACCATGCTTCCATTCCAAGAGCAAGATCATACTGTTAGCAGGGTAAAGAGCACCACCTACTTAGTGCATTGCCTTCTGTCTCTAAAAGCTGATCATCTGATGTTAGCTTAGACAGCTCTACATATTACTCTACTGGGTAAAGTAAAACTGTGTCAGTGCCTCCAGGATACTTCTCCCTTCACAGAGAGACTGAGAGATAATTCAAGAGACTGCTGAGGTGAGGAGATTTGCAGTTGTGAAGCCATTTTGCTAGCCCTGACATTTCAAGTGAGAGCCTGAAGCCCTCCCTCTTGGCAAACTGCACCTAAAGTTGCATCCTACACCTTGGTGGCACTTCAGTTAGTCCAGCAAAGGGGTCAGTGCATTTGTGCATCCTTAAACCTCTTTTGTTTGCTTCTCAAAGTGAAGAATTATCTCAATTGGATTAGTAAACATTAAGATATTAATCTGTGTTGATTAACATTCTTTGAAACATAACTTTTACTGGAGATGAGAATATAACAAAACACTGAGAGCTGAACCCATGTCTGCTCTGAGTGACATGGGACAGTGCTGAATGTCTCGAGCTTGATGTACTGTTTCATGATGCTAACATTGCTAACCTGGGCACATCTTTTTTAAAAAATTGCAGAGTCCTTCCTTCTCTTTCCTGAAGAACAACAAATCAAATTTTCCTTAAGGGCTCCTCCCCTACTATGTATAGTGCAGTAATGTAAACTTGTTATTTCTGCTTAAAAATCTGCTTAGAAGTTCACTGACTTGAAAGATTAACAGTAGTTTTAAATTTCGATTGGTTTTCTGCTTTTCTCATTGATATTCTGTAAAAGTATAAACTGTCCTCCATGCAATAAGAGATACTGGAATTACAGCAAAAGAATAACAACAGAATATAATACCTTGTGCTTATGTACCCTAAGGACAAGTCCCATTTTTGGGGGGTAAACAAGATTAGGAAAAAAAAATTCAGTGGCTGGGGAAGGACACTATTTATATATTTAAGAAGTTGGGACTAGAATTATCTTGAGGAAGTGAATGGATTCATATAACAACCTTTCCCCTCTTATTTATAAAATGTGGTTTATTTCTTTCAGTAGAGAAGTTATAATGAAACCTTAGTCACTGGTATGCATACAAACTCTTTGGCACACCTCCTAAGGAGCAGTAACACCAGCATCCTGAATTAATTCCAGTGTAGGTAATTTGGCTTATTACATTTAGAGGCAGTTTCAATTAGACAGAGTGTTCTTCCATTTATACTAACTACAAATGTGCTGTTTGTGAGACGTGCTGAAGAGTCACTGTGTTTCACCTCTGCAAAATCACAGTATTGGGTGATCTGAATCTCAAATACTATTTGAGTTTACCTTTTTTATTAGAAGGATCTGTATGGAAGATTCTCAAAACTTGCAAAATGTATAAGTACAAGCTTTGTAATAGTGTTGTGATAAAAAAAATTCGATTTTCATTTTAAGCGAAGGTGTTAAGTTCATTGGAAGTTTTACACAGTTTTTATGTTACTGAAATTTCCTATGAAGACATATATATATATATATATATTAATCTGTTTCCAGTAAGAAGTCTTTGGACAGGGTTTTATTTAGCAGTTTTCCTTGGATGTCTAATCTCTGTTGATAATGCAAACTACCAAGTAGATCTGAAAAAGATCTGGTTCATCATAATGACTTTTGGGGTTTATTTGTTAATAAACAAGCCCTGCTTAGGACTGTGCCCACACAGGCTATCCTAGAAGAACAACCCTTTTCTGACATAATTTATCTCACAACAAGTAATGCTTTTTATAGCAAGCCAAGGAGATATTGAGGAAATATTCCCTCAGTCGGAAGACTGTTGTACGGATCTCCTCACTGTCATGTGGAACCCAATACTCTATTAAGCATGAAAAGTCAGACTTATCCCTGTTTTGCAGAGAGGTGCCATATACGTAACATGTCAAGCACCGGTCCAGGAAAACAAGCCAAGGAAAAGTTAAATCACCACTGTATTCTTCCTTTTCCCCTGTGCAAATACAGCCTTTCTGACACTTGGGAGGGAAATGTCACCTAGGAAGAGTGTGAAATGACTATCAGGAAAGTACACCATTCCTGAGGGATAAGATGGCAGGGAGAGGCACTTTGGGTAGCACAAAGGAGTGGGCACAGGCATAGGGGCTATTTACCAGTTTGTGGCTGAACTTCATCCCCCTTTGTGTCACCTGCATTCTGTTGTAGTCAACCTTGCTTCCTTTCACAAAAAAGGGTCTTTTGTGTGCTTATTAACACTATTAGCACTGGCTGTTTTCTAATTCTGAATAATAATTGAGGAACTCTAATTACTGTAATTACTATGCTCCTGGGGTGAGGTTTTATTTTTTATTAGCATTTATAGTGATTTTGTTTGTGAATACTTTGTTACATTAAAAGCATGATAGACAATCATAAGTCCTTGCAGTGCATTTATTTATAACCACCTCCACTGAATTTTGCCAGTGCATTTCAGCATTTATTAGCAGTTATTACTAAATTTCTTCTGCCTAAACCAAGTGGGAGATAAAGTGACTACTGAAAAATGACAAATAATGCGACATGCCAAGCTTGATTCTGCCAACTAAGTATTAGTACCAACCCAACAAGAGCAAGGTGGAGGTGACAGCTAGATGGCACAATTGAATATATTCTAAATCTTCCCACCATTCCTCTTCAAGGAAGACAGAAATGTTTCAATGTGTGCAAACACTGAAACAAATCACGAACAACCTGAGACTTTGGCCGGTACATAAACACCTTGATCCCGTTCCCATAGATTTTCTGGGTCTTTTGGAGTTTGCCCTCCAGAGTGGTCTCTTGGAGTAAGCAAGATGTTCTTCTGTGTCTATTTTATGATCACCTTGTGTGATCATAACATCAGCACACTGCTGGATCAAAATTTTTGTTTCTTACAGAATAATCCATCAGATTATGCTAAATCTCTCAGGTAAAGATGCTCCCTGAAATTACACTACTATCTTCAGTTGCTCTGCCACTTACAGACATGGGCATGGAGGCCTCTTGCATTAATATAATCCAGAATACATTACTTTGAAACAGCTCATTGTCACACTGATGTAATTATGAGTCTTGATTCTCATTTACTCTTTGTATCCATTAGTGTATGGCTTGGAAAATTCTGATTCTTGGATCATTACCATTAATTACTTGCCGTTTCCTTTTTGTGAACTTCATTGTGAGTGAAAAGTTGTTGATCCCAGCATGAAGAAGACAGAGACCTTTTTTCAAGGTTGCTTCAAGGGCTGCTTATTTGTTCAGGGTTTTTTTCGGTAAAAATTGTTATGTCAACCTAGGCCAACCTTAACTAAGAGCCACTTCATCATCCTTTATCAAAGAACTATTCATGCAACTCAGCAGTGCTGTTTCTAAATGACTGTGAGACCTCATTTAGATTTTTAATAAACAGTCACATTCTAATGAGGTCTTCATAAAACTGACTAAATATGTTTAGAAATCATTAGCTTAAATTATCAGTACAAAAGTCTCCTTAGGGAGCCCTGCAGATTTTGTGATAAGACTTCTGGCAGATGGATTAGTGTAACAGCGCAAGCTAGTCCTGAATTTCCACACAAGCAGTGTAGATGTGAGTGACTGGGTAACAGGCTACTAGATAAAGAGCTAAATGTCCCTCAGGTGGGTTCATTAAAGTGAGAAAACAATCAAAACACATTTCGGTGCCATTTAAATACCAGGTGCACAGCAGTCTGCAGGTGCCAGAAACATTGACAAGGGTCCCTCGCTGGAACACACAAGAACTTAAAGGGATGTGTGGTTCTGACAAGTGTGCCTCAGATAATGACAGATATTGGCAGATGTACCCAGACCCTGCTGGAGGGTAATGCAGGGACTGAGTCATTTGCAGCAGGTGCCTGCATTAGGGACAGCCTCATGGTGATTCCTCCAGCAGCAATTAAAACAGTCCTGATGCATAATGCTCCGGGGCAAGAAGCAAGTACCTAGCACTGATTTAATGACTATCCAGCCAGTCCTGGTAAACAAATACACATATGCCCCCTCAATGATTAATTCATGAAGGCCATACACTGTGTGGCAAACACGCTAAATTTCGAAAATTCCTCTTTCCTGAAAATGCAAAAGAATTTTTGTCCTTGGCTTACAATGGGTCAACACGGTTAAAAAAGTAATAACAAGAAACCCCTATAAATCTTATACCAGTGATAGCAATAGAAATAGAAGACCTCAAGTTTGGGAAGGTTATTAAGTTTGCCCTACAGGAATGCTACCAAAAGTCCATTAAAATCATTACTACTCAAGGTGGCACAGAGCTTGTGTTAGGGGTTGTGGGACAGATGGTGCGTTTGTAATTTGCCTCCTTGTTGCTGATGATTCCAGCTCTGGGAGTGGCACAAAAACACCAGTGGAGGAGTGAGTGCATTGTTCTGTGGCTCATACAATTTTATTTCCATTAAAAGCTCATTTCAATTTCTGCTCTCTGATCTCACCTATGCTGGCCTCCAGAGAAAGTGAGAACAAAGTCATTTCTACCACTGCCAGAAACAACAAAGCTGCAGATCTGTATCCCACTAGGACTCCTGCACCCTGAAGAAATCTCTGTGGTGGCACAAACCATTCCTTGCTGCTGTGGGAATGTGCTGTGCACCTAAATGCTGTGAGCAGAGGCTGCCAGCACTGGCACCAAGACTGGTGTCTCCCTTGCTGACATCCGACTGTTCACTCTAATTGGTGCTTCCAAACACTGACTTTGGGAAAACAGTATGTGGTTTCATGCAGAATGCTGTTTTTGCTCTCAGGCTTGTTTATTCATACCCTGAAAACATCCCTTTTTAAGTTGTTCGCTTGGGCACTTATGGATGTGTATAAAGCTTTGACAAAGAGGTTTGCTGGAGAGCTTCCTATTCTTACAAATCCATCCATTTTGAACTGATACGTGACCCTCCAGCTATTTCTACCTTCTTCCTCACTCAGGGGACTGCATTTTTAAAGCAGCCTCCATGATCCCTCTTTGTCTCTGCAATTAGTCGTACATGTGTTCCTGCAGCAGGTGTTAATTGCAGTCACAATCTCCATCTTTTTTACATCTAAAAATAATACTGGCACCTGATCTGTTAGCAGGCTTGAGCACACAGATATGTACATGTTAGGATTTATATTATCAGTTCACAAAAGACATACGGAAGAACAAACTGAGATCGTAAAACTGGACTTGCTCAAAAGGACTTTAACTCACACCACATAAACACCTCTCTCCTAATGCAAATGCCACAGGGCAGACGGGGTATCAGACACTCCACCAGTGTGAAATTAAAAACATCTCTTAAAACCGTGCTGCTCAAACCAAGATGTGTGCACTTGACTTCTTATTTTAACACTTTGATTTACAATAATTGCAGTAGTTCCCATAAAAGCAGTGGGATTTCTTTTCATATCAAAGGAAAGCTATATGCCAAATTCCTAAGCAAATTTTCTTGAAAAAAGAATCCCAGATGAGAACTAAGACAGCAGTGCACAGACAAAGCAGTAAATGAAAAGACTCTCTTATTGACAGTTGTGTGAAACAAAGAAAAAGATTCTATTCAATACCTGTTGAAACCAAAATTAGCCATGAAGATTAGAGTTGGAGGCCTACTTTAGAAGTCACCAAGCAAAGAAAGAGAAGTACACAGACAGTATCAATCAGGTAACTCAAGCTTTCCTTTACTATCCAGCTCCTGAACAAGACCTCCTGATTAACAAACAGCGCACAAACGTTTAAAACTGATTTTTTTTTTGTTTTAGTCCAGAAGGCTTTCAGGAAGGAAAACCCTAACAAACCAGACCAATATAGACAAATATACCAAGAAGCAACTTCATAGTTTAACTACTTTTCCCAGACATCTGTTTCAGAATGACTCCCCCCTTGCCTTCCTTAAAAAAATTAGACATGATTCCATATCTTGTCCTGCAACAAATTTACTGATTTTCTTAAGAGAAATGGTATATCTGAGATATGTACAAACATATGACACCTCCCCTCTTTGTCACTCTTTGCAGACTCTGCTGTACAGAATGCAGCTTTATCAGTTACTTTTTCATTGTGCTAGTGTTATCAAAGCCAAGCATCCAAGGCATGTTTAAAAATAATTGATAATGAACCTCTCAGCACAGGCAGTCATACATATTTTATGTGCTATACTTAGTATGTAAGAAGCTTGTAGGTCTGTCATTTAATTGCAAAAAGCAAACACCTTGGACGTCTTTCATCTTTTTAAGTACAAAAAACACTTACCCTTCCCACTTCTACGAGATTAGTAACCATGATTATGCTGGCTGTGTTTTCATGCCATACCATTCTCCAGAAGTCATATATTGTCTCCTGCATTGGTCCTGAAACAATAAATCAAATGAAAGGTTACTAGCTGAAAGTCTCATGATTGGAAGCTTGTCTCGGGGGAGCTCTGTGAAACTGTGACTGTACACATATATTCATATCACTATCATCATATTTTTCATTTAGGGTTGGTCAATTTCTTTTCTGTCATCCCACCTATCTGCATTTAAGTATTTTTCTCCTGAAATAGTGTTCTGAACTAACTTTCTCCAGCACTTAGGTATTTATCTCCATAATACCCAGAAGTGGAATTATAAGAAATGGATAACATCACTCTTTCTTTTAGCAATTGGATGATAACCTAGGGAAGGTGTATTTGGAATGAAATGAGCCTCAATGGACTATGTGGCCTTTCCTGGTTTCTAATATTTTTCTTAGTATACACTATCCATCAAATTAGCCCAGCTCCTAAATTGTAGTTCCTGAAGTGAGACAGAAGCTATAGTTTTTTTGCTGCAGTGTATCAGTTTGCTGAACACTGGGGAAAGCGGCAACATAACCTGATGTGCCACAACAGGTGGCACAGGTGACTCTGCCGTGCTTTCCCCAACCTGTGTGCTTCTGTTCATGAAGAGCTTCCTCCAGCATCGTGCTGAAACTGGGAACCAGCTCACAGGAAATGCTACAGAAATGTAAAATGTTGAGAAAAACCCACATCTCTGTGTGCACCTGGTGCTTCTGTTTGTAGCCTACGTGCCTCACTCGCACCCCAATTTTAAACCAGTGCTTTAAAGTCACTGAGCCAGTAAGAGTAAACAAAATAAACTATAAGCTTAACATCTATACTGAATCCATTACTGAACCATCACATTGCAGTAAACAATTAGGGGCTTATTTAGAGGAATGGCTTAAATCAGCTAATTGGAGAACAAATGGATAATGTATTGGCCTAATGTTCCTCTAATAAAGACTCTAACACTCTTCAAGCATTACCAAACCATACAGATCGACAGATTGATATCATTGACAGATTTGGGCAGTTTGGCACCCATGTTGTGTACTTTGAGCCCTCTTTGAAAATAACATCTTCACTCTGAAATCAAGTATTTAGTGGAAAATGTAGTAATATATTATTACTATATTGTCATGGCAGAGGGCTTGGACCAGATGGTATTTAAAGATCCCCTCCAATCCAAACCATTTGGTGACTTCGTGACTCTATGATATTACAGGCAAGCCAAAACCAACTCACTAGTCAAATAACATCATAGTTATGACATAAATTAGATTTGAAATTTAAAACGTAGATAACAGACTAAAGCTCTTGAATTTTTAAGAAACTGTATTTATTTACAGCAGTTCAAATTATAATTTTTCCACCCACAGTTCATTTAAAGAAGTTATGCATTCTCCCCCTTATTTTATCTGTCTTTAAAAATGATACATGTATTTTGAGTTTCATAGGTCTCCTTATAGTTTTCATTTCCTTATAGGTTTCCTTGAATTGCCTTCATTGTTCATGTAACAGGAGAAAAAGACATTTAAAACAACAGGAAGCTATGACTGTTAGAACACAACAAATCTCAGAAGGTCTTAAGAGTAGAATTAGCAGCAGAATCTAAAACTACAGTTTCTGAAATTACTAAATTCAAGCTGATGTTATGGCTGCAAAACTGAACACCTTTCTTTTCTTCTTTTAATTAACAGCACAGAACAGGTGATACTTTTGTGAAATTTCATTCTGAATTACAACAAGATTGCTCTCCATCATATGGAAATTTACAGCAAGTATTTTACTTTTACCTAAGTGACCTGGATATGTAATACAGTCATGGTCCAAGTGCAATTTTGAATGTCACAGTAATATAATTAGTATATATTATACTGAAATTTAGCTTGTTTGTGTTTTAATATTCTAGGACTCAATGTAGCTTTCTTTTGCAATTAAAGTCACGACAGCATTGGAAAGGTTTTGTGTCAGCCTCTCCTACCAATTCTAAGGAATCAGAGTATTCCACTCACTGTAGGAAATACTATCTCTGTGTAGCTTTTTCCTTCCTCTCAAATCTGAAACAAATATTCAGCTAAATTACTCCTGCTATTATCTTTCAAGGAGCATAGCTAAAGGTAGGATTAGGGAAAGGTGGTTTTCCACAGAGTAGTGTCCTGGAAAAAACTTGCAAGTTTATGACACATTATTAACATTGTGCTCAATTAAGGACAAAAAAATAATAACACTATTGCTTCAAGAATCCTGGTTTAATGGACAAAATCTAGATAGCTCCCCTGAATTCTGTCTTCATAGGATTGTGTGATGTTTCAATAAATTTAATAGGAGTATATTTTTGGTAATGCTGCAGGAAAGGTAAGAAAAGGTCTTCTGTCCACACAGGTCCCATCCCCTTGCAAGAAGTCAGAATCTTTGAGAAATTGTGGGGCAATGTACCAAGTTTCTTTATGTATTAATTCAGTTTTCTTTCCCACAGATTCACCTGAGATACAAGACAGTTGGACCCTACATTGTAACAGTAATTTCTTTTTGACAGCTCTGGGATAACCTGCAACAATTTAATCCTGATTTCTTTTTTCCCTACAGACTGCATAATTTGTGTTGTGATTTAAAGATTCCTACGTTTCAAATCCAGAAATCACAAATTACAACTGGAAAGAGATCCTAAACACTAATTTATTCCCGTAGATTTTGAATTTGTCATTCTTCATTAAGAAAAAAAGATAATAAAGTATAAGAAAAAGAAATCTTTATGAAAATTAATGGTTTTTTGCAGGCCAGAGAAAGAGCTGAGCTACAAGTCCTTCAAGCTTGATTCTAAGTGTACTTCTAGAAGAAATGTTATATTCTGCAGTGCAGCGTATGCTCTTGGCACTCTTACTAAATAAGACAGTCATAATTAAAAGTGCTTGACAGGCTTTCCTGCTCTTCTTTCATATTCTCACGTTTTCTTGCCTTTTGGGTCCAATCCTTACATGCAGCCTCCAAACTTCTTTCACGTTCAGGACACCAAAAAAAACCCCACCCCAAAACTTACCCTAAAGTCCCAGAAAGTAATTCTTCTATGTCCCATTTTTCTTTTCTTCTTGACATTTAAAAAAATATTTTCTGGCACATTAATAAATTATTACTTGTCTCCAGTGAGAATTGAAAAGCTTTAGAGGCTAGGTAAGGTTGTGGGATTTATTGTCCTGAAGAAATTAACAATTTGATTCCAGAGACTCGTGGCAGGGGGACAAAGAGCCTGTAATTGTTCTAAGCATCAGCTTAAGAGATGTGAGCACAATAGGCAGGAAGGTTATTCTCAGCAGTTGCCCCCTTGCAGGAGGAGAAGGTCTGAAGAGAAGGTACTGAGCTACCCGACAGAAAGCCTGCGGCACACCCCATTAGCTCCACAATACAGTACTTGGTATCAAAGATCTCTGCTGTGAAAAAAAAGAGATCAGCAACATACTGCAACCAGAGGATGAAAAGCAAAGGAAAATAAGAAAAAGAAACCAACCCTCCAAACCCCTAGCTAATTTAATGCATTATTGAAAAAACTCAACAGAAACGATTGGTTGTGTATATTACAACCATTGGTTCTATTACCAGCAGTAGTTAGTTGCTGCTCTGGGAACAAAATCATATTAGGAAATGGAACATCACACAGCTTTTATGAATGGTTTAGCCTCTTTAAAGCTGCTTTTGTAACCAGTTTTCTAGCACCTCTATTTCTGCTTCCTATTGTAAGACCCACTTCTAATAACTGGTATTGCTACTGGGGTATGTGATCAATTTGATTGTGATGAACTAGTCCAGAATGTAGGAAAAAGTGCTCATGTGTAGGGAATAAAGCAACCACATGTAGAAACAAGTAAAGCCTGAATCCTGAAGCATACATAGCACTTACACAAGACCTTTAAATCTATGGGTCATTTTTCAATTTCGAGAAAAGCAAGCAGCCTAGACAAGGAACACACAACTTCTAAAATATTTTTCTAGCACAGAATGTCAAATCCACAAGCTAACATTTGGTCCACCTGAGACCAAGTTCAGTGACAGATATTAAAGCTAGAAATGTGCAGGAAGTTAACAGATACCCTTAAGCTCCAAAGGCTCCCCAGGGACAGCTCATGGGCAGTGGGAGCCATAAATACGTGCTGAAAGGGGTAGGAGACTGACAAGATGCAAAACTTTTACCTGCAGCAGTTAAATTCCATCTTGGAAAGAGAGCAGAAATACCCCTTTACAGTGAGGAGACACAAACACACTGCATGAACAGGTGATTATAAAATGGTCCCTTCACCTTCTGGTTACTGTGGTTTCTGGTAGCAATAACTGCCTTCACTTTTTACTGAAGCAAAAACCTGCTGCTTGCTGCTGTGACTGCCTACAGCTTGACTCCTGAAAGACACTTAGCTAATATGCCTACTTAGAGGGAGCTGCATTTAGCCCTCATTCTTTTACTATGTATGTTCCCTCCAAAATGAACTTGAGATACAGTGAGTGTTTTCTTATTAAGAGATATGGCTGCACGACAACAAAAATAACAACAAAAGCCCAAAAGCAATGATTCCTTTTGCAACTACAGTGTCAAAACACCCCCAAACCCATTATGTAGCAGAAATTGTCTAAAATAGACTCAAAAGCATAAAACCAGAGGGGAATAAAATGTTGGGAGAGAAGCTAGTAGATTAAAAAAGTTTATGAACTCTTGTTTTCTTAATAAACCTTTGGGGAAGGATGTAGCTGTTAGTAGGATAATTTATTTCACAGGAGGAAGCAAAATTTCAAATTTGCACTGCCAGTCCAGAGATCTGATAATCCATAAGAACATGTTATTTGCTCTTTTAACCATGCTAGAATTTGGAGGTAAATACCCCTTCAGAAAAAAGTATGTAATGAACTGCAGCTAATTGTCACTTTACACTATAAATGTCACTGACTGCAGGCAAGAGAACATCTCCTGTAACCAGAATACCTTTTCCCCCTACTCCATAAGGCAATGTGCCCAAGATTTTACCAACAGGAATTTGCAGGTGCATCATTATGTGACCAAGTTTTCATGGCTTTTCAGTTCTGTTAGTCTCCCAGTTACCTCATGAGAAGCTCATCACTGGTCAGCAGCCCTGAAAATCTGGACACCTCCTTAGGTGACCAGGTGTAGGCTAAGGAGCCTTAAGATTGAATTCTACCTTTTCAGAAATCAATTTGTCTTCATCTTTCTATCTAAAATAGTCAGCTTACTATAAAGAAAAGGTACAGATCCCAGTTGTGCTGACTTAGCCAACCTGCAAGATAAATTGCTGGTTCAGTATTTTTGATAATTCCATGGCTGCACAGCAGTACAGCTGTTGCTGAATTCACCTTCCCAAATGAGCTGGTTTCTGAATGGAAGGTTCTTTGAAGATCTGCTCAGTCGCTGATAATCTCATTTGTCAGGAGAAGTCTTCACCATATGCTTGTTGAATAGTTATGGTGTTGAACTTTCACTCATGCTTCCAGGAGCTCTTACGGATTTAATGCCTCCATGAACTCCAGAACAAAACTCTACTATAAAAACTTCAAAACCTCAGGCAAAGACTATGCAGTCTTTTCTCTCTCAAAACAGGTTTCGACATTTGTTTTCTACTGTAACATATACACTTCAAATGTTTACACAAGAGCATTTTCATAGGCACGGTAAGTGCGTTCCTATTATATGAACAATTTTGACATCTGAGATAAAGCTGAAGTGAAGATACCACAACACCACATGGGCCCACTGCTCACCACTAGTTATCAAAATGCATGCAGATCAGTCTTTTGTGTTTTTAGGTCTCAAGAAAATAATGATGAATCAGGTCACATAATATGGAAATCTTCTTTAATAGTTTCTTTAAAAGCCTTAATAGCCCTCCCAAGTCTGTTCCAGAAACCAAACCAGCACTGAGGGTAGAAGGTACCCCAGTGTCATTCACCTGTTCACTTTTACTGAATTCTCTTCCAGGCCTTCACTGTAACAATTAGCACACTAAAAAGCAACAGACATTTGTACTGGCAAAACCTGACCACTAATGCTTTGGTATTATTTATTATTTGCTAGTTTCTAGCTGTCATACACATTTTATGCACTAAAGAATCTCAATGAAATAAATAAAACCCCTGTAATGAGCTGAAAAAAACCCCATGTTTTTGCTTTTATCCCTTTATTTCATTTGAATTTTATATTTAATTCCAATGTTGAGTGTGATGACATTTGAAAAGCACTTTCTAACTTTAGCCTTACGAGTATTAATTATTACAATCTTAAACAGGGCTATATTGTAATTATACAGCTATGCTGGATTTCCTGATAAAATCTTCCTGACAAATGCCTCTTGCCTTGGAAAAAATATAACTAAACAAAGTTGTGGATGGCTTACCAACGAGGATGGTTCCCTATGTTAGACCAGCAAGGATGCCTGAGTCTATGGCTACTCTCATGCGAGGTATGGAAAAATCCTCTGCCCCAGTCTTAGACCTTATTTTAACAATTCTTCCATTGTAGTAGACTCAGAGATTGCACAGAGAGAAACAGAAACCTCTGCTTGCAGAGGCAGTAATGACCTCATAGTCAGCTGAGAAAAGATACCATTTTGTAAGCAAAAAATTCTACTAGAACTTAATTCACAAGCAAAAAAAATTGTTTGTTTTCTCCTAACACTAGTTTTAACCCAGGCTTCAGAATATACCATGCATATCAGATATATCTGAGCTGCAGCCAGTCTGCCATTTCTTTTTTTGGCCTTTTGGAATGATACCACCTTATAATGCTTACCCCCAAAAAACCAGTATGCAGCAGTAAGTCATGTCACCTCTGCTCAAATGGGTTAATAAGGATTGAGATATGAATTTAAAATGTGCTTTTCATTATTTCCTTACTTAGACGGATTGTCAATAAGAAACAGATCTGACTGAATCCTGTTAGCTTGACATTTCCGGAAAATGCTGCTTATATATAGCAAGCTGGAATGTTTTATTGGGGACAAATCCTGCCCAGTGCAGCTACTGGCAACGTAGAGGCTTTCTACTGTATCCTTTGCTCTGGAAAAACACAGCTTTCTCTCATTACCAGCCAAGGGACAGCACAGTGAATAGTAATTGGCTGATTTTCAAGCACAAACTGAATCCTACCTGCTTTGAGCTAGCCAGTCAGCCAGCCCTGCTGCCTGCACACTGCTATATGTGAAAATTGGCTTTCACAAAATGAAATGTTCAAAGTGCTTTCAAGTCCCATTAGCTTTCAACAAGGCTTAGATTACTAAGTGACTGTGGAGCATGTGGAAATTTTATGTATAGCTCCCACGAGACTGACCAGCGCTTTGGCTGGCTTTCCATACCACCTACTCCTATGTTTAAGTAGTCAGCACTAGACCTGTTACAGGAAAAAGAAGGGGAAGAGTGACCTGTAAATTCTCCCACTCTTTCCAAAAATAAAAAGAAAACAAAACCATTGCTATTTACAATGCACAGTAGTGGGGAGCCAGAGTCCCACTGTTTTATGAAGTAATGCAAGTGTTTCACAGATAGCTAAAATAAAAAAACCCCTCCATTCTGAATTCCCAGTTTAATATAGAGATACTAAAAAATATTATCCTTTGAGCAATCATAAAACTGATTACTCCAGAGATTTTTTTTCCTTTAAAATTGCTCATTTCATAAAACTAGATAATCAGTTTGAAAATGCATATTTTCTAAGTGTATGTATATTCACATACACATCAACTGTTGGCAAAACCTGGATAATTTCTTTTGCTGGCATTTCCTCTGATCCTATTCTGCAATGATTCTGTGGCTAGTCAGATGGAGGAATGTGGTATTTATTCTCTGGAATATCATATGGCATTTTCTTTTCCTTATTGATACAGATCTAACTGGGCTGGAACAGTGCCCATCTCAATGCATTATTTTGTCTGCATTATGGTACTAGTTAGAAATCCCAGTCCAGGACTGGAGCTCCACGGCAACAGAAGTGGAGCATTACATATGAAATGCCCAAAATGAATACACAAAAGGTGTTCATGCCCCTCACAGTCAAAAGAAGCCAAACACACCTTGAAAGACAACAGAAACAAGGTAGGGTTTGAATGAACTGAACAATCTTGGTACAATACACAGTAACCACAACATGACAGCTTCTACCATTCCTGAATAATCCTACCTGTTCCTGCTCCATATTAGTATTTCCACCATTTGCAGAAACAAGTCATTGCTGAACTTACTTTAAAGGCTGTGACCACACTTTATTTGTGCACTCTTGACAGGTGCTATTTAAGACATTTTTATACCACTCCAGCTAATGCTGCCAGCTAAGTTTCCATCTAATAAAGTGTTACACACTTATTGATTGACATTTCTCCACGCTAGATTTCCAATACTAGCTCAGTTTGTTCTATTTGAACAAAATAAAATGAAAATGTCATATGGTTTCCCAAAGAGTAAATAGCACATTCTCACAACACTACTCACAGAAGTACTGCAGACTGGTAACAGAGGAACTGGCATCAACAGAAATTGTCCAGATTTAAACAGTTAGCCAGAGATGAGACAAAGCTAAATTCAATCAAAACAGCGTACATAGTAATACTATCCATGTATGCACCCTTACTGCACTCAAAAAAGCTGCTTTTTCTGATCTTAACTGCAGGAAACTAAAAAAACCCCAACAAAACAACATCAAAACACGGTGTAGTTGTAGTTTAATGTTGTTCATCCAGTCTAACTGAAGAACTCTTTGCTGTAATTTGCTTGCCCCACAGCAGAGATGTTAAACAGTCTGTTTCTCTTATTAACATTTTCTCAGACTGCATATATCCAGTATCTTCCAAATTCTGAACTACACGTAGCACTCCTGGGGGTTAGGAATTCCCTAGTGAGGGCTGTGTGGGATACCTGAATAATGCCAGAGCCTTGAATCCTTACCTCACAGCTTTTAAGATAGCACTGCTAGACAGCGGCTTGCAGAGAATGTGCTTCAGTTTTTTCTTCTATGAAACAGGAAAGCTTTCAATAATGTAATTGTAACTAGAGGCCTTTTGTAACTACATATATTTTCTGGCGCAGTGCACTGACTACAGAGAAGTAGGTCCCACTCATACATGGACCTTCTTTCTATGTACTACAGATATTTTAATTGCTTATTTACAGTCAAGCATGTCAGAAGATTGATAGGTGACTTATCTGGGAACCTGAGGTACAGGCATGAACACATTCAGATAGAACAGCAAGGAAAGGTATCAGCTCTCTGCCTGAGGTCACAGCTCTGACTGAAGGGTTATTCCAGGAGGCTTGAGACCCTAGTTCAGACCTGAGCTGTCTTTGTGAGAGCAGTCCAACAGAAAGTTTCAGTTGCCGAATCAGTGTTTTCCACTAAGAAAGCTTTCTTTCTAATTTGTGCATTCTTCTCAATAAGCATCATTTGCATCATGGAAATATGAATACCTATTAATCACTCATTCTAAACAGCTCATCTGAGCTTGGAAACACTAACACATAGAGATTTTTTTTTTTTTGTAAAAAACACGCTGCATCTAACATTTCCAAACCAAAATTCTTAAGTAATTGACTTGTTGGACTGGGTTCTTCATATCAACTTGTAATGCAGAATCCATTTTGATGATGGATGAAAAGTTTAAGATTATTTTATCCCCTTCAGTAGAAGGTTCCTTAGGGAATGGACAAAGGAACCTAATTAGTCTTTTGCATTTCTACTTTCTATTTCCATGTTGAGTCAATCATAAGCATCAGATTGTAATAAAATCATCACTATTCTCTAGCTCAAAAATATGAGTTCATTTTGGCCACTTGTTTCTTTTATTTTTCCCCAAGGACCTCATTGTGAAGGAATGTTGCTCATGCATGTAAGATATGCAGATGCTGTTTTTTTAAAACTTTTAAAAATGGGAGTTTAAGTGCATTAACATGAACACTTTACCTAGATGAACAAACAAGATAATTTAGTCTACATTAACAGATAAGTAAAATGCCAGAAAAAATTTCTATCATAGTTTATTAAGGATCTCATGAATGAGATGTATCACTCACAGTGTATTTTTATATTTCAGGGTAAAGAACACCAGTACATTTATTTCTTCCTCAAGGAAATAGTCAGTATCAAACAACTATTAGTCAGATCAAGATATGTACAAAAGTCGTTAAGAATAAATGTGTATTGGATCTTTTTCTTTTCAATGTCAAGATAATTAGGATTAAAAATCAAATCTGCATAACCAAAAACTCAGCACTATTATCTCTTGTTATTTTTGGGGGCTGCCTGGTTATTTTCACCACTTAAGTAGGAAAGGGCAATGTTAATGTTTTAATTCTGTTTTTTCACTGTATTTTATGCAAAACTGCAGTATTTGATATACACTGTAAACAAGGAATGCCATTCTAACATGCCAAAGTGTATTTGTGCTTAGTATAGACACAATACATGAACATGCTTGCAACAGAATGAGATTTAGAAACAGCAGAGGGAATCTCCACAGTCTACATCTGAATATGCAACTGCATGGAAGAATACAGATGGACAGGGAAAGAAATTAATCCAATAAGCCTGTATCTTTTCTTGTTTTCAAAGACAGTGCTTCAAAATCACTCGGACTGCCATGTGCACTGGTGGCCATATCAATACAGAGATTTCAGTTGCCACCAAAGGACATATAAGAGAGAAAAGACAACAGATTTCAAAGATTTGGATATAGTCACAAGACTAAAAAAACCCCAAAACAAACAACCAAAAAACACACAAACAAACAAAAAACCCCTAACCTCCCCAAAAACCCGAATCACTCAAAAACACCAAAACCCCCCCAAAACCCCAGCCTTATTTGTTTCTTGATACATTTGTTTCTGAAATACATTCTGTTTTGTAAATTTGCTACATTTCTTTTTTTTTTTTTTTTAAAATTTATTTTTTTTGTCTAGCAGCTGAGAAGACCAAAAACCTTCTTCCTCCAGATTGCTGAAGACCATCTGGTAAATAAACTTCACAGAAAAAAGATGCTTTGACTATGTGATTTTTCTGACAAACTGCTTTTCTCTGCCTCTTTTCTGCTTCAGCACTAAGCTTCACTGATTAGCAGGTGTGTTAACAGGACTCTGTCAAGGGTGATAGGTACCCTCCCCATCAAGCCCAATTTATGACTGATTTTCTGTCAAAGATGGAAAACTTCTCATCATGCATCAGCTTTTCACAATTTGCCTTCCTCTAAAATACAGACATGCAGGTGAATTTGTACGGCTGATGCTGTATACATCTTCCCTGAAAAAAAATGGATTCTAGGGCATAATACAGGCAATTAGTATTCTGAGCAACACTAATAGATGGTCACCTTATAATGTTTATTTCTGAAAGTCTTTGGTTCACAAGGACAGCGTGCTCAGCCCTTGAATTTCAGATGACAATTTCCCTGTTTGCAGAATATATTTTAAGTTACGTTATTTTTAAAGAGGACAAATTACAAATTACTTTTCACACAATCTTCTATTTCCTACATTACAACCAAGAAACATTTTCTTTTGCCTTATTTGCCTCTAATTATTTACTGCAGACTCTCATTTCTCTTACTTCTTTATTCTGATATGCATAGATCTGTTATAACTTTTCTAGTCTGATTTTCACAACACAGAAATCAAACCAAGACCTTGTCCTTGAGATAAAGATCTATATATGCTCTGAAGTCCTTTATTTCTGATTTACTGCAGCTCAGTCTGTGTGGGGAAGAGGAGGAAGAATTGCTTTTTCTTCTTCTGTGGCTTTGACAATGGACTACAGAAAAATCATAATTTTCTTGAACTTGTTTCAAAAGTCACATTGACAAGCAAGTCAAAGAACGGCCTGCATGGGATTTTGGAATTTATATTGGCAAACAAATACTCATTTATATAATATCTAGAGCTTGTTTGTACTTTCAGAGAATTTCCAAAGGTATATGAAAGAAGGGGATGTATTACATGCAAAATGTAGTCACACAAGTGAAAAATGCAAGTGCCTTCACCTAGCAATGAACCTATCAGCAGTTTTCTAACACTGCTCCTGTTTCACCTGGTCTGTACACAAAGATCCAGGGAAAGGAAATACTACAACAAAGCCTAAGTCAACTCTGTATCAGAAAACCATGCTAGCTCAGCATTTACAGCCTTCCACCTGAATGAGGTGTCTCATTCCCTGCACAAACAAAACTACCACGCTGCTTATTATGACAAAGACAGAAAAAATACAGAAATAATGAAAATGGTGAGAAGTCGTTCTGACAGTTATCACTAAACCATCCTATTACAAATGAAGAGGCAGAGAAACACTGGTATTCTCATGTACCATAAAGTGGTAACTTGTAAAAAGTATTGACTTTGATGGTTACTAGTTTTTAGTACACAGTTTCCTTTTGCCCTTAACACCAGTAAAAGAACCAATTTTTAACAGATAATCAAACTCAGATAATTGTTATCATGAGTCTTTGTACAAATGAAGAGGCAAGTGAGCAAGTGAGCAAAAGAGCTCAGGTGAATTTACCACATAGCTTGCCAATAAAACCTGTATTTCACTTTCACATGTAAAGGGTCTATTACTTCTGTACGTGTTTAGGTAGGCGCAAAATGTAACTTCTTTGTTATTTGTCATTGCTATTGCAAAACAGGTGAACTTGGTTCTAAAGCCTCACCTTTTCAAAGGGGGGCTTAGAATGGGCTCATCTCTCTGACTGAAGACAGATGGCTTCAACCACCTTTTTAACGTTTTGAAGATTTAGAAGTAAAGAACAGCATCAAACACAGTTGAATCTTCAAGATTAATACAGGTACACAGAATTCAATCACTTTGTATATATATATCAGGAAAACAGCCTGGCTGTTTTCAGTCCCACATCCTGCAAAAAATGACAGCATCTATGAAACTGAAAAATTGTGGACAACTATTTTGCCTTGCTGGTATTCAATTCTCCCTGAAGTAATTGCACATGTTAATATTCATCTGGAGGCTAAAACCATAGAAGCAAAACTTTCTCTGTAAAGAGAAGTGTGGAGCTTCCACACTGCTGTAGTTGTGACAACTTTTTGCGACATAAAAACAAAAAAAACATGCCAAGGAAGTTAAGAGTATTGTTATTCAATGCACTATTTCTGTTTCAGATGCCTAAAAGGGAAGTTTCAGTTTGAAAGAAAATGTGTTTTTGTTTCTGAAAACCCTTATTAAAATGTTCACACAGCACATAGAGTTGTGCGTGGAAGAAAGACAAGTATTTTGCAGAAAAGAGAAGGAATATGAAAGGGGTTATTAGAGAGGCAAGTTTGTGCTATTGGTAGTGAAGACTGTAAACATTTTCCTTGTAAATATTTATTTTCAAAAGTTTCTAACTTATACCTAAAACCTCCTCCTGACTGAAACTTGACTTGATGTCTGTCTCCATTATAAGCAATACAGAAAGCCATTTTGCATCTGCTTTACAACTGGATACAGGGGAAAAAAAAGAGGTTGAAAGGCTACACTGCGCCATTGTATCTAAAATTGTTTTATTTTCCAGAGTAACTTTTTACAGTCATTAAGATATGCTCTGAAGTACTTCCACAAAACATCTCAGATCCGGCTGCTCTGCATGCTGCAGCAAGCAGAGACAATATGAACTGTGGGGAGTATTCAAAAGTCTGAGATGTACAAAAGAACATACTTTATATATAAAGACATGCAGCCTGCATGTGAGTTATCTGCTGTTTCACACGTGGCTGACCTGCTTGAAAACCAGCCCTGGTGGAAATGGCCATGAGTGATGCTGTAGAACTGTGTTAACATTCATTTGTCACTCATCATTTACAGCTGCTGGTGCTGTGGAGGAGGAAGCATCAAAAACCCTTGATAGGGACTCGCCAAAAGAAGCTACATCATAGCTCAGTAAACTATCTGAGCTTCAGGAGACACAGAACAAATAAATAAAAACCCAATTATTTCTTTCCTGTTCAGTAATCAAGGTGTGACATGCTGGATGAGAAGTTATACAACAGTCAGAACATCCAGCACTTCGTGTGAGAATAAGCATGGTACAGATATTCAACCTAATGCTCACACTGAGGGACCAGGTTAAAATTCATTGATTATCTAACTCCTGCAAAAAAATAACCCTTAGTTGCCAGTAAATTGAACAGATCATACAAGAGCTTCCATACAAGATATTCTTCTATAAAAAGAAGAATTATATCCATGGGAACAAGGTATATATGAAACAAAATAACGAGTTTTAAATTGCACCAGCCTGCTGGTTCTGCATGACCCAATATGCTGGCTTTTGATGAGGGGTTCTTTTTAATCATGGTGACTCAGGTGCAGATCCCATCTGTTGATGCCAATTACAACAGATCACCAAAAGTCTTTATTAGCTGTAAATTCAGTCTACCACTCACATTATAGTTATCACATAAAGGAAAATGGATATTAATTTTGTAATTGAAATGGCATACTCTGAATGTATTACTCTTAAAAGCTGAAGTAAAATAATTTTTGATTTTTAGTTGAGAAAGCCTCCATTAAGAAATTATTTTTAAAAAATGTTTCCTCCCCTAATTCAAGGTAGCAGCAGGATGCTATGAATGCCAAGGTGGAAAGCTACCAGTCTGCATGTCAGACTCTGGTTAGTATGGAAGACAGTAACACTTCAATAAACAGGTGATTAGGCAACTCCCAGCTCTGTTAAAAGCAGATTGGTAGTCTATTACAAACTGATTAGATTTGCCACTTCTTCACTTCAAACAATTATATTTGCTCATTAACACTTGATATGTTGAATGCAGCTTAAGAACATAGGAAAATTAAATATCAATCATTCTAACTCCTCAGAGATTTAAAACTGACTCACATAATGATATTTTCCTTCAAAGAACAATAGGCATATACACCTGTGAAAGCTGCTGTGGAGGAGAAAAGGGAGGCTGGGAAGAGTTATTTAAAGACAGATAAAAAGTAGATATCAAGGGAATTAAACATGCAGCTTAACTGTTGTGCTGCCCTGATGTGTTTGTACATATCTGATGAAAGTCTGTTCTATAACAGAGCACGAACGTCTCTGGCCACAGCGCAAGCTGTGGCACATGAAATGCTTGTTAGTAAGCCTGACATAGAACAGAATATCCTGGGAGCCACAAGGATCATCAAGTCCAACTCCTGGCCCAGCATACACCAGCCCAAGGATCCCACCATGTGCATGAGAGCGTTGCCTAAACATTCCCAAACTCTGGCAAGCTTGGTGCTGTGATCACTTCCCTGGAACACACGGAGGCACAGTCTGAAGTGGAACAAATTTGTTTCTTTCATAGTTAATATAGAGTCCTGAAGGAGTTGTGGAGATTATTCCCAGTTACATTACAACCTTTGCAAAAGACAGAGACTGCATCTTACTGAAAATGTGCTTTGTCAGGAAGCTGGGATACTGGAGAGTAACACTAATTAGTCCTTAAACAACTGCATCTATCAGGATGTTGAAGAGAACCATAAAAAGCAGGAAAGTATTTTTAACCCTATTCTGATGATGGGAAAGGTGAGATACAGGAAGGAAAAGAAACTTTCTCATGACTCTTCATCGTGCCACAGATAGAACCAGACAGAACACACAAACTTTTGAGATCAGTGTTTCTCATTCCTACAAACTAGAGGTATGAACCTGCTTGCCAACTGGCCTTAAAAAGTAAGATGTTAAATATGTAGACCACAAAAAATATCACAGCCAGATAATTTTGAGTGTGTTGTAAATTGTATGCTTATTTTTAGATTAATTGTACATTCTTCAGAGAATCTGTTTCCTACTCATTACACCATGGGAGGGAGGGGTTAGGCATCACCATGTGCATTTAGCTGCACCTACACAGAAGACATTGATGTGACCCACCCCCAAAATTGACAGCTGCAACAGTCATATATCCTTTACATCTTGGAAGAACATTACATCTACTCCTTCTCTTTCTTGACTAGGTACTTCTTGGTACCACATGAGGAAAAAACATGGCAAAGAAACTGCTGGGGCCTGCTGGTGGGCCTGGTAAACAGACCTTCAGCACGTTATTCATACATAATTACATACTTGGTTTTAAGACCTGAAAGTAAAAAACTTCAAGCTTGGTATTTGCTATTCAAGTGTTATGAAGATTGTGATAAAAATTATGATAAATTATAATAAATATTGTGATAAAACAGTATTTAAACTTGCTTTAGATGGGTACCTATGAGAAAGATATCTGGGAGATCTGGTGAATCTCATGATGAAAACAATGCAAACTACAAGTTAAAGGCCAACTGTTTATCTTTTTATTTTAGGCTTCAATTAGAAGTCAAAAGCAACATCATTAGATAAATGTTAAAAGGAACAAACCATTTCTTCTTTGAATAGGAGAGTGTAAAAGTCCAAAAAGAA
Organism: Hylia prasina; assembly: GCA_013397195.1. Taxonomy (NCBI): domain Eukaryota; kingdom Metazoa; phylum Chordata; class Aves; order Passeriformes; family Sylviidae; genus Hylia; species Hylia prasina. The sequence continues at coordinate 2,643,291 of VYXD01004382.1, read as the reverse complement.
TAAATCAAATGCTGTACTGTGGTTCCTGTCTTCCTATCTGTCTGAAACCATGACACTGGCTTGTCTGTAGAGACTGTGGACTAAGGAACGTGGTGGGTGGGCAGCAGAAGTGGAAGATGAAGCACATTTACGTGACTCATATTCTAAGATCACAAATTCTGAAAGTATAAAACTCTGGTCTGAAAGTGTAATGTTGACAACTAGTGAAGTGGTTCTGGAAATAGCGTCTGTGTCCTGCCCCACTGTCATCTGACATGAAACAACACCACATTTGAGACTGTGGAGAGCTGAGGTACAGCAAGGTAGAGAGACGAAACCTCCCACATTTTTAAGTGAGGTTTAAGTGAGGACTGGAGGCAGCAAACTCTGGGATATTTAAGAAATAAATTACAGCAAGATGCCTTATTTGACACGGTCAACATTTTATTTGCTTTGATAAAAAAAACATTAAAAAGTACGCCAGCTGGATCCCTTAAAAGGTTGAAATAACATCTTGGGGGTGGAGCTCAGCTTCTTCAGATCCATGGGCAAATGCAGGAAGCTCTATCACAGACTACCTATTACAAAAAATGATTGTGATAAAAATTATGAGGAGCAATCAAATTTTCACACACGCTATCCAAGCATAGGCAGGAGATTGGCATATTGTTCAATATTGTGACTAAGTAGACACAGAAGACTCATTCTGAACTTGACCAAAAAATAAATAATGACTGCATCAGAATGCACAAATTACGTCTTTGAGGACAAGTATAAATTAAAAATTAATTTGCCTGTTGATAAAAGAATAGGCTCTTTTTCTCAAGCAAGCTTTTAAATGATGGCCTGTAGAACTGACTCTGTAGAACCCTGGGACGAATCCTCCTGCCAGTGTTTAAATGTCTTTTAGTCCTCTACCAAAACTTGCTAGCCGAAGAACTTTGTATTCTAAGCACCTGGAGCTTAGTGATCATTGAACAGTTAAGAGAATACACATTGTCATGACACTGTTGTCCCTCTGAACAGGTACAAAACATTTATACCGTGACTCATTTCTTTTTTCATGAGTAACATAATGCTGAGTAACTTTTTTAAAAAAGGATGCATTTTTCTTTTTTACTCGAAACCTGTTTTAATATAAAGGTAAAGGACTGCTTACTTGAAATACCTGAAAATTTGGTAATAATTCATTTTCCTCACTTCAACCTAAGTGATTGAGCCAACTCCACGCTGTATATTGACTGTGGCAAGAATGCATGTTAGAGAGAATAAACTGCAATCCAAGTACCAAAACCTCTTAGCCTTACATAACAGGAAGGAAAAGATGATAAACTTACCTTGTGTAGCAATGTAGTGATTTGGTCTATGATAACCCTAGAATAGATTGAAAGGAAAAAAAAATCAGCAATTTGCACCTTGACTATGTTCCTATGAGTGAAATTTCATTTAGGATAGTATTCAGTAAATGCCACAACAGTACAAATAATGTATTAGATACAGAAGTTCTTTTCAGTTGGGGAAGGGCAAGTGAGAAGGGAGACAAAAGCAAATGTGTTTTCTGCAAAATACTTAAGTTGCAGCCACGTACATTCGGGGCCAAAAGTAATGTGCTCTTTCAGTGCCTTGTTGGCTCTGCTGAAAATGAACAGCATGAAATCCTCTCTAGCCCTTGCAGTTAATGGTATCAGATGCTCACAGAGTCTGAGATATACCTTCACCTATAGCTGTTGACTGCAAAGCCTATCCCTGTCTTAACAGTTAAAAAATGTCAGATTTACATTCAGCATGGGGAAGGCAGGAGGGCATGGTGCTCTCTCTGCCCATGGTGATTTGTTAATGTTTTATTTCTCAACAGTAAAAAGGAGAATAAGTTCTTTGATTAAATCATTTGGTATGAACATATTTTTTCAAGAAGACCATAATACAACTCTGATGACAAAAGCAACTTAATCAGAAGTTGGCCAAGCAATAAAGACCAATACTCTACACATTCTCTGCAACATGGAACAGGTTGCCAAAATGTAATGATAGCATTCTTGTAGTATTTGAATTTCTGATGTGATGGGAATGTCACCAAATGTTTAGATCATGCACCAGTATGCTGATCAACCCCAGTTGTAGGAGTGTTAATATTTGAATAATAGTTATGATGCATTGCCAGTCATCAGCAGGAAGAACTTAAGGCTGTAGCATGCATGCCATTGCAATTTCTTTGTGAAAGGGCAAGGGGAAATGCAGTGATACAAGGCGGGAAAGAATCAAAACAACTGAAGATACTTTGAATATTACAGAAAGAATAGCATGAATTACAGAACTGATTTCTTGACGTGACATTGAAGCAAAATTTGGAAGTTTGTGAACTGAGAAGTATTCAGAGAGCTACAGAGTGTTGTCTTTTTTCCTGCTATGTGTTACCTAATCCTTAGTCCCTGGGATCAAACACTCCCATTTTCCAGTGAAAAAAAGCATGGGAAGAAATAAATCATAACCATTATGTCTATGATGGTACCATTCCCTTATTAACATGTTATACTGACAGCATGACAACTCCAGTAATAACTGCATGCAAGAGCAAAATTAAGGCTGCTTCTGTAGTACGAAAACCAGTATTTCCAATAGAAACCTGACTAGCAAGATTATAAACAACCATGCTGTGTTTTGTGGCAGTTGTCTTTGGAGGATGACTGCAGTCCTCCAAGGTTGGCAATGAAGCCATCCTCTGCTGAGGATGAGGAAAAGACTTTTTTGGTTCTCAGGCATTGTTTCTTCTAGGGCCACATTCTCTCCATCCTTTTGCACTTCATAAGCACCACCCCCCACCCTCTCCATGTTTGTATGCAGATATGTATCAGCATTTTATATGAGACTATGATCCAAATCTTGATTTCTCACATTTCGTAATACTTTAGAGTAAGATCCAAATCTGAAACAAGAGCATACTACTAGACTAAAATGAAAACAATCCTGAATGTTGGAGAAAATGTGTAAGTGAATTCAAATCTAAGTCCCCAGTGTGAACTCTCTCTTTCCTTTCATGACAGATTATTCCCTTCAGAGATTAGTGTGGCATCTAACTAAATATATTTCCAGATGTGCTTTCACTGCTTGGTGACTGTGCTATTCTTTCAAACAGCAAGGGACTAAGCAGAAATCTGAGCTTAGTTTAATGATTCTTGAATGTGCTTATAAACATCAGTAACAAGAGATATCTTCAGAAAGTTCCCTCAGACTTCATATTGTTACAACTGAAGTATCTACTTTACTTGTATAGCTCTAGTTTCTCCACATTCTGAGAAAAAAAAATCTGTTACATTCCTGTTTCATACTAGTAATTAAATTTGAACTGAAAAATCTGACACCATTTTTCAAAGATGTAACTGCTGAACAAGAAATCTTTAGCAGGCACAGTTTCCTATGAAGCAACACTTGTTTTAGTTAGCCTAACATCTATCACTTCATGTAAACAGTAAAATTACTGACTTTGCTATCCATAGACTTCTGGCTTTAGATAAATAATATTGGCTTTTTAATGATTTCCAATTCTACTTTTGAGCTCATTCTTTCAACCAAAACCACCTTGTCTCTTAAAGAATTTATTCTAATGTAAAACATTAAGTTAACATGATGCAGAATGAACAAAGAAGCCACTTTCAATAATTAAACAGCCTACATATTTAATGAAATGTCTTGCTTGCATTAGAAATACTGGTTAACAGCTGCAGAATATACTTTGAAGGCGACTTAAAAGTGCAGAGATGACAAGAGACTGCAAATCTCTGCATTAGGCATTACAGAGTTTTGTCACATTAATATGCAAACAGCTTTCTTTTAAATGTGGAATGATGCCAAGCTGTTGACAGAAAGTGAAAATAACATTTTGCTAGCCCATATAAGCACCAGCAGGCAAAGTAGCCATACTGTATTCCTGGCAAGCTTTCAGTCTAGTGGCAGTTGGAGGAAATGACTCATTTAATTTACCGATTGACAAACCTTTGAGGCTTTTTTCTTCCTTTAGTGCACACCTAGCTTCCAAAGATAGCATTCTCCAGTGCTAAACAATGTTAGCAGCTGTTATTAGCTTGTGGTATCTATTACAAATTGTGAATAATGTGAGAATAAGAGTACCCTCTTTGACTGAACACAACATTAAGCTTGTTGACTGCATCAGGATACGCACATCGATATAATTCCCATTGATGTAATCGGAACTTGTTTCTCCTTCAATAGGCTGCAATCTCACTCGAGAATGATCATCTGAAAAGGGAACAATGGAGAGGAAAAAAAAGTAATTAAAGACATATTCAGTAACATAGGCTTAATCAAAATACTCCTTTATAGTCAAACCAAAACCTTAGCAATTGCAAGTTCATGCTTATTTTGTTGGACATGAAAACTGTATCTACATTTAGTTCTCATTTCAGTCATTCACAGGCTTTCCAAATCCCCTCTGTTTTTCCGTATGAATTTCTTAAATCTTATAATTTGAAACCCATTACAATTATGATTTTTGCTTTGACCCCCTCTGCTTTTGTCAATAAAATAACATTAAGTTGTCAAAGGTTTATTCATCTGGAAATGCTTCTGCCAGTACTCATAAGGAGCTGAAGTCATTCATGACACTCTGCCACCTCAGAGTTTTTGAAGGAAACTCATTATCTTTCCGGTAAGAGAGAAAGCAAAACAAAGTAATGGCACAACCCAAGCAGCAAGACAATGGCTTTGTCACTGAATTTTGCTCCACTGTGGTCATCTGTATCTATCCAGGACTGTGAAAACACTGCCAACTTTATTTTCTAAATTCCAATCCAAAACACCACCATGAATTCATCTCATGACAGCTGCCTCATCTTCTCCATGACACAGCAACACTACCAGAGGCTAGTTCCCACCCTGCACAAGAATATCTGGAGGCTGGCAGGGCTCCTTCTCGAAGACTTTGTAAGCTCCTCTTGACTCTCTTAGTTCAAAAGCAACCAGAAACAATGGCTTTTTCAGAATGCTGCACAAGTTGTAGATAAAACAATTTGAGGGCAGGATCTCACGGATGGAGAGATGGTAAGCAACCACTTTATTGCTGCTTTGTTTATGAGGTACTCTTGCTAATTAAATACCTGTGTATTACTGTTTTGCTGCCTGCCTGCTGAGCTAATATTACTTGCAGCTGATAACTGACCTTCGTGACAGTCATTATTTTGTTGCAAATGTAAATAATCATTAAAACACCCAAAACGTGCCACCCATGTTCTGCACAGCTATTTCTGAAGCTTTAAAATTCCTAAAAGGTAAATGAAAAATAAATGAAATAAATGACAAATAAATGAAAGAACGTGAAGTGACTTAAAACCCCAACTTCACTATAAGTAGCATAATTTCAGCCCACATTATGGTGGAGGATGAACAGGGCAAGTGCTTCTTAAAATAATGTCGTTTTAGAATTACAAGTCAAGAGAGAAAGTGATCGAGTTTACCTCTTCCTCTTATGCTCCAAGTCTTAGGAAACAGAGATCTCAGAGCCTCATTTATTTCCCCGGGATTCCCTTGGGAGAGAAAAAGGGTGCACTACAACCCCAAACATACTAAATCAGAAAGAATTAAAATTCCATCTCTAGGTTCCACACAGGTCTTACATTGCTATTTTCTTGGAATTATTTCACTCAACGGTCTTCAAGAATGAGGTTTTCAAACATGCTAGAATATTTGAATCAGTTATGTTAATCAGGTCAGCCTTTTCAGCCTCTCTATTCACTTTTCCAAGACTAAAAATTTAGAGCTGTGACTTTGCATTACATAACACTGCTTGTCTGACTCTGCCAAGTACTTTGCTATTCTATGCTTAATTAAGCTATTTATCAGTTTCTTCAGAACAGAGGTTCAGCTCACAGAACCTTAATCGTAAAAATCCATCTTACTTAAGGAAGATACTAAGGAACTTTTTAAACTCCAGCCATGGCGGCTGCTTTGGGAGTTTTGGGACCTGATCCAACTTCTGCTAAAGTCAGCAGACTCAGAAGTCAAGCTTGCTTGGACTCATGGTATTGACTTCATCCATATTTTCATGATTTCCCACATCACTGCTTTACAGGCATTCTAACTCAGGCTAGTAAAGATCTACACTTTGGCATTCCTTGAAAGGGTGCAGTTGTCTAAGCACAAGACGTCTCCTGGCACTTTAAATAGCCCAGGATATACTGGCTAGCTTTCAGCTGCCACTATGGAATAACACATCTCTCATATGTACTGTGCCACATTCATTGGTCTTGCACAGATGTCCCAGGTCACCTGAAATGGCATCACATGTCTACATTTAGGTAACTGAAACCCCTATTTGACCACCTGACTAGAAATGAGTTCCATATTGGACAAAACAAGCTTGGATTTCCCTATTAAAAACATCTTAAAAATGTAACTTCCTGTTATTTGACTGATTTATACAATTGAATAATATGCAGTATCTTTTCTTTACATTTTCATTATTTTGTTACTTTTCTTGCAGTAGCTCTTGCTTTAGATTAAGTAAAATAAAGAAATTATGTTATACCTGCATCTTCATATCATCTCTTTCCATTTTTTCTTCTCATGTGAATCCTTTTTAGTACTGCATTCCCAGCCAAGTTTCTGGGAATTCTGGAGGTAATGGACTGTCTGATACCCATATATTTACAGTGGAACTGGAGTGACTCCCTTTTTTTTATTGCTTTGAGAACTCAAGTTAACTCCTTACTGCATGGCAACAGTTATTAAATAGAAAAAAATCCTCATGTCAACACAAAGAAATGTTACTGTGTCTGGGCTGTGCTTATCTCAAGCAGATTTAAAACTAAGAAGTACACAAGCCATATTCTTCAACACGTATGTTGATTCTTAAATAATCTCTAGGTTAACTGTCTTAAGATTTTTTTTTCCTTAAGGTACTTGTTTTAAGGTATTTTTTTCCTTTTTATGTCAGCAGCTCTTGACAATGTGTGTAGCTGTTAAATGCCCTCTTTTCCATCTCATTGTTATTTTGATACTTTCCATTAGGAGATCGAATTTAACTTTCCACTGATTGCTTAAGCTTTTAAAATTATTTATCTTAGAATAAATTTGTCTTTGTAGAATATGATAATAGATAATGAATATAAGCATCTTATTCTCTCTTGCCTTATGTTACCTACAACATGTATATGCCAGCCTGCAGACTGTGATCTCTAACAAGCCCCTTGAGCACACGGTTGATTAGCATGCCCAGCCAAAGACCCTTCCTTGGGACGTGCATTCCTGATTCTCTGCAAATTAAACCTTTTATAAATGTCTCACCTAAAATCTTTATCTGCTTTTAAAAGCTGTGATCAATACTGTCTTCTCATTTAGTCAATATTGATTTAGGTAAAAATAAATACAGAACCCCTCCCATTCCCTCAAGATCTCTCCTGAGGAAAAAACGAATAAATTTTACCAAAATCCATGCCTAACCCCACACAGTTATGGCAGAAACATAATTTTTCTTAGGTAATGAAAAATTCATTTAGCAGGTTCATGCTGGGTTTAGTTTGTAATGAGAAAACACAAAGGTTTTTTTGTTCAGTAAAGAAAGAACGTGTTTTCTGTGGGTGACAGGACTGTGATCATGATTCAACTTTTTGTAGCCACTGTCATACAGTGGGTAGGGCATGCTTGTAGCCAATTAAATGCACATCTCTTGGGTAACATACTGCATATTACAATTTTGACAAGCTCCTGTAATGCCGAATGCTTGGTGCTATTGTTTTAGTTCCCACCAAGAACAATAATAACTACAAGCAATAATATAACAGTAGTATCTTGGGAAAAATTAAAACAAAGAGAGTAAATGGATAGAAAAAATATGCTTTGCAGAAAAAAATATACATTTCATTATCATCATGTACCCATAGTCAGTGGCATCTTAATCACTGTATTTTTAAGTGTTTGAACATAGCATGAAAGGGCAATTTATTAAAATGCTTTTAAGCTAAAGCATATACTTCATGCAATTATCTGGGACAAATTTTCAAAAGCAGACCATTCAAATTGTATCCTCAGACTCTGAGAAATGCAATAATTTATCCAGGAGAAAAACACATAAAATAATTAAAAAGTTAACTACGTCGTTTGCATACATGTATTTAACAACAAACGTGCGACTGAATGACAAACTGTGGGCAGTGTCAGCTTTTCTTTTAAGATACTGCCTTTAATTCTAGTAGATCTTAATTTTAACATGAGTTGTCTTCATTTTCACAGCCACATAAACAGGAAGTGTTATTGATAAAAACTCCATCCAACTCTCTCGCTCTGCTAAATACTGAGGACATTTCAAGTAAATTGAGATCTAAATGTCCTGAGTTATATCTGGCCTCTTAGAAAGCCTTCAGTATCACTTCGTAATTGTCATTGATTTGTGTATCTAATATCTTTTATGTGTTCTCCCTTGGCTATTCATCACTTGATTACCTCAGACATAAAGCACTAGCAGCTTTCTAGTTTTCTTCAACCAAAGGGTGTCAAAGTGTTAAGACAATGTCTAACATGACATTGAAAGAGGGGAGTGACACACTAAGCCTGACTACAAGAGAATATCCATTCTAATAGGCTTCGACTGGAAAAAAGAAATTCACAAAGCAAGGATAAGCATAAAACTGCTTTGTATTTCTTATTTTTGCCTTTGATATTTTTACTCAAATGATTAGCTGTTACTCATATTGCTACATCCTCATAAAATAACAAGTTTGTTACACATGAAATATTGCTTGGAGAGAAACAAGCAAAACTAAATTTAGCTAACTTATCTGTTTTTGCATATGCGCCAGCCCATCATGATAATCACATTTCTCCAGAAGATATAATATCCTTTTTCAGTATATAGCACTGTGTACATCCAAAATACACAGCGGCAGAATATCCCATGCTTAATTTGCCTCTTCCTCTATGTGCATTTCCTGTGGGTTCTCATTCTGCAGCAACCTCAGAGATGTTTTCTCTTTGCAGACAGTCTCAGCTGGGCCCTTTCACATCACCTACTGCAGGTCACTAAGCTGGGAGCTGTTCTCTCCAGACTTGTTACACATGCACTGCAGAGAGGACCTCCTCTCTGATTCAGGTAGTGATTCAGAAGCATTCAAATGGGCTCTATTTCAGAACCATTTCTCTAGAAGACCTGTCCTCTCTGTTGAGTCCATGTGGTTCACTGATGAGGAAACCTAGGCAGATATGTGCCTGGACAAGCACCTACCTAGGACAGATGCTGAAGTTAGTGCAAATATGCAGGTCCTTCAAATGTTCAGACAATCAGCATTACTTATTCTTCTATGCTGTCCCATGTACCTGGAGTTCTATATGATTTCTGAACTCAGCAGTATCATTAAATGACCCCTCCTTCAAGACACTCTTCATTTTCATGCTTACAAACCAAGGCGACGGCTGCTTATTTCACTGCTTATACCTGCTCATGGCTATCTGGCTGGCTGTTAAAAACACATACACCCCACAGCTTAAATTTAGATTTTAAAGTGAAAAAACCAGGGAAAGGATCATCTCCTACATACACAGTGAGAACTTACCTTTAACCACAACAAGAGCAGTGTGTAAATAATATAATTTTACTGAACTTGATAAATTTCCTGCCTCCAAGTTCATGTGCAACATCTCTAGTCACAATGCTTTGGAAGTCTCATAACGCAAGATTTAGGGGTCACTCACCAAAGCATGTTATCATGTCCTCAAGATATTTGCTTATTCATATGTCTACTGCTTATTAAACCTGTCATTTTTAAGTAAAACGTAAGGGTTACCTTTCTTCCTTAGAGTCTGTCTAGCATAAGCCAGGATAGTTGACTCTATCTATTGTGAAACACTTAAGCACCAGTATTGTTTGCTCCTAAAATATCCAGAACCTCATACCAAGGTGTTGATGTGATCATGGGTAGTCTTGTGCTAAGCTGACAGGAGCAGTTTGGGACCTGTTAGAGGTGAGTACTGATTAAAGGTGTCGTTCTCCATTAGCCAAATGCTGATCACAGGATGGAAAGTATACAGAAGGGCCATTCAGAAAATGCATTAAATCTGTCAGTTTTCTCAAGAAAAAAATTAACATTTTCCCTCATTTTATCTTCCTAATTAGGGAAAAGGAATATAAGCCTGATGTGAGCACAACGCTTGTGGTCATTCTCATCCAGATCTGCAGGGAAGTTAACAAAGTGCACAATTATGTTGTCAACACTCACATGCAATGATATTCCCATATCTGTTTTTCATTCTGTTCTCATCTTTCTTAGCTGAATCCCATGGTGCAGACTGTCCTTCAAAGAAACTCTAAAAAAAGGAAAGAAAGTGACATTAAGTAAAGCATACAGCAACAGTTACCTTATGTCTAAACAAAAGAGAAAGGCAAACAGCGCTTGTGGGTATTGTTGTTGAAGTGTCATTTAACTGATTCATTTATTGAGCAAAAATACGAGTCTCTTGTTTAAATGGTATTTATATATAGCTCCAGATGTTACTTAAGATTTGACATGAGATTATCTGTGTAATAGCAAGAAGAATTATTCGCAAGTGAAGTGCTATTAAACCTTTCCAAATCTGCATTCTTGCAACACTGAGAGTCCTCCACTTGTGCTATCCAGATTCCCTGTATAGTTCTCATATACACATGTGAAGCTGAAGGAGCTTCATCATCAGAGTTGGAGCTGCTCCAGTATTGGAGTGTAGTAATCACAGACTGCACTGATATTTTTTGTTTTTGACATAATACCCCAAAGTTTCATTTGCTTGTTGGCAGATGACCTCATGGATCAAAACATATACAGGCATTTAAAAAAACATGGATTCAACTAGCACAATTGTGTCTTTTTTTTTCTCTTAAGCACAATTTATGACACCACCATGATGATTATTTTCTCAGAGAATAAAATCAATGTGATTTTGTGAAAGATATAATCTCATATTCACCGAACTGCTGTCCTTTACCTAATAAATCTCATGTAAATAAGAAAGTTGAAGGTGCTATAAGTTTCTTTTTACATTAATAAAACACAGAAGCTGCCAAAAGGGCAGGAAGCAAGTTTGTTATGCCCTGTATGTCCTGTGCTTTCTGTGATGTAAAAGAGCATTTGCACCATCTCTTAAGCTATGCATTGTATCCATAAGTCTTATGATGCAGATACATTTTAAAATTTTGTATTGAAATATTAATCTTGTGTTAAAAAATACTTAGTTGCCAAGAAAACTACTGGAATTCTACCATGATTATGGCCAGTCTTAACTCATGTTTTCATCTTTTTACTAGAATGATCAGTAGATTAAATCTTTTGTAGCACACCAAATAGAGATAACATTGGGAAGCTTGTATCTCTTGCAATATCTCAACACATTCTGAGTGGTATAAAACAGATAATGCTGATAAAATCGTCTACCATTACTATCTTTTGCCCTCAAATTTTAAAAAAGTTGTTTTTCAAATTCCAGTGGTTTCCAGTAGCAAAGAGCATAAAAGTCAAACCAAACCCTTGATCTCTTGTTGAAGTCAATGGAACATGAGGGCATTCAGTGTCTAAAATGGGTATTCTTTTCACAAGTTTACTAGAGTGCTGGTTTCCAACTTATGATCTAGAAATTCCTGTGAATACATAGACTACTTCTAAAATGTTTATAAATAGTAACTCAAGAAAACCAGAAGCCTTGTCAGTGGCTGCAAGTTGTTTTTCCTTCATCTCTCCACACTTCCTTAGAAAAGTTTTGATGGTTTGGAAACTGAAATTATTAAAGCCCACTAATACAAATAAATTTCTTCTTAATCATAACATACCATCATTGGGTACAGCTCTGAGAAACACTGATTGCTACCAGGAAAGAGAAGTGTAACCCTGTAACTCCTAAGATGATTTACATCTTTGGGCCTCTTTGCCAAAAAGGTGTCAATCGTTATCTGATTACAGATTTGCCAATGGCATCTAAAGCAAGCAGGCCCTCCCACTCTAGAGCACTTTCAACTCAGGCTGGATGGAAATTACTGTTTTAGTAAGTCTGACCAAACTGCATAAGGAACGACTCTCTGTGGGCAAAGGTCTGTGTCTCAATTTCTTGCAAAGTTCACACACTCAGACAACACTGAGTGATGAACAATTAAACGTAGCTAAAGGCAAAGTAGAGATGGAAATGGTCAGCAGCAAAGATCCAAAGACACAACTAGCAATACATCTGATCTAAAATTTGGTGTCATTTTGCATTTCAGACAGCTAAGTAGACTACTGAAAATTCTAGTTTCCTTACAGTCCTTCTCCTAGAGACTAATGCATAGAATTGATCCATAAGACACTACCCAGCAAGTGGTTCTGAGTTTAATTCAGTAAGCATTACATGTGCTGTTAGAGAGAGTCCTGCTGACACAGCTTCTAAGCCTACACCTTGAAACATAGAAGACCCAAATATTCTCCAAGAGACATCCTGTTTCTCTCTGTCCCACTAATGAACTTGTAAAAAATTGCTTTAAACCAATCAAATAAAGTAAATCTCTAGAGGCAACTGGGAAAGATTTAGAAGGTGCTGAATTGAGGGAAGAAATACAATGGGCAATGAATGTACTGCTTTCAGAGACTTGTCTGGGTCTCATCTGCAAAGTATGAGTTTTGTTTCTCCCAAGTATTTGGAACTTCTGAAAACAGTGATAAGTTTAATGAGCCTTACAGATTAACCATCTCCTAACAATTTATCTGCAACATATATAATTCTGTTCTTTAGAACAGATATATAGCAAACCTCAAAGAACAGCAAAGACCAGGAAACAGATTTACATTTCCAGCTACTGCTTACTGACTTCACTTTCTTTATTAAAAATGTATTACAGAAAAAGAACTTCAGATATTTATTTTTCTTTCTATTTTTATCAATAAATTAGTGAATGAAATAAAACACTGTCACACAGGGAAAATAAGACATAATTTATGTATGTCCATTTTTCTTTTTAAATCATTTTGGGATACACACTGGTATTACAGTGAGAAGAGTACAGCAAAGATAATTTGAAGGAAGAGATATTACAGTGCAAAAGCATACAAAAACCCAGTTATTGTAAAAGACAGCTGGAGTGTCATTTCCTAAATTCCCCTTGTGCTGCCATTACACAAACTGCGACAGAATGATAATCCACAATGTATTGTAAGGAGAAATCTCATTTGTCCCACAAGTAAAGAACAGAGCAGATATTTCATAACAGATGATCTGTCAAGATCTTTCCTTACTTGCGAGAAAATCACGTTTCATTACAGAAATTTTTTAAATCTCTTTCCTGACATATCACTCTCCAGGGATGCTGCTGCACAGCAGCCCACACATTATCTTTGTGGCTATTCATTCCAATTCATCCTTGGAAGTTTCTTAAAACTGTGGACCGTTAGGAAGAAATATGGCCCCCAAACAGCTTCACTCCACGAAATGCTTGGCAAGGGCAATGGAGAACCAAAAATGAGTATAGGACATTTCTCAAATAATTTAAAGTAAGTATTTCTTCAACTCAAAATCACACAGAACCCTTTGTGATCTTGAAAAATGAAATGCTACCAGTCTTTGTGATCTTGAAAAATGAAATGCTCTTCAAGCCAGCTGTTGTTACAGCAGACATTTCAGTATGCATGTCAACTGCCATTCTGTTAGTAGAAAATATTACAATAATTAGGATAAAACACTTTCTGAAGAAAAATTAATTACAATGAACTGCTTTATATGCAACATGAAAACTGGTCAGTGATGCAGAAGGAGGATCATCTTAGGATGAATGTGATACTTTTCCATGCTTTAACTCAATACTGTAGTGATTTCCATTAAAAATTAAATATTTGCCAAGGGCTACTTCACTGTGACCCTCAAACTAGAAAATAATTGCACTATCTCAAATGAGGGGGGGAGATAATAATTGCAAATACAGATTTTTTTTAGATTATTCCCTTTCCTAATTTAAAATTCATAAGGCAAAAAAAAATATTGGAAAGGACCTATATAAAAGTACAGTTTGAAGAAGCTGGAATGTGGAGAACAGGGTGAGATCTTCAGAATAAAATCTGTCTCTCTGTTGATTCTCATCTTTGCCAACACACTTTCTATCCTAGATTTCAAGCTTCCGGATAAGGATACTACAAAAATACATCTGTGTAAGTGCTTTAAGGTCTACAAATGTAAAGTGTGAAATTATTATTTTTATTATTAATCCAAAACCAAGCAGCAACTTTTCAAAAAAAAATACTTCGTAGTTGCTAGGTGACAACAGTGTAGTCTTACAATGTCATTTACAAAATGCAAACTCTTACAAGCAAAGAAATAAGAAGTTAAGGACATCATAAATCTCCCTCTACCTCCTTAATAAGAAAGAATATTATTTGTAGGTACAAAGAAATGCTATTGCACTAAACAGTCTTAAGTTTGACCTGTGGATTTGTTTTTAAATGTATTGGACTTTATGACATCTGATTTTCTCTACTGACTCTGAGTTTCTTCACAGGTAACATTCATTTTCCATTACTATTTCTAAATAACCAGATGATGATGTATTTTAACAACACTGGTAATTTTAACTATCCAGTTATAAATACCTCTGGATTTGTTTTTAAGTTACATGCAGAGAGTTAGGCACACTGTTTACTTTAAGCCAGACCAGACAACTTAATATTCAACAGTGATCCTAATGGAGGTCCTTGTCTAAATTATCTTTCTAGAGAAGAAACTTGTATTTTTCTTATAGCCCTTTGAGTTGCAGATAAATTAGATGCCTAAAATGCCATGAATTTCATAGTGAAGATCCATTAGTTCAACACTAATGCTGTGTCCATTTTATATCCAGAGATTACAGATGGGAAAAATGCATCCATTAAACTCTGAATTAAGAGCCTAGGGTCACATTAGATTCTTCTTTGTATTTACAAACCCTAGTAAATACACATTTAAACAAGTCCATAAATGTTTGGAGGACAAGGATCTTCGGGCTCATTTAATGAGCACTGGAAGATTTGTGAGTGCAGTAAATCTGTCAGTTCATTGGATTTTCAGTAGTCAGAATCTGCTAAATATCTGGCATGTGAGGATGTTCTTGTGACTTAAC
Organism: Hylia prasina; assembly: GCA_013397195.1. Lineage (NCBI taxonomy): Eukaryota > Metazoa > Chordata > Aves > Passeriformes > Sylviidae > Hylia > Hylia prasina. The sequence continues at coordinate 2,628,230 of VYXD01004382.1, read as the reverse complement.
AACATTATTTTTTTAAGAGAAAATTGAAATAATCACATTCTGTTTGTTGGTAACTCAGTATTTAGACTATTAAGGAATTAAAAAGGGTCACTGAAAGTTGCATTACATGAAATCTGCAGGGAGGCCCAAGCTATTAAACAATATTTTTAATCTTCTAGTCACTTTGAGGGAAGCTTTCATCATTGAAAATGCATCACCTGTAGGTAATAGATCTCCCCAAGTGTTTGCGAGCAGTGGTAAATGATTTCACTGATGGAAACCCACACTATGCAAGCAGCTCTTCCTACTTCAGTCATTGCTTTGGTCACTGAGAGCATCTGTGGATGACAGCCTGCCACTAGAGAATATATTCACCATCAGCTTTTCCTTCTCTGTCAGCTTCAATCACTGAGAATTATGTCCAGTTTCCAAATAATGGAATTTAAAAAAGCATTTTACTGTGCCTGCCCTTGAAAAGTGTCTGTTGCAAGAGCCAATGTGAAAATCTATCTAATCAATGTAAACTGCCTTCAGCAGCTATAAAGCACTTACTGGCGTGTTACTGTAGCCAAAGTCTGAACACAAAAGAAAAAAAAACCCAAAACCCAATAAAGACCATTGCAAATAGAATATATTGATGTTATTGCTAAAACACCCTTCTTGTGTTCAGGTTTTTCTGGTAAAATTAGGCTGATAGCTTACACAAGGTTTTCTATGTGTGAGCTATAAGATGCAGATCAGTTTTAATGCAGATACAGAGTCAATAGTCTGACATACAGCATCTCTCTGATACTGTTCCCAATGCTCCTTTGTGTGGCTGCTCCTCCTTGAACTTATGTAAAAAACCCCCAGGAACATCCACTCAAGGGTTTGCATAGCCAGAGGTGGGAAACAATCTTTTCTTTCCCAGGTGAATTTAGGTTAGTCTGCATTACACATGAGAAGAAGAGTCGAAAAGCAAAAGTCCTTCTGGTCTTTTGAGACACTAAACATCACACTCACTGTCTACATTAAATGTTGAAATGAAAGGGGAACTATTATCTCCTCCACTGACTAGCTGCAGCATGCCTTAGCACTCGGATTTCAAAACAAGGACTAAAACCACACAGGTAAGACAAAATCTGGTACTTATTCTGTGATTGCAATGGTGTGCTCATTTTTCAGAGGCCGTACTTTCAGTCAGTGCATTTCCTAATATGTCTGCATTTTTAAAGTCACAGGCTTTGCTACTCCCTGGATAACTGGGCAGTCTAGTCAACCTATAGCAGCACTACAAAAACATACTAAAATGATCAAATTGCTTCAGCATAGTACTATGAACGACATAGGTACTTGCACCACTTAACATGAGTTAGCTCTAGTTGACAATAGCATTGGGAAATATACATTAAATTTAGTTAACACTATAGGACAAGAGACTAGCTCCCTAGCTCACTAGAATAGAAAAGTAACTTAAGTGAAAGTGACTTGTTGGTCACTGTGAAAACCGTGGGTGTTGCACACCTTCAGGAATAACAGGTCATGAGTATCAGCCATGCTGAAGGCTGTTTTTTAGGTGCTAAGAGCATTTGAACAAGATAATCAAGAATATGGGCTTTTTTTCTACCCAGTCCTATATCTGACAATGTCTAGAGTTGCTCGGGCAAAGGACCCAGAGGATGGGGTGACCTGAGAGACTGTAGAAGAACATGTGGCATGGCTGGAACCACAACACAGACCCAGCCAAATTCCTTCCTGAAATGTGTCCTCTCCCATGGAATGGAAGTTGTGCAATTGGTGAAACTGCACATACTGGTGATTGAAATATTTTGGTAGCTTAGCACATTTAGTCTCCAACAACCAATTGTCATTTGGTCTGAAATCATGACAAGGCTGCAAAAGGAGTGTCATGGAGTACTTCTGTAATAACTAATGAAGGATTACTTTCCATATATTTTTAACCCAACCTATTAATGAGATCTGTTGGTGTAACTTCTTTTCTTGCTATCTAACACTGAAGATAATACCTGAAACTCACCTGTAATATTCAACAGCAGGAATAGAAATATTTATAGATGCTGCAGAGCAGTCTAAAGATTTGACAGACAACCTAGTTTTGATAGGCTTTCAGAACCATTTCCATTTTACCTACTTAAGTTTTAAAAACTCCATTACTTTAATTCCTTTAAAATTCTTTAAGATTACCGTATAAGGAAAGATTTTAGAAATATGGTGAATTTAGTAAGAGAACTGCAATAGAACATACAATTAAAATTCTAATTTAGAAACTTTTTCCCTGGTATACTAGACAGCAATAATTTAACCTCATTATTCTTCCTGATTTATCTCCAGCAGAAAAATATAGTATTTTGATAGGATTTCATGATCCCTTTTTATAGAAGGGACCCCCTGGTTACAATATGCAGACTTGTACTGCAACGAACGTGCAGGATATATTATTTTTAACTTGTGTGTCAAAGAAAATAAAGTTGGTTTCAAGCACTGCTTATTTCCTCTTATGAAAATGAATTTCCTGCTTTTGGAGGATTTAATGAATACTTTTCATGTACAGCATGTGAGGTTTTCTTATCTCCCCATTCCTCCCCACATTTTTTTTTTTTCCTTCACACTGTATGTAATTAGGAGTGTGAACTTGAGCAACACTCATGACTAATGTGTGTAAACATAAAGTGAATGAACACAGGCTACTCTGAATACCAACTAGTTCTGTGTTTTCACAGGAAACAGAGAAAGACATTGATCACCACACAGGCACTATCCATCCTTTTGTGAACAGAAGTATCTACACACTATTCATTTACTGTGCCATCTCCTTGCTTCCTCCCTATGTTGTTCCAAAGGATGTAATTACATATGTTAGTTGTACACACATGAGTAAAAAATGGTGTAGTGTTTATTACTTAATGAGAAATCCTACCACCAGCCACAGGTATTTCTTCACTACAAGGGTGGTGAGGCACTGGAACAGAGAAGTTGTGGGTGCCTCATCCCTTGAAGGGTTCAAGGCCAGGTTGGATGGGGCTCAGAGCAACTAGGGAGAGATGTCCCTGTCCATGGCAGGTGGGGAGGAATGAGATGATATTTTATGTTCCTTCCAACCTAAACCATTCTGGGATTGTGTGATTTACACAAAAGTGGCAGGACTCCAGGTCACATACAGTCCACTGAATGTGTAGGTAAGGTAAATTCTAAACTGACTTCTTTATACTATCTTTGGAAAAGTAACATGTAAATACCTGAGAGGACATGGACAGAAAGAAAATACTCTGGTCACTATGACACGGTTTGAATGAGGCCAAAATAGAGAGGTGTCTTAAAATGTTGTATGAAGGCAGAGACTTTGAATTTGAGCTAATGCAGATTTCCAAAGTACCATTATAACCAGATTTCTCACCTCTTGTTTTTCGTTTCCAATTTCTTCAGGAAACTTTTGTCAAATCCCCTTCTGCCAAGCAAAATATTCCTTCCACAATGCTACTTAGCACTCAGAGGTACATCATTCCTAGATTTTCCTTAATGTACTCAAAATGTTAGCAGGCAGATGATTCCTAAAAGCTGGTTTTAGGTACCTTAGAGCTTTGAGAACATTATTTGGAATCTTTTTGTGCACTTTAAATTTTAATTCAAAAAGCTAATAAAAGATGTAAATATTTTTTCTGAGTCTAGCCCATTTTTCCTCCTGAAGATTAGCACTTTGATATTTGATTTACTTTACAAATAATAAAAGCTTGCCCCAGGGAATGGTTTCAAAGAGCTAATGAAATATTATTAAAGTAGAGCATAAAGAGACTATGTGCTGTGAAAAAAGAAGGCAAGGACTGCAGATTTGTTCTTCCTATAGTAAAGAGTCTGCAATTGGTTTAAAATATACCAAAAAAGAGAAAACAAAAGGAAGAAAAGAAAAAAGAAATTAAAATGAAAAATTCAGAGTGAGACAGAAAGAGGGGGAGGAGAAGAAAATACAAAAAATATTTAGTCACCAGAAGAAAAAGTCTATATTTGACTGAAGTGGTAACCTTTGTGTTGCAGTCATTAAAATTTTCTGTTCACTCATGTTTTATATAGTGATTGATGAAAGCTATTTCACTTATTGCCTAGATATGTTATGTAATGATCAAAACAAGGCTTAAGGATTCCAAAAAACTTTTCTGAAGTGGGAAATACTTTCTATGGGAAAATACTTCTTTTCCATGACTTGACTGATGCTGTAAGCCTGTCACATTATTCTTTGATATTATTTGAAAAGAATTTAATATCTGGGCCCTTCTGCTTACTGAAGATTATTTCTTATGAAAGGTGATCAACATTAAACTGGTGGACACATACACTGATAAGAAAGGTGACTTCTGACACGTTTCTAGGTAATCCGGTAATATTTTTGTCTGATTTTATCTGAATACATCATTGTAATTGAGACAATGCTCTGAGCTCAGAATTCACAAGAACTGCCTGACTTAAAATTATCAGCTAACCCAGGCACATAAAACCGGATAAGATCTTTAAATTCCCTGTAAAGACAAGCTGTTTGTGATTTAGAATCACACAATTTGGAAAAACCTTCAATGTAATAAAATTCCCTGAAGCAACAGAAAACTGCATGTGGAAAAATGAAACAAAAGCAAACAAATGTTGAATTTGAAAAGTGAATAAACCCCTCCCCTATCTTCATCCAAGTTGTAATGTACACACAGCTGATCTAACCTTTCAGAAGTGATAAAGCACCCCTCAGATTTGGCTCACTGAGTGGGCCTCAAGGGCTTCCATGAGTGTATCTCAGCTGCTCTAGTTAATATAGCTTGAATAGAAGATAAGAGAGAAACAAAGCTCACATAATAAGATTTTAATTCTGCTACAAGGCAACGCTGACATCACATTTAACTACAAGATAAAAAGTCACAGTACACTGGCATGCACAGATGGAACACAAATATTTTGCACACTGTTGTTTTTCCCTGTGGATAAGATAGAACTTTTCAAGGGAAGTAAGAGCAGTAGGGTATGCTAAAACAGATAAAGGTCTACTTGCAGTGCCCTTCCAAAGAAGTGATAGCTCTTCATTGTGCTGGTTCATTACATTTTTTGATCTTCACAGGATGCATTGGTGCCTCAATGTCTGCTTTGCTTGTTTGCAAATACTGTTTGCTAGCATATATAAATTCAATCAGTCATTCCTCTGGGCTTGACTTCTAGGCCAGCATTTTCCTTGTTCTAAAGAAAAATATCTCCTATCTAAAAGCTACATGTCTATATACCACTATTCCTGGCTGGCATCCAGTCCCTGAGCTTATCATTTGCTACACTCTCCTGATTCAGGGGGAGCAGTAATGGGACACAGCAGAGCCACTGAGAACTTCCACAGCAACAGGAGCTCCGGCTACTTCACTATTCAGAAATCCTGGCTCTGGGTTTTAAAGTTATGTTTCCTTTTCCCAGGCATCCCTCTGCAGGCTCTCACTCTGTAATTGCTTCCTATCAATCATCTTCCCTTTGGACAACTGCACACTTACTGGAAACATGGATAAAAACTTTAAAAAAACTGTGTTGGTCCTAGACGACTTCCCATCTGTCTGAGGAACTACTCAAAGAATAATACAGAGTATTTAGGAGGCATAAAGATAATCAGCATAAAAATAGTAGAGGTAGTAATGGGATGGACAATGATGACAAGTGTTGCTGTCAGTTGTTAACCTAATTATTTTTAGTTTGCTCGCTGTACACTGACAGACAGCAGACCTTCAATACAGCCCCAAGACTACTCATTAGAACAAACAATCTCCTCAGGCACACTAATGAAGGGCAGCAGCTCACCAACCTGAATTGCCTAATTTTGATGTTTGAAATGTATATACAGCACTTTCTCAATCCGAGAGAGGTAACCCTGCAGAAATTCATCAACCAGGCTTAAAACCAGACAGTCCAAATATATAATACAATGAATTGAGGCTGCTCAAATGACCCAGGTTCAGCTAATGGGTCATCTGTAGAGGAAGTACTCTGTGGAAGTTAACAATGAGGGAAGGACAAAAGCAGTTGCTGTCCCTAAATGCCCTTATTTGAAGAGCAGTTCTGCATCATTCATCTAACATCAGGTAGGTGGTACTAATATTTTCTCAGTAGAAAAATACAATGCATATGTGACAGTTCCACTACAGCATGTTTCCACATGAGCTTAATAATGGACATTTGGATTGTCCAGCTCTCCTTCCATGTAATCAGCTATTATACTCCTGATGCCCAAGAGACAGACTTCCAAAGAGCTTTGAAAAGTCTTCTGAACTTGTACTGTGCAATACTGTACAGTGCGATACAATGGGGATCTCTGAATGTCCCAGTGCAAATATCTCTTCCTTCTTACTTATCACTCACACAGCTACATTTAGAAAATACACTCTGCAAGTAAAATAAGTACTGAACTAACTAACAGAAAAAAATTATGTCCAGCAATAATGATGGAGATGGGAATTTGAGTGCCAGGGATTACTTACTGGGCAGTTGTGCAACAAGAATGTCTCTTCTCCTCTACTTTGGTGGTGTTTTACAATTTCTACGTACAAGTAACAGCAGAGTTTAGTAAATTAACAACCCAAATGTAATAACAGCAAAAGGACCCCAGGGGAAAAAAAAAAAAAAAAAAAAAAAAAAAAAAAAAAAAAAAAAAAAAAAAAAGAGGAAAAAAAAGAAAAAAACAGAGGAAAAAAAAGGCAAGAAAAGTGGCATTGTTTGACAGAACAGCCTTTCTTCTAAAGGACAATATGTTGGCAACATGAAGGTGAGTTGTTTATGAAGTAAAGAGAACCAACTGAAAAGTTACCAAGTCTATGTTAACACAAATGGATTATGAGACACGAAACTAAAAGAAGAAATAAAGAGTTAGTCACAAAGAGAAAATCAGTGCAAAATATTGTTTATATTCAGAGCCTTAAGAACAGAAAAGGAGCAATCATAGTTCTGCACTTAGATACCACCTATGACATTATTCTGTGGATTTTTTCCTGGTGTGCAGAACCCTTCTGAACATGTTACCTTGCTACTCTTTTGTTCAGATTCTGATTCTGCTGAGTATCAAAACAATTCTTCAGTAATGAAGATTGAGGTTTAATGACTTGACATGTAATTTTGGCTTCCGCAATCTGCTTCTTGATTTTATCTTTTTGCATAAACTGAACAAAACAGAGCAATTTATCAGCTATCTGTGGACATTTCAAGATTTATATACATTGCAGCTCTAAATTTTTATTCTACATTTCCTTTCATTAGAACACTGCAGTCAAGCTAGATTAATTGAGGCAAGCCAACATTATAACAGCTCTGCTGAATAGCAGCAGATGCCTTTATTCTCTGCATCCCTCTATAAAACAAAACTTTAAAAAATTTGAGTCTCTATATAAATATTTCCCTTAGAAGACAATACAAAGATTCTAGGCATCTGTTTCTCATTAAGCCAATTACTAGTTGTTTAAAATAACAACCCAGTAAAGTCCATTTTTATTAGATCTATTAATAAACTCTATGAGCCAAATTTTGCAAATGGAACAAGATAAAATGATCAAGAGTGAGCTAGACAGACAAGAGCGACCTGGCACTGAAATGTTCCAATCCTGACATTAGATGGAATTATAAATATCCAATCTAAACCTCCCCTGGCACCAACTTGATGCTGTTTACTTTGGTCCTGTTGCTTGCTACCTGGGAGAAGAGACCCACCCCCAGGTGGTTACAACCTCATTTCAAGTAGCTGAAGGAGATAAGGTCTTACAAGTCCCACTTGGGCTCCCTACCTTGCCCTAAGTCAATCTGAATCTTATATCCATAAGAATATATTTAAAAGTATATCTGAGACAATACACCCAAAAAGGTGTGGGGTTTTTTTTAATATATTTTAATTTTATTATTATTATTATTATTATTATTATGTACCTGAATTTGGAACCTATCATTCTCTATAACTTCACTGTAGTCATAATAGCTGGCAACTAAACTTGTCATATCACTTAAAATACAAACACTTTATATGATACCAGATCAAACTTGAATTTCAGCATAAATCAAGATAATTTCTCTGTTTTTCATAAGAAGATGCTGAAACTTTCCCGGACGTGGGCAGAAACTGTATGGTGAATGGAGTACTTCACTGCTTTAGGCACGTAAATTTCAGCTTTTAAAAATGTGGTGTGTATTAGTGACAATCAAAATAATACTTTCTGTATTTTTTTTCCTCTTTCTTCATGAAAACAGAGAAGAAACCGATCTTTTTAGTTTATTTTTTTCAGTATTATTGCACTATTAAGCTTGAGCACTCTGAAACACTGCTGCTCCACGCTAAAACAGTCATATGGGTAGTACTATCCAAATATTTCATGACACCAAAAAAATAATGTTACTATTACACTTCCAGATTTTTCAGTCAGGTTTCCAGAGCCTCCAGCAGGGAGTGAATATAAATACTGAGGAAGGACAAGCAGACCTTTGTGTCAGTGTGCAGTTAGACAAAAACTTAATAACTTCATTCGTTTCTTGGCCTTTGGAAAAGGACTTTTTAAAAAAGATTCAACCTGATCCCCTACAAGATATTTAAGGCAATTCCACTGCAGCATACTTCAGCAGAAAGAAGACATACTCCTAGTTCTGCCAAAATGAAAGACATATGCTTCCCAGCTAGACTGTCCTTCTACCTCAGCAATGTTCAAATATCAATTAATGGCAAGAATAAAGTGTTTTCAAAAAATGTCACCAAAAAATATGAAACACATGGTCTCAATAACAAGAAACAAAAAGCAATCCACAAAACAGTTAACTTTAAAGAAGCCTTAAATCCTGCACATAGCATAACGTTTCTACTTTCTTTGTGTGCCAGAGATACATGTTCTTAGTAAATACCAGCAAAATAAACACAAATGCTGCGCAAAAAACTGACAAATGGAGGAAAAACACGTCAATCTCAAACCAGATCTACAATTAAACATATAAAAAGCATGAGCAATTGATGTGATTTTCCTTGTATTCAAACACTTTTGTATGTTGTAGCTACTGTCGCTTCTATAGACTTGATTCACAATGTAACTATCAAAACTTAAAATTCAAGCAGCTGATGTAAAAGAAGAGACAATTAAAAAGTCAGTGGCAAAACTGAAATGTGTAGAAAACTACTAGGAAAGCATCAAGACACTAAATTTGCTTAGATTTTAAATGTGTTTCCCAGTGCAAAACCAAAGCAAATGCTTTGGTGTTGTTTAGAAGCTCAACCTGTTTAACTTCAAAATTCAGATAATGGTGCCCCTTTTGCTGTCCAAAACATGAGAAGAAGCCATTTACTGCCCACACTAGGAGTTCAATTCCACTACCTCAGTGTACTGTAAACAATACAACTCTATTGAAAGGGTCTAATTAATGGAAACAAGATTCTTTGCAGAATAAAGCACTGCTCAGAATAAAGGCTCAAGGATTAGGCTTTAGCATAGCAACAACACACATTTTATATAAAAGTATTTTACAACTGAATTTCTTTTCTTTTTCCTCTTTCCCTTCACAGCATCCTCAAGCTGCAGCCCCAGTCCACAGCAGTCCTGCAGTCCACCAGTAAGGCAGTGGAGCAGGAGAATAGCTAGTAAAAGAAAAGAAGTAGAAAACAGTGAGGATGCTATCTGACTTAAGGAACAGTTTGTGTTCTTTATAAACTGAAATGATGTTAGTTCTATGAAACTGATTACCAGTATGGGAAAAAAAAAAAGAAAGAATTACCATTTCACATCACATTGTTTGCTGTGTATATACAGGAGCACTGATTTATATTTTTTTCCTTTTTCTTAACAGCCATACTGGGTCAAACCAGAGGTCCATACAACTGATTAATTTTTCTACAACAGAACTAGTAGCAGATGTTTACAAAAAATTATGAAGAATAGAGCAAATAGAGAGTCTTTCCCCAGCATACCCTTTTAGCTTCTAGCAATCAATGGCTTTCCTGAGCAATCTTCCTCAGCCAGAAACTACACACAGCCATTGTGTTTAATAATAAATTTGTCTAGCCCCTTTTTTAACCCATTTATAATTTTGGCTTCACAGCATNATAAACTGAACAAAACAGAGCAATTTATCAGCTATCTGTGGACATTTCAAGATTTATATACATTGCAGCTCTAAATTTTTATTCTACATTTCCTTTCATTAGAACACTGCAGTCAAACTAGATTAATTGAGGCAAGCCAACATTATAACAGCTCTGCTGAATAGCAGCAGATGCCTTTATTCTCTGCATCCCTCTATAAAACAAAACTTTAAAAAATTTGAGTCTCTATATAAATATTTCCCTTAGAAGACAATACAAAGATTCTAGGCATCTGTTTCTCATTAAGCCAATTACTAGTTGTTTAAAATAACAACCCAGTAAAGTCCATTTTTATTAGATCTATTAATAAACTCTATGAGCCAAATTTTGCAAATGGAACAAGATAAAATGATCAAGAGTGAGCTAGACAGACAAGAGCGACCTGGCACTGAAATGTTCCAATCCTGACATTAGATGGAATTATAAATATCCAATCTAAACCTCCCCTGGCACCAACTTGATGCTGTTTACTTTTGTCCTGTTGCTTGCTACCTGGGAGAAGAGACCCACCCCCACGTGGTTACAACCTCATTTCAAGTAGCTGAAGGAGATAAGGTCTTACAAGTCCCACTTGGGCTCCCTACCTTGCCCTAAGTCAATCTGAATCTTATATCCATAAGAATATATTTAAAAGTATATCTGAGACAATACACCCAAAAAGGTGTGGGTTTTTTTTTAATATATTTTAATTTATTATTATTATTATTATTATGTACCTGAATT
>VYXD01004382.1:2592910-2616125 GCA_013397195.1 Hylia prasina | reverse complement strand
TGTTCTTTATAAACTGAAATGATGTTAGTTCTATGAAACTGATTACCAGTATGGGAAAAAAAAAAAGAAAGAATTACCATTTCACATCACATTGTTTGCTGTGTATATACAGGAGCACTGATTTATATTTTTTTCCTTTTTCTTAACAGCCATACTGGGTCAAACCAGAGGTCCATACAACTGATTAATTTTTCTACAACAGAACTAGTAGCAGATGTTTACAAAAAATTACAAAGAATAGAGCAAATAGAGAGTCTTTCCCCAGCATACCCTTTTAGCTTCTAGCAATCAATGGCTTTCCTGAGCAATCTTCCCCAGCCATAAACTACACACAGCCATTGTGTTTAATAATAAATTTGTCTAGCCCCTTTTTTAACCCATTTATAATTTTGGCTTCACAGCATCTTGAGGCAATGAGCTCCACGATGTAATTATGTGTGAAAAATATTTCCTTTTGTTCATTCTAAACCTGCTGCTTAATAGCTTTGTTGGGTGCTCCTGATTCCATGTATTATAAGAAATAATGAATAATTGCTGTTAGCATTGCAGAAGTAACACTGATCTCTGGCACAGCTCAGAATATCCTAAGGGGGTACAGCAGCCAGGAATGAGCGATATTTCACTGTCCTGGAAAGAAAGTAGAGACTTGGTACTGGAGCTGATAAAGTGGCTCTGTGTCACTTTTAAGGATTTCCTTACTCATATAATCTTTACATTATGTCAACCTTAGGGAAGCTGTGTACAACAGTGTTACACAGAGCATAAAAGCTGAAGTTGAAGTATGAGTGGATGAATGAGCAAAACTCCAAACCCAAAATGCAGAGTTTTACTTTAGTTTTCTTTGTCCAGCTTGACAAGAGACACCAGTGAAAAACAGAAACAGCTGCAGATAAAAAAAATCAAGGCTAAGTGAAAAAAAGCTCAGCAGATATCACAGCCTAATGCAGTGGACAATGTACTGATATACTTTTCAAACAAGCAGTACACTAAAGTGTTCTGGCAATGACCTAATGGTTGACAGCACATGGAAGAGCAACGCTGGGATCACAAAGGATTGAAGAACTGCTGCATGCAGACTTCCTCAAGATTAAAAAGCATGTATCTCAACTTACCAGTCATGCTTAGATTCAGAGATCTTTGGAAGGACATGAAAAATCTAAAAAGAGCTTTGCACTACAAGCTTTTCCCCATCTATTTAACTCCCCTCTGTTCTTTTCTAACTCTTCATGTGGGGGTGGAGGTGGTGGCTTTTACTGATATTTCTTGAGTAGAGGATGCAGGATCTGACATATCTTTCTAACATTTGTTATGTCATACTGGAAGTCTGTTGCTTGGCCATCATTTTTAGCAAGGAAAAGTACAGTGATGGCTCATGTAGATATTTAGTGTAAACAATCTGAATGGTAATATTATCTCATATCAAAAGCTCTGTGATACAATCAAGCATTTAAGCATCAAAGGAAAAGTATTTCTGTTGTCATCTCCCAGATTAATCAGAAAATATGCTTCAGGAACCGATAGTGCACTATGTGGAAGCTTCCACCATCCCAAAGCAAGCAGTAGGAGGCATTCTATTCAAAAAGGAAGCCTTTATGCATAGGACAGAGACAAAAATCTATAATTTCATGTACAGAGCTTATGCCCCCTTTACTGCAGGCTCCCTTATGTCTGCCTCTGAACGGCCCCAGCCTGTGCATCAAGGAAGGTCCTCACTTCTTTTTATTCCCTTTGGTGTGTGGTGTAAGAGCAGAGATCCCCTGTCTCTTGGAGACCCAGAACTCTCTCTTATAGATACAAGAACTTCTTTTCTGTAATATATTAGGAACAGTTATTATAGCATAGGCAAACACCTTAAAGCTAGGTGACTAATAACTGAGCTCAGCTGATTTTAACAGAAACATGCCATTTATTTTTAACACAGACGAAAGCAGAGCACTGTATGTCATGAATCTTTCTAAGATCTTAAGGGGAAGAAACTGCACCAGTTTTGTGGACAGATACTCAAGCTTCTTCACCATTATATGAGCATGACTATGATGTCTCGTGTGGCTTCCATTTATGTAAACAGTAAAATGTAAAACAGGAAAGAAGGTATATTCAAAGCAACTTCAAAATAGTCCCTTAAATCCCTTTAAAACCAACTGAACTTAAATGTGCTTAAAGCCTTCTCTGTCGTGGTTTCCAAATCATGTTGTAGACCTAAACCTTTCAGCTTCTGTGTGTGGATTTACGTCGAGTGACTTTCTGTCTTGTGAAGAACTGTCAATATTATGAATTTTCATCAGTCTTGAACTGAACTGCAAACCCAGTAACTCCAATAATTTTACGTGGTTGATGCTGCCAACATGTCATGTCTGAAATAGTGACTCTCACTGACAGTATTTCACAAGTCCCCAAAGCCAGCCTGCTTTTCTTTCTCCTCACCTCCTGGGCTGCTTTGTTTCCATGGGTACTCTGCACTTCCCATCAGCTTTGCCCTGGAGGCTGATTTTCTGCCCATCCTTACCCTGCTAATCTTTGCCTGACCAAGGTGCCTGCATCTTCTCACAGCTGTTTCAACAGGCCATGTCCCCTACACCTCTGAAATGACTTTCTGTGGACCCAGGGTGACCTCACTGTTAATTAGTAAGACAGATGCAGAGCCAAGCAGCTCAGAAAACAGCACAGACCCACATCAGTGCAGGCAAGGGCATCATGGAGACCTGGTGTGATGGGTAGCCAGGGGAGCAGCTATCACACAGAGACAGAGGCAATGGCAAGAAACCAGCAGGAGAGAAGAGGAGCTTGCCAGCCCCCATGTCTGCCCAGTTAAGACCTGGCAGATTTTCAGTGGACTTAACATTTCCTGCAGACTCTTTTGGGCCCATCACATCAGTATGCTGTAACAACAACAAAAAAATCATTCCTGCTAGAAAATGATGAGCATCTGTTTCATTGACAGGACAATCACTAAAGCACTACAGGAAACATGGAAGAAGGAGTCATTTATTCCAGATAGAAAACTTCTTAGAAGATACTCTGAGCCACAGGCTACATAAAAAGACAGATTTTCATTTCCTGAAAAATTTGTAATGGCTACATTAACTTATTTAAAACAAATGCATTATAGAAAATATTGCATATTTTATATATGCTGTGGATAAACTGATGCTAAATGAAAAACCCAACAGCTAAATTATGCTAATTTGATTTGAAAAGTGTTCCTCTCACTTTACAAACAGCCAGTAGTAATGCTCCGGTCATGAGACCAGCAATGGACTAAAATGCCTAATTATTTGTAGTGAATAAATGCAATCTATAGAAACCACAGAGTGTATATATAATTAATAGATTATAATTGCATTTAACATCATCTGCATAATTTAAAATGGAATAACTACATGACTGATTTTTTATGTCTTTTTAAAGGGCACTAATAAAATATGAAGAAGGTAAGAAGGCTTATATGAGTAAGAAGTAATGAATAATATCTTGAACATTAAAGCACAATATATTATTCTGTGCACATAAATTGGACCAATTCATTTTTGCAGGTGCAATGGGAAAAGTATGGTACATCAGCACTTTTCAAAAGTAAATAATACGTTAACTGAAGAAGGGATTACAGATTCTGATCAAATATTCAATGTCTTATTTGAAAAATTAATAAGTCAGGCTGGTGCAAATATGTAGCGAATAGCCTGCAATGTTTCAAAAACTTTTCTTTCTTTCAAATCATACTTGTCACTAGCATTTAGAATGTTTAACCTATCACCTTACTGCTGTGAGCATTAAAGCCATTCTTGCAGATTTCCCCCTGGAAACTCACATTATGACTGAAATGACGTTCAGTGGCCTCGTTTAGTTTCCTACAGTCATGCTCAACAGCCCATAACAATACATACATTGGCTAAATCTGAAATTATACCCTGATTTCATTAGGTACAGAGAGAGCATAGATTTGATACTAGCAAAAGCATAAAAGCAAGATCAGTTGGCAAGAATGACTTCACTAATGGACAACCAGAGTAAAATACAATGAGAAGTCTGCTTAGTACAGTTTGACTCCTCTCAACCTGTGGCTGCCAAAGGGGATGAAGACAAGACAGGCAGGAGAATAATGTTCAACAGATTTCACATGCTAAAATAGTGGAATGATGTGTGTTTGTTATTAATAAGAATATACCTCTGTGTACATCCAAACATGTAGGGAGGAAGCAGAAGGATGGAAAAGGTTAATTATTTCCATTAATATTATATAACCTGTGTTAATTACTTGGACTTATCACATGTGGATACAGGATTTTCAAGGATCTGCTCAGTAGTACATTGACAATAATCACTGAAACTTGGAAACTATTTCTTTCATTGCTCCAATTTTACATTGCACATGCCCACGAATCTTTCCAGAATAAACTGAGAAAGATTTTGCAATGTCTTCAGAGAATAAAAGACCCTAATGATGGAGTCGTAGGTCAGAAAAAAGGGGAGTAAGATTAAAACCAGTTTTGAAAGACTGCTGTGATGGCTGGACTCAAGATGGGAAAAAACCCCACAAACTCCTAAAGCAAATTGAAATTTTATTACCATGGGATAATGAAGTGCCAGAGGCACATCCACAAAACTGCATGCAACAGTTAAAATTACCCATTTTAAATCGTTATGTAGACTCACTCATTAAGGATCAGGAATAACATCAGAGGTACTTATCATACTTTAAAAAATAGCTTTACATTCAGTCCAGCTATGCTGAGATATGAAACAAATGTCTGCTAAATATCTGATCATAGAAAAGACTCCCAGGCCATCTTCAGGATCAAGAAAAATTACATGTTACAGCACATTTTTTCTTGCTGACATATTTTGTACTCTTTCATATGTTTGCCTCAGCATGAACCAGGACTACCAGACTCAGTAGAAGCAGTGAATGATTGAAACAGCTGCCAGAGTTCCTACATAAGAACAACCTGCATTTGTTTATCCACCCAATTGATCAGCTTAAGAATCTATATCTCATGGCTTTTGAGTGGACCAACATTTTTCTGAGTGGATCAATACCACCCGTCTCTGTTTTAACTGCTTAGAAAGATACAATGGTCATCAAAGATGCACTTTAAAGCTACCAGGCTTTCCTTAAAGCACAGTCTAAACTTTACATACAAGACTCATGAAGAAAAAAATTTGGCTGAATTAGGTATCCTTGTTTTGGTTAGGTGGCCTTGCTGCCTAAGTAAGATCACACACAGTTCAGAGTGTTTAGGCTGCTGAGAAGAAGAAATCAAGAGGTCCATACCCAAGTAAATCACAGACTGAACAGTACCAAAAAATGCTGAATCACAGCATGAGCAAACAGCTGCCTACATCCCATTGAGAGTAATCCTAAGGATACTGAAAGTGTTCTAGGCTATACACCTCTGCAATTTTATTATTCAAACAGATAAAAGCACAAAGCCTTTCTAATGAAGCCATGACCTGCCTAAATCTATTTTCTGTGATAAGAATAAATTCTAATGAAACCTGCTTAAACAAAACAAATTAGAGAGCTGTTTCTGCATATACATGCACTTTTATTTAAACTGGAGGAGAATGCATTTAGGAAGAGTGGGAGAGGGAAACAGTGTGATTTAGAAAGTTGTGAGCCATCTTGATCACTGGGCAGTTAACCACACTGTGACATAAGGCAGTGTTACGTGAATGATGTTAAGCACTGTGATAGCTCTTCTCATCCACGTGAAATCTGTTAAGAAGAGAAATTCAGGGTGATAAAGGATAGGTTTAGAATTGCATAAAGCTCGCTGACAACAACAGACATTCAGCCAACTACGTGTCCTCCCTCTGAATGGGAAAAAATCCCAAACTGCTGTACAGTTAAAACTGCTGACAACTGATTCTTGCTGATCAACAATTGGAAATCACCCATTCTTCTACAAGACTCACACAGATACTGCCATGCACTGGGAAGCTGTCACTACTAACATAGGCTATTCACCACTGAATGTCATTTCATGTTTGGGATTACTTTATTTCAGCAATTTGGTATTGATCTGGAGTACCTTAGGATTTACAAACCAAATCATGCTCTGTGGATAAGGCAGTTGCTCGTTTTTACTGCTTCTTTCAACCTCCCTATATATGATCTCCACAGTGCCAAGTCTTCCTGTGCTCAAGCGTCTGGGATAATCCCAACCAGGAACAAGTTACCTGGTATTGTTGGAAGGCTTTTTCAGACCCCAGAGCAGTGTGAAGAAAGTGGTTATGTCAGAGCAAAGTTGTTTGATAAGGGAGGAGCACCTGCTTCGTATAAAGGACCTCCATTTCCCCATTTCTTGGGGTTGTCCCTCGTTGTGGATGAGAGAACACTTACATAGATAAGAACATAGAGAGAACACTTACATAATACATGGGTTAACCAAACCACTGCAACTTTCCAGTATTAAAGATTAACAATGGAACTGGGTATTCTGCAATTGTTCTGAGCTCCATCTAAACAGATGAAACTTGAAAAAAAATAATAGCAGTGGTCTCTATGGATGAATATTTCTACAATTTTCCATGCCATTTTTACTGGACAAGTTACCATTATTTCACTTCTACCTCTATCTCTGTTACATTTATAATCCCTAATTAGTTTTCCTCTGTATTACAAAAACAGAAAGAGAGAAACAGTTACCTACTTCTGGTTCTTGAAGATATAGATGCTGTCCTTTGTGTATTTACACTGTGGATTAATGCCCCCATCCTCACCCAGTGTTCCAGGGTCTTTCTGTTTTCTGTGTAATGTGTGTCTTCCAGGATAGAAAATAACCTGCACTGATTGTGCACCAACTGTCTCAGGTGGTGTTGCGGAATATCAAATAAAATCAGACAAAAAGGTGTGATAAAAATGTACAGGTTGGAGGTGAGAAAGATTAGTTGAAGTCAAAAGAAACACGAAAAAATAGGGCCAGCTGGGTCCTACCAATAGCTATAATAACATAATATTAAAAAAATACTCAATTTTCCCACTACTTTCAAGATTTCAGAACAGGACCCCAGAAGCACAAGCCTTAAAAGTGTCACGTGGCACTAAATTTGTCTTCCAGCTGGAACCAAAGAGAAAGAAAAGATATGACTGGAGACTGAGTATGAGTGACTGGCTTTGCATGACAGCAGAAAAGGGAAATCATATCAGACTTCTTTCAAAGTCACACATTATTCTAAGAGTGGTTTGGAGAAAAAAAATCCCAAAGTAGGCACCTATGGGGCAAACATCCTCCATGAAAGAATTCCTGCTAGTCTGCAATACTTTCTGCCTCCCCAAAGAAGGATCTGTACTTCTACTGGCTTTAGAGAGTTTTTCCCCCTATTTTGTTTCTTAAAACCATTTTGTATTTATCCCAGATATTCATTGGTGAATGAATTTTTTTCAGCTAGTTGGGTTTCACTGATGATTACCACATCTATCTTAGCATATCTACATTAGCATATCTTCTGAAGTTTCATTTAAATGAATACAGTGCTATTAAAACAGAATTTCTTTCATACCTCCAATTATTTTTAACAATCACCTCCAAATTCTCTTTAAATTACCCATTTTTTATTATCACCATTGACCATAACCACCCAAGATATAGCTGAACAATGACCACGGCCAGATAACCTATTTTTAAATAGTTTTACCAATCTGTAACAGGTGCTCAGAAGTGCTAAACTGTAATGAATTGTTTAACACACATTAGATAACATATTTCATGTTCCTGACCTTGACAGGCGCCCTGAGCCCATATTCAACTATTTAACTATGATAATTTAGACATTAGTACAGTTACATTGGTGCAACACATCAGAATGAAGACCATGCAGCACAGAAGGAACATATTCAGTGCAGTTTATCTTGACAGTCTATAACATTACTGTATTTGAAATAGTATTGGTTTAATGACACAAAATATATTCTGGACTGAAACAGTTAACTGCCAGAAAGCCTTGAGAAAGGATGTGTTCGACAGAAGGGGAGGAGAGGGAAGATGAGACAGATGACAGGGAGGAAAGGCTTAAAGTTAAAGCTACATGGAGGAAGCTTTTTTTAAAAAATTCTGTTATTGACACAGTCCTGTTAGTGACAGTAAGTGAGGCTGATCTGAGCAGGACACCCTTTGCAAATTTTGGCTTTTCAAAGGAACCTCTGGTTTTGAGATAATGGAAGCTCAGAACTCCCTGTCATGAACATAATGTGAAATTGATTTTTCAATGCTTTATCTACACAAAGTTGCACTGGTTTAATTAAAGGTGTGTTTTTAAATCAATTTTGTTAAAGCAGTCCAAGCTCCTGTGTGGACACTCTGAAATCGATCTGAAACTGTCTTCTGTCAACTAACCTCAATTTGGCAAAGAGCCACTTTACAATGAGTAGTCACCAATTTAAGTAGATCCAAAACCAGGGTTAAAAATAAAACTTAGCTGAAATTGTAAGACTCTAATGAATTTATCTATTTCTGCCCTAGCTATGCCAAGCCATGCTGGTCTCCAGTAGCCTAACTGATCTGCTTGGAAGCAGATGAACTTGTTATTTGGATTTATGGCCCTTTGACAGATGGATGTTTTTGAGAAAGGATACAGCGAAATCCCTGGGAAAGTACCAAGTCTAAAACCAAAAGGTGACAGGCCTAAGGAGGAGGAAGTGATGAATTGAGGAAACCACTTTTCCCTTTTCTAGTTACTTTGTTTCTTTAATACAGAAAGAAGATGAGCAAGGAGGCTCTTTCATGACCAGTAAAAGCTCTCCCATGCTGTGGTATTGGGGAACAGATTAAATAATCTGCAATCAGCGTAGGGTGCTTGGGAAATCAGGCCAATGTTGTCCTGTCAGTCTAAAATGTAACACCACTGAAACCAGGCTAAAATCTCTCCTTTCTTAAGGGTCTGGCAGGGGATAGAAAGGATTTTAAAGATCCACTGCTGACTAGCTATGTGGAAATTTCCCCGAGTCAAGGATTTCTGAGCAACCCTGACCACTTGCACTCCACTAGGCTACAAATTCAGGTGTGCATTTAACTCCACAGCTTACAGAAATGCATTCTTGCTGTTTCCACACCCGAGAAACAGATGGGAAAGCAGGCAGTGAAGTTGCTACTGGTGTGGCCCTAAGGACGTGCCTGCATGCGCTCTGCTTCTACAGACAAGCACAGCATTAGTCTCTCCAGCCAAGAGCAAGGGCCTGATCCTGCTTGCAGGAACAAGATCTTCTCCCAGACAAACAAAAAGATAAAATCCTGAAAAATGGGGTGTTCCTTCAAGCCCCTTCAAGGGTATTGGGAGCTATAGATACTCAGTATCCCAAGAGGGTAAATCCTAATGCAAAGCTGAACAGTGAGCAAGTAAGTACCAGCTTGCCATTGCTCAAAGATGATTTTTCAACATTTATCCTTTGTGTCAGTTATGCTACACCAAAAACTTGTGTGTGACACCAATAGGACTTAAAATTACATGTATGTGCTTAGACGGTGAACTATAGCCTGAATTATTGAGAACGGTGGTCCTAATTATTAAGTTTTATTTTAAAGCACTTAAAACTATGTATGACAGCAAGTGCTCTGTGTCCTTACACTCCTCTGAAGTGCTCCTAACAGGCAACGTGCTGCTTTACTTTCTGTACTGTTCCACAGATTTATTTTCAGAGTGAATCCTGTGTGAATTTCTCCCGAATCAAACCTTTCCCTGGTGAGACTATATAATCCTGCTGTCTTGTTAGAGCAAAAACCATCTATGAGACTTCGTTCAAAACAAATCCCCTGTCAAACTATTTCTTCCTTTTCATTTGGACATTTAATCTTCTGATATTACATAAAGAAGAAATTCTTTTGTTGTCTAGCTCAAATTTGTAAAGAGGACAGTATCAGTCTGACAGAAATGTAAAGAGATTTGCAACCTTTGCAGTGCCAGAATATACTGGGCAGTCATTCACTGCACATGGTGGAAAAATAGCATTACTGCAGTAGTTCAGTGGAAACAACCCTCAAATATATGGCTAGTTGCAGTTCATTCTGATTATAACAATTTCCATATATAAAGAGGAGTTTTTTAGTTCCAGCTTTACTATTTTAAGTCCCCCTTCCCTGCCCCTATTAACAAACAGCACCCTGATGTATTGCATCTACTGGCATTAGTCACGACTACACCTACTGTCTGTAATGGAATGCCATTCATCAGCTTGGTAGGCTGAAAATTAAGTGATTTTTCTGGAAATTGTTTCTCAGCAGAATCATTTGATCCACTGTAGTTAAAAAGCCATGTCATTGGTTGCACTATAAATTCCATTTTACGGTCTTGATTTTATTTTTTTTTTAATAAATTAATTGTAGTTTTCCTCTAGGCTTAATGCCGGTATAAAAGGTTTTGGCTGATGAGCAAATCTTTTCCAAACACAAGAATTTTCAATTCTATCACTTTTAAATAACAGTGGCATAAAAAACCTCACAGCAACAAACTTGTTTAAGTCAGCCACACAAATGAAAGTTGACAAGTGATTAGGTCCGCCTGGGAATGAATTATTTTCTACGTTCCAGGGGAAAAAATGTCATCAGTGATTTTGGAAGTGGCCTGAAGCGTGGGGTTTGGAAACATAATACTACAAATACCAGTTTGAGCAATTATATATTTAAGCAATTTTTATAACATGAAGCTGGCACGACAAAGTGTGAAGTTCAAAAAAACACCATCTCTTGTAAAATGCAAGCAGTATTCACACTTGTAAAAACTCAGCATCAGACACAATGGTGCACAAAACATAATAATCAGATCCTTAGACCTGACACTTACTTCATACTCCTCTTTAAATCCATAGCCTTCTGCACACTTCATCTGGGTGATGTGCTGCAGCAAGTCAGCTACACGGATGGCTGGATGGAGCTGTCCGGTCTGGTAGGGCACATCCACTGGATCTCTCTTCTTATAGGTATGGGATTGGACCAGGCTGCTTGTGTCACTGACCATCGTGTGGGTTTCATCTAGAAAAAGAGTATCTCATCATGTACTGGCTCATTTTCACTTCTTAAAAGAAATAGAAACTACAAAGATTTCTAGAGGAATGGCAGAAATCTGACACCTTCAGCACTGGTTCTGTCTGTGAAGGCTACACCAGAAGAACAGTAAGTCCATGAGCAGTTTACACACGGAATTGCAAGACTGATTGGAATGAGGCAAAGTCCATAGTTCTACAATGGAAGCATTGCAGAGCAGTCCAAACTCTAATATTGTTTTAAATATTGCTAGCTGATTGCAAACGAATTTTAAAACAGGCACTTAGTTTTAAACTGCAGAGAAGTTTCATTCTGAAACTTCAGCAAGTCCCATGGAATGAAACTGGACTTGTATTTTTCATAGATTATTAAAGTGCTGTATTTTACACTGCAAATTTAGAGCAAATGTTTGGAGTGAGCAAAATAAAAAGATGCACAAAATGGCTTATGGTTTCATC
Source organism: Hylia prasina (assembly GCA_013397195.1). Lineage (NCBI taxonomy): Eukaryota > Metazoa > Chordata > Aves > Passeriformes > Sylviidae > Hylia > Hylia prasina. The sequence continues at coordinate 2,604,691 of VYXD01004382.1, read as the reverse complement.
AAGCTAGGACTGCAATGGAAATGTAGACCTTAAAACGACACTTGGAGACGAACTACAAGAGGACAAATGCAAAGGATCATCTGGTAAGGAAAAATGTCTTGACTGACTGCTGAACATGCTTTAGGACCACGGTGTATCATGAGCCACCACATTAGGCATGGAATGTTATATGTGTCAACTGACATGCAAGCCAACAAACAGGAGACCCCCGTGGGCTGGTTAAAATTTTTATGAGACACATACTTCTCCCAACCCTCCACATCTCTTCCATGGGGCAAATGGGCAACTTACCATTGATTGGCACTTTTAAGAAGATACATATCAGGAGAAAAAAAGAGGAGGAGAAAAAGGAAACAGGGCATAAGCAACAGTACTACATTAATAATTACAGGTAATTTTATGTTTTTAATTTAGTCTTTACAGAATGATTCCTTAAATGAGTCACATTCTGATCTCAGTTTCATAGTAGAAATTAGATTTAATAAAGCCAAGGTATGATACTGTGAGTCAAATCAAACAGATGGAACTGAGATCAAAACCTACACTTAGAAGTAAATAGATGTGAAAGTGCACTCGGCCTAAGGAAGCAATATGACTTGCTTCCTGTATGGATGGAATTCTAAAAATTTATTCAGACTTGACAAGAGAAAAAACCCACCCCAAATTCTAAGGTCCAAGAATCATCATAAATATTTTATCTGTTTACTCAAATAATAATTTTAGAGTTTTTTAATTTTAACAAAAATTGTTAATATGGTGCTTTGACTGATTCAAACTATTCCTCTCTGACTGAACATTGAAAAAAATAAATCTGTATAATGTTTATAAAATAAGGTATTTGTAAAAAAATATTACTTTGTAAAATGAAAGGGAAGCATTAAAATAATATTTCCACATTCATAAGATATGTTGTAGCAGAAAGTTCCACAAATACTCTGTATGAAAAGGTCCAAGATTCTCATGTACACACCAAAAATACTAACACACCTTGTTAAAGGTGAGGTTCTGGTCTAAGTTGTACTACTGAAAATTGATGTTAAAGCCAGAAAGCTCAATGAATCATATTTCAAAGATGGTTTGAGGCCCTCTCAATTCCCACTAAAACAAACGAAATCTAATCCTCACTAAGCATACAATCAATATGAACTGTGCATTGACACCTAAACCAAAAACAGCAGAGAAAAATGTATGGATATGAGTATGGCCATTTCACTCCTTTTCCTGTCAGTCTGCTAATCTGTTCTAAAGCAGAGGAAAGGGATTAATCTTTTAGTCATAAAATTTTACAACTTTTGTCTGATGTGGTATAAAATTGTACTGCAAAGCACCTTGGGATGCATGGCATGAAGCGTGGTATACAAGTGTAGGTACAGTATGTTGCTGCTGAAATGGCACCTGAAAACTACAAGGTGGCTAAGACACAAAAGACAAAAAAAAGTGTAGAAAGTTGATAATGATTTTTTGGGTTGCTTATTTCAATTTTAGAAACAGGTTAGAAAAGTTGAGGACTTTTTTTTTCTTTTTTTGCAGACTGCAGTTCTTTGCAACACAGACTGTTAGTAACTAAGATAAAGGCAAAGTTATCAAAGTCTTGTACTATGCAAGCGTCGGTTTAATATTTATGAATCTCTTTCCTGCAAACTCTCTAGTTTTAGACTAATTTTCCTCTCTCTATTTTAAAATCTCTTATAGCTGCATTAATACAGAAGGCGTTGTCATTTAAGCTTTTTTAAATAAAGTGTTTTTAATCCTTGGTTTATACATTAAACATGTACATTAGGATCCATGTATATTACAGTTTTTTACTTTGCCTCTGAGCACTTCAGCATGAGCTTTTCAGGCTGTCAGTTTTTTAAAGGGTGGGCCCCTCCTGATGCAGCACCCATGTGTAACAGGAAGTCTGCCTGGCTTAAATTCTCCTACAGCTGCAGTTGTCCTACTGTACACTTACCCATTCCTGTAGAGCTATACAAGTTCATGAAATAATATACTTTGGAAACAGTAGGTATGCTGTGGCTTTTCTATCAGATTTTGAAAGCTGAAGTCAACCATTTACCAGACTTGTACCTTCCTCAGGAGGTCATTTAGTTCTTGCTACAGGCTTGATCCTGCAGTTTAACACAACTTCTTTGGACAATGGAAGAGAGCAAGAGCAGGTTTTGCTTGTAATTAACCCCCTGCATACTTTGTTAACAGCTGTATTCCTCTACCAGCTCAAGCATAGTTAATTTGATTTACCTCAGATACAACACTATTTCTGCACAGACAGTCATAAACACATATTGGGAGAGAGATCTAATCTGAATGGAGCACCGTTCATAAAACGGTACTAAACTTTTAACGTGCAAAGTTACAAAAATATTTATTTTATGCAGTGAAATAACAGAAATATTTCCTGAGGTGAGTAAGAACAGGTTTGCTGTAGTAGGCCATAAAATACACAACTAACTAATTAGAAGATTTTACAGACTTCGTAAAATCAGAGAATTTATTTTTCCCAGTGCGTATTTGCCTGATAGCTGAATTACTTGCTTAGAGATTATTTCTTAGGGGAAAAAGCTAACAAATAATTTTACCATTGTTATTAAATAGAAAAGAATCACAAAAATAACCACAGAAAGCATTAACTAAATAATACAGGTAGGAAATCTCAAAGTTTTTCTCCTGATAATAGTACTTTCCTCCTTGCCCACCCACAAGGTCAGAAAGAACATCTACTGCATGAAGCGTTGAATGAATGCTAAAGCACACACAAAAAAATCTAACATCTCAGGCAGTTAAAAGGCACTGCAAATTTCATTTGCATGCAGATTATTACATTGTTACAGTCACTACCATTACCTTCTTCCAGATTTACATAATGTATAAAACCAGCAAAGTTCCTTCTCAAAGTTATCACACTGAAGTGCACTGCACTAAATATTCTTTCACAATAACAAATTTTCAAGATCACCTTCCTAAACCTTATATGCTTCACTCTGTGTCTAAGCCTGTTTAACTTACAGTTTAAGGGCAGGAATCAATTAAGAGCTCTTAAATTTTTTACAATGATTGGAAGAAAAAAAGAGGAGAAAGGAAAATATTTGTTGTGAAACTATAAATTCAAAAATGACTAAATAAATAGGCTTAACACTTAAGGAGTTTGACTTCCTGCACCAGTGCACTGTTATGTTTTCAACTACTATTAAAAACTGCCCCTGTTTAGTTTAAAGTTAGCACGGGAAGGAGGTGTAAATGGATAGAAGCCACAAAGGGGTTAGAGTTATGCATTGAAAATGCAATAGCGCCTCATGCTTACTATTTATCACTGTGCAGAAACCTCTCTCTTTTTGACATTGGACAACAGAAAATTTTCTTAAATTTTAAGTGGAAATTCTTTATGTTTTACGTGTATGTTTCTAACCTACAGTTTTACAGTTTTATTTCATCCCTGTGACACCTGATGCATAATAAACTATATAGTTAAGTGTCATAATTTTGTTGTTCAAAATACCATCTCCTTTCTGAAACTTCACTTTTTGACAAGCACATCAGAAACTCTGCAGAATTGTCAGAAGATATGATATCTGGTAGATGGCCAGAACTGTATTTTGCCTCATTTTCTATATCCTGAGTAGTTTAACTATGAAAAAAAAGTTATTTTTTAGAAGTGACAACTTCAGTTCTGTGATAAAACAGAAAAAACATGAGGAAAACTATTTCAATTGCTGCTATAATCAGATTCTTTTGTGTCACTCCAAATACATGCATAAACATTTCCTTGCAAATCCACATATTAAAATTATTTCTGTCTTTTCTCCCCTGACTTGCACTACGACAGTAGTAATCAAACCTGGTAACTGTCCTTAGCATCTCAGTGTAGCCAAGTCTACCACCCCTCCCTTTAGCATAAAGCCCCAGCATTTTTCATACTATTGTCTGCTCCCCAAGAACTGCAACTTCCGAAATTACTTCAGCAATAAACTTCGATAAAGGGAAATGTTCTCACCTAAAATTGCAGTTGGCACAAATGGATCTGTCATACATCATAAGCAGGTCAATGCAGGAAAGGTAAAAAGAGAGAGAACAGTAAATGATTGATACATGTTCCTGAGTTTTCTTTCAGAAAGATACTGTTAGCAACCGGTATGTTTCTTATATATACATAAAATGCTGATGGCAAGAAGCATAGTAACATAAATATGTATGCTTTTATTATGGAAAGGTCTATAGAGGGTGGAAACCAAGAAAAAAACTGGTTACCTGGGTAGTAAGAATTAGGCACTGTTGTGCTCAGTGTGTTAGTTTTCATTGTAAATGAAGATGGTGAAGATACAGCTGCAAAGAGAAACAAAGCTGGTTAGAGACAGAGATATGATATGCAGCTACTGGAGCTGAGTGACACAGCAGATGGGATTGACTTGACTTAGAGTTCATCCTGCTGTGTTTCTTGCACTGGAATCAGGACCTAGGGAAAACCAGGCAAGTCTAGTGAATGAAATACCTCACTGAATTTGATCAATTCTCTAAAAAGAAGTGTCACTGGAGAAGAAATTTTGATTGCTGATGGGAAATATACTTCTTAAATCACAAGATTAGACTGAATACTGATGCTTGAAACAACTTGTCACAACGACAAGAGGTGTTTTTGACAGAAACTTTGATCATTAGTAAGTTTTCCTTATAATACTGTAAATACCTTATGCAAATACCCTACTGTAGTTTATTTTTTCCTCTCCTTTCTAAATTTGATTTGTTTAGACAGGTGGGTAGTGTGCATAGAGATTCTAATAGACCCTGAATATTACTCTTTGTTTGAAGGTGGTTTTCAGGGAGTGATATACAGACCAATGCTCACACTGGTATTTAATCACTGAACCATTTGTAAATCCAATGGGAAAGCCTGATAGGAACAAATTAAGTTCAGTTTGCCCCAGTATACAAGTATCATGCAAATTACCATTGTAAACACATATACATTTAGCAGGTAGCAGTTAATCACAACATTTTACAAGATGTTCAGCCAAAGAGTCATTAGAGGTTTTTAAGCAAAGCTCGTTGCAAATTCTGCCTTAGTTGCTTGTCTACGCAACTCAAATTCAGTCTGATCAGTGAATGTAACATTCTGGAGATTACTCCTGCTGGCTTTCATCCACCTTTTTTCCAGATGATCTTCTAGGGCAAACAGTTACTAGCCCTTGTTAATATGGGGATATCTCAAAACTGGCTTAAATAGCGCTGATAGTTATCATTTATCATATAAATTAATATATCTGAGACCATTTTCCTTTGATTATGTCTCCAGAATGAAGAGACTACATTTCCTTGATGGCCACAACAGAGTGATACTTCTTTTGGGTATGGAAACAGAGATTAGTCGAGGTCATGGCAGCTGCAGGTAATAAAACTTGCTAGGTAGAGAATGCAGGCAAGGTAATGAACTTTCATAGGAAGTTGGAATGGTCTAAATCTCTTGCGAACAAGGCCTTACACAAAGATTACTCCTGAAGACTCTCAGTGTGCACCTTCTGGTGACACTGTTTCTGGTAACATGTTTATTATGGAAAGCCTAATTAGAGGTTCTAGCCCTCGAGCAGTATAGAAACTCATTATGGCAATAATTTGAAAGAGGTTTGAGGTGGTTTACATAAAGGGGATTTCGTCCCAGGAACTCATTGTAGCTTCATTTGTAGTTATGACCATTCAGTAGCACTAGAGGAAAACTATACCATGATGATGGAAGATGAAGTAAAACCTCTTGATCTCTTCAGAGAAATAAGCAATCTCATTAACTGCAAAGGTATAATCTCAGCAGAAAGGCAGGTCTGATTTGAAAGATCTATTTCAAATCAATTTCAAAAGTAACTCAAATGCAAATTAACATTGCAAATTCTGAGCCTAATGCTGCTGAGAAAAGTCTCACTGTATAAACCTCACAGAGTATTTGTACAATTGAGCTCATCAAAGATAAATTCTTAAGCACGTTATTAAAGAGTGGGAGTTGGCCCTTGCATACTGTTAGAACTTGAAAAAAAATTTAATCTTTGACAAATTCTGAAGATGTTAATGAAACCACTGGTATACAAAAAACCCCTGAGGTTCCTTAAGAACTAAAAAATAAAAAAAAACTTTTTGAACCTAGTAATTCTTTTAAACAATTATGAAAAACTGTTGTTTTTTCATGGTCTTTGCTAAGTGCCAACCCTCTGACAGGAGTCAGACCTTAACTAAAATTCTAATACAGGAAATTTTATAACCCAGATCTTATTTATTTTCAGGGTAGATCCAAGAAGACCCAGGGTATTAGAGAATCTCTTATGAAATTGCAGAACAGTTAAGTCCACTGAGTTCTTCCTTTGCACAAGCAACAGAAAGAGCATCATCTAGAATTGGAAATAATAAGACAATCAGATTATTAAGTTATTACATTCAAAAATAAATTTGTACTACCAAAAAAAAAGTGAGCAAGGGAAGCATTTGAAGGACTTGGGACAGCATGAGGGATACAAAATTTTCAACATAACTGAGATTAGAGAAAGGTAAAACTACTGTTTCAGTAATGTCACTGCTCTTCTGCAGAAGAAAAGGATGGACAGAAAAAAGCTCAATTATCCTTATTATTTTGAAAGAAGTCTATTCTTGATGTCTGACTATCTTGCTCATTTGAATAGACACTGTAATGTGCTGCACAGTGGGAAACTCTTGGTCCCATGGATTTTCCATGACTGAGTAATGAGGAATATTTTAAAAACCATTTGCACCTTTCTTNTGACGTGAAATGGCATGACGGAGGGAAGCGGGAAAAAAAAAAAAAAAAAGAAGAAAAGAAAAAAACTTACATCTCCCATTTAGATTGTGCGTGTCCATGAAAGAGAAAGCTTCATCACAGTTGGTGCCTTGCTCAGTGTAGCTTTTATCCATTGAATTCACCATCACTGTCATTTCCTGCCGAGTACTACTCAATGTCTCTTTCCGCTTTTTAGCCAATTTTCTTAAGAAATGAATGATAAGGGAAAAAAAGGAGAAAAACAACTCTCAGTAAGCAGACATAGTCTTCATGTTGTTTATATTAGTACTGTAGTTTGTGACCATATTATTAAGTAACACTTACATTTGTTTCTGCATTTCTGGAACCTTAAATTTATTTTATTCTCATCTCTTTCAGTCTGATAATCAAGGGATAGCTGCCAGTGTACTGACACATGGCCAAGAGCACCTTAATCCCTGCAAACCACCACTGAATTAAAGGGGACTACTTGGATATGAAGGTGATGTGAGCTACAGTGTCAGAGGCTACATCTGATTAAACACGCAAATAAAAATGGAAAGGACCTTGTGTAAAACAGGACTAGGGTTTATATAATACTGTATAGTGTATGTTGGAGCCCTGAACACACACTGCATATTTCAGAACAGACATTCCAAATTGACTCCCATTCTTAAAGACTATTTTCCATCACTCCTGATTTCAGGAGAATGAGTCACATGAGTTAGTTGCTTCTCAGCAGGAGTGGTCTGTCAGAGACAAGATCTTAAATCTGATACTACAGTAGTGATTCATTAAACTATAGAATTGCCTTGGATGCATATGCCTTTTTTTTTTTTCAGGTCTGTCTGTTTCAGTCTGAAATCTCACTGTCTCCTCCTGAATTATGCTTAGCTATGTCACAAAACATGTTCAAAATTCCTGATTTCTCCTTCAATCTCTGTGAGGCATCTGTGATCCTTATGATAGTGCATCCCATGACTATTTGGCTTGTTTATCTGGCTCATGACTCTGAGACCAAGCCTTTCTCCGAGTTCTTGCCTACAGCCTTAATTTAAATTTTTCAGATTCCTTCTATAGAGTATCTTCAAGGTATGGTTTCAAAAAAAAAATAACTGCTCCACAGGCTTTACTTGTCCTGTCTGTTAATCCAATGACTTTTCCTCTGTGGAAAACATAATGAGCCAGCTCATATTCATCTGCCAGAAGGATCTTTTACATATCTTCAACTAGAAGTTACAGGGGTATATTACCTCACCTAGGTTCCTCCTACTTCTAGAGGCCAAATGTATCTAGCACAACCAACATATGCTAACTTTCAAAGCTTTTCTGTTTGTTAACTCTTATTCAGTATGAAAAGATGATTCCCACCAAAGATAAAATTTTACACCAGCCTCCCCTAGATTTCCAAACATTTGTCTCCTCTCAGGCTACACAGGAGGGGCTTTCTGTAACTCTCCTGACTGATATCTCACTCTCCCATTTCAAGTCACTGCCTGCAGACACAATTGCAAAGTACCAATATTACTACTTGCTATGCTGATCACTACTGCCTCAGTCTCCTCATATTCCCCATCTATCCGCCTGTTATCCCCTATCTTTCACCTCGATAAGAAGCCACTTGTGCAGGAGCCCAAATGTGGTCGTGTTCTGTACCAATGTAGTACCAAGCTCAGCAGCATCTTAATCCATGAATAAAGGTTCAAGTATCTTTGAAATTAAAGGCTTGCAAACAATACAACTAGGAGCAGTAACTGCAGGCATGGTATTGGGTCACTGGATAGAAGAGTATTAAGGGTCACATTTGGGCCTCAATAAGCTGACAGATTGCCACTCCATTCCTGAGGGCAAGTCCCCATGACTGAAAGTGAATGAAGTGCACTGCCTTAAACACCTGCTGCAGCACTTGCAGCAATGAGCAGGGTTATGCCTTTGCCCATCCCAGCTCAGGAGTCACCTGTGTTTCCTTGAGCCTTTGCTTACCCTGCAGACTTGAAAATAAAACAGGCTCTTTATTACTCCACGGTGCATAAATGCACAAGGGAACATGGTCTGAACTCTTTCATAACAGAGACAGTTAAATTTCATTCAAGAACCATAAGTAAAATAAAACCCATATCGTTGCATCCTTCAATCTCCCGCCTCCTTCATATCTAACTGTAATGAATAAATAATATATTATTCAAAATAGAATCTGAGACTTATCACCTAATACATGAAAAACTTAATCGAAGTTCTTTGTAAGGACAGGCTTATCAAAGTGGTAACATGAAATGGATATTTTTTTCCCTCTTTCACCCCTAAATTGCAGTACATTTAGGTGGCAGTCATGCATGGCTCCCATTCCAATCCTCGGGTCCCATGATCAAGCTAAAGCAGATTTATTTTTTAAGACAGTAACAACCGTACAGTATTTCTCAATCTGAATCTAATTCTGGAAATAGGTCTTGTGGGAAAAGTTCAAACCTGAAACAACTCACAGGAAGAGAGCAATACCAGCCAGACTTCTGTACTGTGAACAAAAACACCCACTGGACCCAGTCAAGTAAACTTTAGCTGAATATAACATTTCCAGTATCTGCAGTTTTTAGATTTTGCTGAAAGTGTTGCAATGCTGCAGTCTCTGCATCTCATCCATTCCTTGGATCTCTTAATCCCCAAGAGTGTCTAGCTATACAACATTTAAGAAACTCGTAAAATCATGGTACCTCACATCTCCACCAACACACATACTATTATATTTGAAGTAAATTTTGGGAAAAAAGAAGGTTTAAATATTTGATCATCTTCACTCATGGAAAAGGCACTTCATAGCTACTATCTTGTAAGAAGGATGTTTCATCCTTCTTAAAGGAAAAAAGGTCTACAGCCAAAGGGAAAACATAAAACAGATGGAAGCTCCCAGGATGATTACCTAGGATGAAATTATTTTTGTAGGCAAAGCAAAAAATCAGCTTATCACACAAATAGTGTTACCATGACTATATGAGGAAAGAGAATGTACTATATCAGTCCCAGGAAAGAGGAGCCTGATATTCAGAAAAATCTCAAGACTAGCTAGGAACTGCTGGAATTTTAAGGCACAAGAAATAGCAAGAAGTGAACTGGTGCAATGATTAAAATATAGTAAAATGCAGAGCAGAAAAAAATACAGACTTCCCCTGCAAAACTGTGTGGGATTTTGTGTATCATTTACTCTCTTCAGTTACAAATATTAATAAAAAACAGTCCAGAAAAGCAGTAAGCTGAACAGTTCATCACAATCTGTCCCCATTTTAACTACCACAATGAAACACTCCAATGATTCATCTTTTCCTGTACAGTCCTTCCTTGTTGAAAGGCTCACTCTGTAAAACTTGTGCAAGCCTAACTCAATATCTTTCTCAAAATCCTCATTCTCAGTGACTTTTCCCTCAAAGCCTCCAAAAAACCAACTCCAATAACTGCTAAGTTGCTACTATGTTGTCAGCCTCTGTCTGGTTCATTTTCCATCTATTTTCCTGCATGCCTTTTCTCTGTCCTGTCTTGACTTAAATAACAAACCCTTTTGGACCTAGCTTGCCTTTTCCCTTCATGTTTAAAAAGCACTGGGCACAAAGAATGAGGCACAATGGGACACTCCCATAGTTAGAGGAATGTAACAACAGTAAAAATAAAATCTTATAAAAAATGGTGACTGGGGTGGTAATGAATTCAGGCCCTGCCAAAAATGTGCCTTTCCTTTTATCTTAGGAATAATGAGAAAAGCACATTAATTTGAATCTAACAAAAACTTCCTGCTTCCCCATTTCGCGCTGAGTGGTACTCTCCTTTCTCTACCAGTATGCCTCCTTTCTCACCAAGCAAAGAAAGGAGAAACAAGATGCTGCCACTTTCCACAGCTCCAGAAACACACTACCATCACCAAGATATTCATAAATTAAGTCAGACGAAATTTGTAATTGTGCTGCTAAAGGAAATATGCTGAATTTTTTCTTTTAATTAATGCACTGATCTGTTGCACTCACTGTAACTCAAGATAAAATAGCTGTTTCTTACATATTTATTGTTTTAAATTTTACTTGTCTGCTTGTGGACGAATCACAGAAATAGTGCAGATGAAGAAAGGACTGGGGGCTTTCATGTAACCCAGTTGTGTAGCGCATTTGTAGTTGCAAAAAGCCTTTTGCTCACCAAACCTCTATAGGAATCTAAACTACAATAAGAATGATCTTCTAGTGAAATGCTTTATCAAGTGGTTAGAAAGATGTGATACCAAGGGTAAGGTTAAATGGGCATTTTTTCACAACAGAGATACATTACTAGTGTAGACATAGTGGCTATCCTATGTAAGTGCATGTTAGTATTTGCATTATTTACCATATACATATTGACTTAGAAAATGTCCAGAATCTTTTCCAACAAAACACAATTTTTAAGTTGTAGTAAAAATTAGGAAAAGGGTAAAAAAGTTACAAATTTACCCCATGAGGTAGAGTGATGACATATTCACTTAAGGCAAAATTCAGTGTTGAAAGATATAAAGTCATGCATACGGGAAAAATAATCCTAATTAGACACACACAATATTGCATCTAAATGACTTCATCAAACACAGAATAAAGAAATCTGATAGTCACTGATTCTTTGGAGACAAGAAGTGTAGCAGTATGTATAGTCAAAAGGGCACAAAGAAGTTAGAAATGACTGTGTAAGGGATAGAGAGCAAAATGGAAAATGCGATTAAGCAGTTGTATAGATCTGTGGAGCTTCCACATTTTGAACACCGCATGCAGTTTTGACACATGACTATCCCAAAAAGATTTTCACGAAGTAGAGAACATATACAGAGAGGTGATAGGAAGATCAAAGGAGCAGATCCTACCACAAGAGCAGCAATCTTTCCATAGATAAGAGTCCCTAGTTTAAAAAGGAGGCAGTTGAACTGAGAATGTGATAAAAGTAGATTAAAAACCACGAAGAAAACTAAGAAATTAATAAACAATTATGATTTCTCAACCACAAAAGAACCAGAAGCAGGGAGTATATATATATAT
>VYXD01004382.1:2404141-2592587 GCA_013397195.1 Hylia prasina | reverse complement strand
CCCAAGGGAAAATTTTTCAAGAAAGCTTCTTCTCAAGACAATCTTGGCAAACAACTATCCTTTCTCAAAACCATCTTTCTCCAGGTGGTGTGGTTTTTTAACTGGGAATCAAACCAGGGTCGTGGCAGTGAGAACGCTGAATCTTAACCGCTACACTACTGGAGGAAGACTGTTTTGAGAAAGGACAGTTGTCTGCCAAGATTGTCTTGAGAAGAAGCTTTCTTGAAAAATTTTCCCTTGGGAAAAAGTTAGCAGCTGTTAGCAGGCTAAAATCTCTCAGACACAGAAATATCAGGCCCACAATCAAGGACTGAGCAGAGGACAGTAAATGCACTACTTTTCCTTCACTCTGTTTCTGTATTCATCTAAAGGTCTCTCATTGACACTATCACAGACAGTGGGGACTTTTACTCCAAATTTTGATTCCAAATTTTTTAAAATTTATTTTATTAACAGTCCCTTCAACAGATAATGCAGGAAACAGGATTTGAATACATTACTTGCTTTTCTAACACTCAGAATTACTCTTTATTTTTTAATGTTTTAGTCTACTTACAATACCAGCTGTATTAATCAACATTATTATAATTTTTGTTCTTATTATTTGTCATGTAGTATATAAATTAAATTAATTACTTTGCCCATCTATTTTGGCTGCCTAGGATATGCTAAAAAGAAAACTCATAGCTTATTTTGGGGAATCTGCTTCAACCTGAAATAATTTAGTAATTATAACAGATTCAGCAACATTCAGCATGAAGATGCAATGTGATAAAAGCTCTCACAGGAAATGGGTAAAAAAGTGCAAAGACAACAGACTTGTGCCTTGTTTATTGAGTTTTTATACGTTTTGTTGTTTTTTCTTAAACAACAAAACAACTTTTCTCAATAACTGTGATTGCTTTCCTGTCTTCAACAATGTCTCTAAGGCAGAGACAAATGCACACATCACATATCATTGTGAGAATTACATGTGTGTGAGCTGGTACACATTTGGTAACATTGGCTATTATTCTAATCTGCATTAGAGAATCCAAAAAGCTACTTTCTATTTTTAGAAATTTTTTTCTTTTTTATTTAGGAATGCCTTGAATATCCAACACCTTATTTGTACCCTTATGTTGCTTTTTATTGTTAAGAAGTCCTTATAGAAAACTAGTTTTCAGAATCTGAATATCAAATCCAATTCAATCAAAATGGTAAATTTCTTAAGGTGTTAGTAAATAACTGTAACTACAAGTAATTAGTATTTTAGTCTACTTTAAATTTCTTATCAAAACAGCAACACTCTGCACAAATGAAACTTTCTATCTCCCCAAATGGACTGAGCCACAAATATGAAGCAATTGAAATCAAATAAGGAAATGAAATATAAACAGTATGGTATTAGTGATAGTAAAGTTCTGCTCATCTGAACTTCTGTCATTCAATTTAACATTTATATGTCTTATATTGAAATACAATATGCTCAAACTGGAATTTCACAGTGACATTAAACTGTGTCCTGTCAGTATCTATCAGACAGGAAATAAGGTTAGAAGAAATATTTTTAAAGGCACTATATTTTGCAGCAAGAACTAGAGAGCTCTTAAAATACTTTACAAGCTGTCCTCACTTCAAGCACTAGCATTTCTAGAGAACAACCACAGGGAAAGTAATTGTTAGGAGAATTATAAAAAAGCAAAAGGTGGCAGAATAACACTGAATTGTGTTGATCTCTTAGTATGCAATTCTGTATTTGATTATAAAATTATTCTTTGTCCTAAGAAGTTCAACATATATTTTGCATTGACATCAGAACAGTATGGAAGAATGATTTAGAGATTACGAATATTTTAATATAGACAAGGGTTCATAAGCCTTTTTACCTGATGTACAAAGGGGTGGTTTATTATAATTTCTTTTAGGTGCCTTCTCTTTGTTCTAATTATGAGCTTCCTGCTTCAAAGCAAATGCTAACATTATTCATTTCTTTTTTATCATGCTCTCGCATTCTCCAATAAAGAAAAAAGAATAAACTTTAAAAATGCTGTGATTATGCTCAAATTTTGGAAACATTGTTCTTGATACCATAGAATTTAATTTTCATCCCTTTCATTCACTGTAGCTTTCATTTTTTTGCCACAGAGACATTGGATGATCTTTCAGATCAAGAAGACATTCCAATACTACCAGGACTGCAAAGAGAGAAGGAAAAAAGAATACAAGTAAAGGGGCAGGGGGAAGGCTTCCTTTAACTTACAGAGTTAAAGGAATTGAGTGCAAATTTTTTACATGAAGGTGGAGGTTAAAAAAAATAGTTTTGATTTTTGTTAGGACAAACAAAACCAGTTTTGATTTCTGTGGTTCTTTCTTAACTTGGCTTTTTACTCACTGCATGTAAGAACTTCAGTGGTCTTTTTGCACTTTTTTGTTACTAGTAGATTGGTTCATTCGCATCACAAGAGATCAGACCGGAAAAGAAAAGTTATTTGGAAAGATTCCAGTATCACTTGTAGCTCACAGGAAAAGTATAGCATGACTTGAGAAACGGTGGCTGAGAAAAGGGAGGATACGAATGGGAATGAGGAGGAAAAGATGATGGATCAGTAAGGTACAGCTGCAGTCAGACAAACACCACATCTACTTTTGCTGCTACGTGTTCTTTCTTTAATTCAAGTACACAGCACATGCTTTGAGATTTGCTCACAGTGACATCATTAAAAATTCTGCTTACTTGTTTCTCAGTTTCTGCTTTGTATGAACTCCACATTAGGTTATCTGAGTTTCTGCATGTGAGGATTATAGCATCAAACCCAAGAACACCTCAGGCCAAAGGAGGCATTGCACTGACAGAATTTGCTGATGCACAGGAGGAACACTGGTAACTGACCAACTGCAAAAAATGGAGCTATGAATGGTGCATCAGAGATTAATGTAACAACATTTATTTGAAATGGGCTGACTCTTGTTTTAGCTCCCAGAAAGTTCAATTTGTGGTTACAGTTTAGTTCTTGCATGTCCACCCAAGAGGACCTCGATGCATTTTAGGATGATTGACAGGTTCTTCAGTGAAGGCTCTAGGCTATGGCAGTAAAAAGGAATTTGAGAAGCTCTGGCAGAACTCTGTGTCTGCAAAGCTGCTGGCTGCACTATTTTTGGCTCAAGTTAGTCACTGGCCTTGGTCTTCAGAAAAATGCACCCACACAATTAAAAAAAAAAATCCAACAACCTTCTGCCTCCCCAATACAATAAAACAGTAATAAGATGTGAGCAGCAATTATTTCCTATAATTTACTATTATCTAATCTTGACCACAATCTTGAATACCGTAAGTAATGAATTGGGCAATATGATGTCCCATTCTTCTCAGGTGATCTAAGTGAGGAAAAATGAAAAGCCACAAATTCTGTCAATTTTTTGCAAGATTTAACAGTTTTGCAATACGAATTTTGTGGTTTTGCTTCCTATGATCCTGAAATTAACAAAGAAAAGAGTGAACACCACACTTTATTGACCTGTAGTTTCTCCTGAATTATAGGGGTGTGTAAGAAAACCACACAGATTAAAATTCATTTTTTTCCCCACAAATTAATTACAAGGCAAATGATTATAAATCTGTTCATTTCACTAAAGACTTATTTACTTGAGTGATTAGAGCAGCCACATAGAACTATTTTCAGGATGAGGACTGGGGTGCCACTTGGAATATGGAGGAGGCCGAAGTATGGCAAATCCTTTACAAGCAGAGGGAAGAACCCAGTAGCCCAGCTGTAACACTTGAAGGCCTTTCTGATAGAAAAGGAAATGGACTTCTACATGTTACATGACTGAGCAGGGAATTCAGCCTGGATTTCGGATTTCTCTCAGTAGACAATCTTGGACAAGAAGAGACTGAGAGAGTTGTGCTTGTTCAGCCCTGAGAAGAGAAAGCTCACAGGGGATTTTAGTATTATTTTAACAACCTAATGGGAGCATATGGAGGAGACAGAACGAGACTCTGGGAACAAGGTAAAAGGACAAGACACACTAGACACGAGCTGCAATTCAGGAAATTCCTACTACAGCTTAGCAAAGTTTTTGTCACCATTGGGATAGTCAAACAGTGGAGCAGGTGCTCAGAAATGTGGAATCTCAATCTTTGGAAATACTCAAACCCCTGCTGGACAGTGTCCTGCGCAACTTGATTTATTCTGTTGAGCATGAGGTCAGAAAAGATGATCTCTAACGTTCCCTTCTGATCCAAATTATTCTAGAATTCCCATTAAGTGTTCTGGTAATAGGGCTTCTTCATTAAAAGGAAGACATGGGAATTTAGAGCATTACAGATTTGAACACAACACTCAATTGTGCCTTTTCTTTGAATAGTCCTACATGTAAGATGCAGTCAGAACCAATACAGAATAATACTAGCAAAATTACAAACAGTCAAATAATTAAATATGATGATAGATATAAATTCCTTTTAGTTAACGATTTAATTCTTTAAGCATTATTTTCTGCTGCTTGTATTCAACCACCTTTCTAACGTAAGGACTGAAGCTTGTGTAAGTATTTTTATCAAAAAAGCTTTTTCATTAGAGACCTTAATTCATTTTTCATGAATTAGTTATATTCACATTGAACTGCATAATGAGAATGTAGAAATTTTCCATGAAAAAAGACAAATTATGTTTTGATTTTCTAAAATGATATTAATAATGTGTTCTTATTTTAATGAAAATGAAATGTTCCATTTTCCCTGTTTTATTTGTATTAATTTCTGCTACATTAATTGTACATAAATGTAAAATGACATTACACTACTTTACAGGCTTCTATGACTGTATTGAAAGTCTTAGAAGAAATCCTTTTCTGGAATGTATGGTCACACAGAAATTACATACCTCACCTTTCCTTTTGCCTGAGAATACTTTCTCCCCCACAGAAAGAAATTTCATTCTCTGAGCTCTGTTTGAAGAACATGAAATGGAAGTTTACACAGAATCCACACTTTTTCTTTTGTTACCATATATGCCATTTTACTTAGACTCACAGAACCATTAAGGTTGGAAAAGACCTCCAAGATCATCAAGTCCAAACTTTGACCGTCAATTAAAATACAGCACTAAGTGCCACATTCTGTCCTTTCTTGAACACTTCAAGGGATGGTGACTCCACCCCATTCCTGAGCAGCCCATTCCATTGCTCCACCACCCTTACAGTGAAGAAATTCCTCCTGATGTCCAACCTGAACCTCCCCTGGCACAGCTTGTCCCCTTGTCCTGTTGCGGGTTGCCCGGGAGAAGAGGCCGAACACCACCTCAACCCACTGCAGGGAATTGTAGAGAATGACAAGGTCTCCCCTGACTCTCCTTTTCTCCCCAGATCTACATTTAAGGAGTACCTAGGTTATTTTGTATGCAAATTACTATATGCCTGATCTTGTTTCAAAAGCTAAAATTTTAAAGGAACCTATGTAGATGAATGAAAGATGTGTTTATCATACTAGCTCAGAGAGTATTTTCTCCATAGTAGTGTGTAGATGGGTATTAAAGATACTGCACAAGGTAGAAGAATACCCTATTTATAACATATTGTAAAATATATATTTTGCATTTGACATTGCAATTCCCCTTTGCCTCAACTTTTCTTTTTCCTCTTTGTCCCCATCATACTATCCTATGATCTGAATAAAAAAACTGAACAGACAACAACACCAGGACCTACTCAGGAGGAGGTAGTTGTGTGATGTGTAGTGCCAGACAACAGGAACATGAAAGCTTTCACAGGAACACATTAATGAAAGATTTTGAAATTCTCTTCCTGAAACTAATTACCATTTTAGAAAAAGCTGGCTAATGATGAAAGAAAACACCTTCTTATCCCATAGCTGTCAGATTTAAGTGGAGCCTCAAACTCTCAAGCATAGTGTGCACTGTAGGTGCACTCTGCTTTCACAAACCAAAACAAGAGGCAGTGTTCAACTAATGCAAATTTACTTCGGGATGGTTTTGCCCACACCAAATTTTCACCGAATTTTCTGAGGTGCTCTAAGCATGAGGAATATGAGGAATTACAGAGATGTATGGCAGATGTGTCTGTTAAGATACATTAGCCTCTCTCTGTCTTTGAGGTTTGCCATGATATTCTCAAAGCCCTTAGGCACAGCCAGGCAAATGTCTTTCTTTAAAAGTCTATCTGTCTATCTGCCACATATGCATTTCCTTACACAAAGAGGAAATCCCTAGCCTCACAGTGCATCACTACCTGAGGCTGATCTGGGCATGAACAGGTGTCTTCTATGTCAAATATCTTGTTACTTGCACTACAGGGTTAGAAAATTTGTCTTGCAAGTCCCAGTGGAGGAAGCAGATCCCCAGATCTCTACAGCATCTAAGTTAGTTCTATGCTTGCATAGGCTAAAGTTAATAGAAAGCAATAGCAATTGTGACAGTTTTAAATACAGGAGATTTTTTTTTCCCATTAAGGTATTTAGGTATCTATACAGATCCCTCTCTCACTGGCCAGTAAGGCATTTGAGGGCAAATTGTCTGCAGGGTATACATCAATAGAAGCAAGCTTGTGACAGCCATGGTCCTGTGAGGCCAGGCTGGATGGGGCTTTGAGCAACCTGATATAGTGGAAGGTATCCCTGACCATGGTAGGGGGTTTTGAACTAGAGTTATTTAAGGGCCTTTCCAACTCAAATCATTCTATGATTTGGCTTTATCAGTATAAGGACATAAAATGCTATCAAATTAAATAATTTAAAGTTCTCTGAAACATCCCTTAAAAGAGTTATCTTTAGCATATTTTCTATTTAGGTATATGTAAATGTACTGTACATATTGTATCTATTATATAAATGTGTGTCAATATGTAAACATATAATTAAATACATGTAGTGGTGAACTGCAGAACCAAAAGGAAAAGGTTTTCACAGGCTTAACCTAATACGACTCATTGCCTGCTTTGCTGATCCCCAGTAGTGGAATACAAAAGAGCAAAAGGCTTTCTGGTGATGAAAAATTCTGTTAAGTCCAGATGTTCTGGTAAACAGATAAGCACCCTGACCTAGCTTCTGTGTAAGTCCTGAAGTGGAAGGTACTTTTTCAGTTCCTTAATATACTGCCCTCTGTGAAAGACAAGAGTTCCTTGTTCACACTGACTTTTGATCCACAGCCCTCACCTGAATAGATAATTTTTGCCTCTTCGTATCCTAATGCAAGCAGCAGCCTGTAGAACGTATTTGCTAGTACTGGTACTGAGCATTCACTAACCTGCATGTAATTTTTTCTGCACTACCTACACTCTATCATGTGCCTTTCACTTTTTCAAGCAATTCCTTCTTTCAATACTTCTACAATATTCAATATACCTCACCAGTTCAAAATATCCAATGCACAGAGTTTTAACCAGTCCTTTAGGAGTCTTTGCTTCCACAAAAAGTAATGTGTCTCAACAAAGTCACTGACTAAAAGCTCAGATTAGGCAATATTCAGTCACGGAAGAAAGAAATTTCTCCTAAGGGGCTGCTGAAATTGGGCCATCCTCTTAGGGCAGGGAGTGTAACTACGGGGATGCACGAGGATACACCTGGAGCATTACTGGAAGTGCACTAATGCACCAGTGCTCTGTGCTCACTGTGGGAAGGAAGGCACAAGTGGATCTTTAGCAGCATGTAGCTTGTAAACCATTCAAGTGCTCTCCCCAAGCCATGGGTGTATCATTTAATTGGCAGTGGGAGCATGGTGGCAGATGGACTGCTGCTAATCCAAAGACACGACCAGAGGAGGAAATGCTCCAGCTGAGACCTTGTGTGGCTGATACTGTTTGGTCAGCCTAAGATGCAGCTGGACGCTCAATCCAATTTTATCCCGCACAGCAGAATGTGACTTCTGGGAGAAACTGTCATCTGTCCATGTATAAAATGCTAACGAAGTTGTCCAGCCCCTTCTTCTCTTTTAGCAGGTATGTGTGTTGGGGCCTTTTGTGCTATATTCAACGGCTCGTAAGGAAGATTTTAATGTGATGCCTGTATGGCAAGAAAGGCTGATTAATCCACTTTAGGGGCTCTTTATAGTATGTTGGAAAAGGCAGCTGATACAGCTGCATACCATGGTGGCTTTAGGTAAGAACATTTCAAATATTTAGATACCTTCATTTTTAATTCTGGCAAACTTGAACCGATTAACACCAAAGGCTTTCTTAATTAAAAGATGCAAGAAAGGTGTCAAGGAAAGCTTTTCTAAATCTTTCTAATACAATTTCATCTGAAAAATACAATTGGTTTTACAGCCACAATAACTTTAACATTTGAAAAGAATTTTAATTAATGATTTCATATAATACAAGATTTTCACTCAGAGCTTTGCCACCCACAAGCAGAATGATAATCCAAGGACTGAGGAATCAAATTTTGCATGGAACCACACTACCTTAAGTACACGCCTCTGTCAGAGAAACACAAAGAAAAATGAATGCCTTGTACTTGTACTCTAATTTTAAATTCTGTGAAAATACACTTTCAAAGACAGAACAACATCTTTTATCCTTTTTATCCTTGGAAAAACCTGAAACTTCTAAACAGAGCTTGCATGGTAAAGTTCCTTTGAGTGGAGTCAGAGCAGCAAATAGTTGTAGCCCTTCCCCTGATGAAGTCCTCCATCACAAAAAATATTGTATGTAAAAAAGTGAGCTACTAGGTACTGTGCTGTTCTTCAAAAGGCAAAAAACACAAATTAAAATACCATTATATAATGAGTCAGAATTTGCAATTTTAAAAGTAATGATAGCTGCTGTTTTTACAATACACAGTCTAGTACTTCAAATATACTTAAGTATTAGTTTGCAGTAGTGATGTAATACAGTGAGTACACTGAGATTTATAGATACAGAGAACTGTCTGAAGGGTGGTGACCATGAGGCCAGAAACATAACTAACAGGCTTCTATTCCTTTGCAGTAACAGACCATGGTGAAGTTTTTCAGCTGTAATGTGTTAGTGCAAATATTAACGCTTCAACTCATCATTTACAGAGAAAGGATACAAACTGTGACAGCTGCAAAGCAGACTGCTTGCTTTTTATTAAAATAAAAACCAAAAACCAAAAATCAAAAGACCCTGCATCATAATTTGTTAACAAACAAAGCATAGCTCCTTAGCAAAACTTAAAAGAATTCCATCAAAATGATTCTGCACCCCTGAAGAATGTAATGGTTAATAATATCCTTTCTGAGATTTTATTGAATAATATAGCACAGAATTCTCTGTTAAAGCTCTTCATGGTTTGGGAGAGGGTACTTGAGAGGGAGTAGCTTAGTGCCTGTAATTAACTGTAGGTTAGGTCAAGAGACAGGTCTGGGTAGGAGTCCCATAAGCAGAAATTAGAGGGAGAGAAAGGTTAGCAGGAGGTTAAATTGCAAGGCAATACTACCAGTCAATAACATTTGGGAATATGTGGTTATTTTATCCTCCTGGAGAGCTTGCCAAATCTTTCTTTGCATTAAAAACAAACAGCAGTGAGCAGAAATGCTTCTAAAATATTATAGCATTTACCATGGAACAGGTTCCTTTCATTTTTTGGCACAAGTGTTGGTATATTTTCTCGTGAAACCGGGTAAGTAAGCCATAACAGAATATATGGCTATGTAACAATACAAAAATACCTGAAAATATCTATAGTGCTGTAACTGTTTTCCAGACCTAAAGAAATATGAACACACAATGGCAAGTTTACCACATTCATAAACAAGATCACAGCAATTTCTCTTTAACATAATGTGTGATTCAAATTATAAGTACCTTAGGATCAGATGTCAAACAAATGTTTTTAACAGATTGACATTTCCTAGCCTATCTAGCCAACTTGTTAAAAAGGAGTGTCTTTCAAGTGAAATTATGAGACTCCTTAAAGCTGACTTCAGCAGCCAGTTCTGTGAACAAGGAATTTAGAACAGCACATTCCACTCCTGCCCTTGGAGAAAGGAGTGCTGTTTCAAAAGGTTACCAGGCTTCTACTTGATAACTTTTACTTGTGTGAGACCAAATGTAAAAGTAGGATCTCTTGTACATCCATTAGACTCAGTCACTTAGTGAACTAAGTAATGGATCCTCTCAGCAGAAAGATGACCCCAGTGCTGCACCATGGGTACTTGCAAGAGCATTATAGTAATTAAAAATTACCCCCCAACTGAGGGTAATGTCGTTTCATGCAAGTCACTGCATGGAGTGACATTACCCTCCATCAGGGGGTAATTTTTAACAGTCATTAGTAATCTTTAAGCTTACAAACACTGGATAAAAAATATCTATGACAGTACTCTGTGATAGTTTCTTCAACAGCAAGGAAATAAGCAACTTGAAAACAGATGAGTGGACATCTGTGCAATTCATTAGGGACACATGTTCACTATTTAAACAGTGCCTTCCTTTAAAACACTCCAACACTATAAATAAGAGTAAGGGTGGGCAGTGGCATTGCAGGAGTATTTTGGCATAGGTGAATTACAGGTGAGGAGACTCTAGTTGAATTCAGATGAGAAGTTATGGTAGCAAGAAGGTACATAAACAAGAGTTTTCCTAAAATCCAGACTCAAAAATGCAGGCAGAAGAAGATACACAGACATCTAGATTGGACACTTGGACATAAGTCTGGGTAGAATTTAAAACAGCACTCTACTATGACACCTCATTTCAGAAATTAGGTAAAGTTTATGAATTATTGCCATGTGCAGGTAAAACTGAAAAAAAAGACTGTCAGAAGCAGACAGAAATGTTTGCGTAACTTGGAAAATTATTTTTGAATGTCAAAAAACCTACAGATTAATATTGTGGCTTGAATATGACAAGGAAAACTTACTGCCCCTCTGCAGTCCCAGCCTGAGTTTGTCTCTTCCATTTCTTTATTTTTTTCCACGAGGATCTATGAAGTTCGTGTTCCTACACAGTATAAGACTCTCATGCTATTTTTCCACTTTACTAATACCACTCGTTTCACCTGAGGAGTTTTAAATATTTCATGGAGTTTTGCTAATTAGAACTTACATCACCCTGTGTGAAATATGTATGGTAAGGAGACAGACAAAACCCACTTCACTCATCAGTAATATGGATCTTGGAAGGAAGTTAGCAGTAGGCTGACAGCAGTGTTAGTCTTTCCACAGAAGATGGAGAAGACTATTGCATTCAGCCGACAGTTGAAAGGATTTCAGCAGGATGAATGTTATCACCTAAATGGAGGGTTGGTCTAGGAAATGGAAGCTTTGCATTTTCAAACAACTCTATTTATGTGCAGTACATCTAATGGATTCAAGCTTTCTATGAATTAATGTCCTTTGTCCCCAAGTACTGTGTTCCCAAATCTCCTCTGGGTACACAGCACCTGCTCCCCAACATCTCCCAGCTACCTCTCCTATTGGTATAATGTACTAAGTAGCACTAATTGCTAAACAGCAAGAAGGCTAAAAATTGGATGAAATTTAAAGTGTCTCCACGTATCTGTAAATTCCTTTTTAAGATGATCCAACAGATGGGCAGAGTGTTCCACAGCGCTTTATGGGACAGTGATTCAAAACAAACTTAGGGATTTTCAACTTGGCTGAGAATTTAAAGAGAATTTTGCAACTTAAGCTCGATTCAGGATTATGTCTAAAAGTACTGAGCTTTAAGTAACCACATGATGACAAGGCTTGTGGCAGTTATTGATCCTTCTCACTGACAGAGTGGGAGCTAATCATGTCTTGCTGTATTTATTATTTTATCCCCTCCATCTAGTGCCCCTCTCTTAACTTACCCTGCACACCTTTTCTGCCTGGTATTTTGGATTTCAGGTTCAGCAGTGGTAAGACCTTCACCAATTAGGTGCTTGAACACCTAACATGCGAGTGTGACATGAAATAGCTTGAATGGTCTTTAGGTATTTTTTGCTAACAATTTTAAATTAAATAACAGGCAAAAATATCACAGTATATATGAGGTAAACTCAGTACCCTCTAAAGGTTCCTAGCTCTCTCCGATATCTTAAAATGGAAGCCAGGGATAGTAAAATATTATATTATGTTTATTTATTTAGGACTTAAACTAGAAGGAAATAATCTGACTCCAGTGACTCTAGCACTCAGGGGCACATTAATGCATCCCCTCTTACCTGCTCCAAGTAGTTCAGGTCTAAAAGTAGTTTGGGGCACAGACAGATTAGCGGACACATTCATAATATTTTATTTCTGCATGGATCACAACACTTTTCCTTTAACTGCCAAATAAATTGCAATGACTGGCTTAGGTTCACTTGCCACACTAGTGCCTCCCTGCTAATAAACCAGGTCCTAAAAAAAATCAGGCGGAGTAACTCCTGGTAATTTGAAGAACTATTTTGCATGCATAACCACATCTGAAATATTTAGATTTGCTTCTTGGATCTAATGCATTTGTTCCTTGCAGGTACTGCCAATACCTCAAGTTGAGTTAGTAAGAAGCAAAAGGTAAAAATTAAAAAGAAAGAAACTGTTCCGTTTCTTCTTCACTGTGTGCCCTAATCGTACTGTCTTTCTACTGGTTTCATAAAGAAAGAGAAGGGGTGTAATGGTTAATCTATTGTTTATTCAAAACCACCAACAGAAGTTAATAGACAGTTATAAACTAATTGAGTGCGTCTGTAGTGCTATCTCCTCATTCATCTCGCTTATTCGATTTAGCTCTGTTAGTGTTCCATATGGTACAGTGCCCCTGCTGCTAGGAACAGTCATTCATTGCAAAAACCCCCCCCGTAACAACAGGAAGCTAATAGTTTAACTGTTCCTCTAAATTTGTTTGACAAAACTGACATTTAGTACGCCACGTCACGTTGTCAGTAATCTGCAATTTACCCTTAGGCAGGCAGTGGATGCTCATTTTATTTACCTCTCGTAGTTAAAAGCATAATTAATATTCCTCTCTGAAACAAAGATTAGAGATTTGACAAACATTGCAATTTAAATTCTCCATTATAGCAAACATTAAAATCAAACATCTTTCACACACACCATTGCATAAAGGACATGTGTAGCTGTAATTTAACTTTTTAGTCTTTAATACCACAAACTAATTTCTGCTGTCAGTTTAATGAGGTGGAAAACACAAATCTTGTTGCACTCTGTGCACACAGGCTGGGACAGTTAGACTGCAGAGAGCTTAAATCAGTTTGCCTCACAATGTTTCATTTGAAATCCCCAAAGTATTGTGAGCCCAAAAAAGAAAAGGCCTAAAAAAAGTCTTAAAGCTGTTGTTTTACAAAAGGCTTCCACAAGTATTTCAGTAACAAAAATAGTGTAACAGCACAGCAGTTTTCTGAATTGCTGTAGCATTGCTGAAAAATTTCCCAGAACAGTGGTGAGGGCCGTAACTTTGCATTGGTGCTACCCATAGCATAAAGCCCAGCTAAATTCTCCAAAGATTTCATAAGGAGGGTGTGCTTCCCTCCTGCACCCTGCTCAGCACACCGCTGAGGTTAGGCAGTCACTCAAGCCGTTTCATCATGGGCTTAAGGCAGAAGCAGTTTGCAGTGATTGCTGACCTGGGTCAGCTGCCAGTGGGCTGGCATTGTCTCTGCCCCTTTCCCAGCACCTCCAGGCTGGCATACTCCTCCTCCTTATGCTCCTTCAGCTTTTGCTCTGTGCCCACGGATTTTACATGTATAGCAAATGCAAACCCAACTGCAGTGCTTCCTGCTCCCAGTAGTTTTGCTCTGTGTGCAAGTCCCACACCAGGCTGCTCAGTGGTGCCTGTGGAACCGCTGATTTATTGTGCCAGATTCTGTGACAACAGGGCACATTATCAGAATGGCAAAGTAGGGGGAGCTCTCAGAGAAATAAATGACTGAGGTTTTAACTCGTGCTAATTTCAATTGAAATTCTACCTCCATAAATTCTGTGTGACTGATTAAAATTATTAACATGTACAACACCTTTAGGCAACCATGCTGGCTCATTAAACATGGAAGCCTAGAATTATCTCCACTGTAACAAATGTGCGTGCGGATGTCTGTGTTTCAGAGATATACATCAGGAATTTTAATTTTTTTTTGAGGAGATTTTCTTCACAGAAGCACTGATTATGCAGAAAAAAAAAAAAAAAAAAGAAAGAGCATAAACTCAACAAAGAGGCTGCTGTTACTGTCTCTCAATCCATCCTATGTAGTAACCCACTGACTCCTGACTCCTTCACAAGACTTCATTAGTCACTGCCAACTTCAATCTGCTTCAGTTATTTTGCATTCAGCTTCCAAAGGAAAAGCACTCTCCCCACTGATCACAGGCTAAACTAAAGATAAACTGGCTCATTTTATAACACATCAAGCTAACATGTCCTGAATCACACTAACATTACAAACCAGGAAAGAAATCTCTAAATATATCTGACCAAGTCCCAGTACTACATAAGAAATGCACATTCCTAACACTGGGTCTCCAAAGCAAGTTTTAAATGCAAAGAGGTCAGTGTCAGAATATTATTTCTCTTCTACATGCCATAATGAATGCCTGCATGTTAAAAATCAATCTTAATAGTAGTACTGTATTTTAGAAGAGTGCTGCTGATGTACTATCTGAGATTTTGTGAATAAATTATTTGAATGAGCAAATATTGAAAAAGCTACAGTAATTGCACAGATTTTTTTTACATTTTTTTATTTAATTCTAAATGAGATTATGAAGATGTATAAATCAGGAGATAAGCAGCAGAGCCACAAAGATTAGAATCACAGCTGTTGATAAAGGGACCCTCATTAATCATAATGTAAGAATTGCCATGCTGGATTAGACCTGAGCCCAACTGGTCTTATATCCTACTTCCATAAACTTCTGGATGTTTTAGGGAAAGTATAAGAGATACCATGAAATGAAAATATGGAAAAAAATGATAGCAATCCCCTATCAGCAAGAGATTGTTCTAGATTTTGAAACATCAAGTTTTACATGCTTTCTGTGCTTCTTTTAACAGTATTTACACTTGAATTTTAACAGTCTTACCTCTGCATATTCTACAAGTCCACAAAGATGTCCAGTTCACCTTTGAATCATACTATGATCTTAGCTCAAGGAGCACCTGGTGGCAATCAGTTTCATAGTATAATTATGCATTATATTCAAGCCTTCCCTTCTTTTTTAAATGCAACTTAATTTAAAAACTGTTCCCTTTATGCTTGTATTAGCTGACTTATAAAGAACAGGAATTACTGGTACAATTTACAACTAGTTGATTTGTTTACTTTTACTGTACTTATTTTTTAGTTTTTCCTTTAATGGTCAATGCTCAGTGTTTCAGTCCCTGCTCATGTACCTTATCCTGCGCCTGACTCCAAAATTTCTCACCTGCTTCATTTTTCTCTTTTGGATGAAGACTGATCAAATTATGAACAGTTTACAGGTTTACAACTCAGATGCTCATTTGGCCCTTCTAGATTGAATTCTTTCACTATTTTATTCTAAATTGAATTCTTCCACTTTTGTTTTTTTTTTTTATGAGATTGATTGCAGCACAGACTCTTGAGAAGCCACTTGAAAGCCTTTTGTGTTTCTGAACTGGTCTAATGACAATGGATGGATTTTACAAGAGCAAATTAATACAGAAACTTGCATGACAGGAGAATTTATTTCTTTCCAAATTCTAAGTAGCAACACTTGACCAGACTCTGTTAACTTTTCCTCTTGCAGGTAAATGGAAAGACAAGATGGCCTTCAAGGAAAATCAAAGAGGCACAAGCACACGTTGGTACCCTCACATGTAATTAGTGTGTTCCATTGGCTCCGCATTACCATAGCAAGAAGATGGAGGGGCTTCTTCCCTTGGGAGTGTCTAGAATGACGTAAAATCCATTCCATCCTCAGGGCATCAAATTTTCCAGGGACAGGGGAAAATGGGAAAACCTGGCCTTCATTTGAAAAGCTAATAAACATACAGGGAATGCTCTCAGCTTTCTTACTTGTGTCAAAAGTGAAGTCCCTAAGTACCACGGTCTTGTAAAATCTCATTTGTATCTGTGGTGGAGGTAGAGGCAACAAGGTTTTCTGTGAACTATTCAGAGTTTCTTTTGTTTGCTTTTGAATTGGCCTCTAGGGTCAGCCTAGCAGACTTCAAATACACTACCAATGTTCTCACTAGAATCTTTAGGATTGTGTGGCAAGGTTTGCTCTGCGCATCACGAAAATCACTGCAATTATCTTACCTCAGGTTTGTATAGCCCTCCCTCTCTGTAAACTTTCTTGCTCTGATCATGCTGCAAGAAGTTGGAGAAACCAACACAGGTTGTCTTAGTCAGGACTTTTCTGTAGCTTCATAAGAAGAAGAGGAGAAAAACCCACGTTGCATGCACTTACTTGTTTTTTTGTCCTTGCCCTACTTTTAAAAGAAAAATAAATATACAACAATTGCTGTGGCAACAGAACAGCAATAATTAAATCTCTGGCATTTTCATGCTCTTCTAAGTGATACACTCTAATCAAGAGACCTTTAACTTCTGTGAGAATAGTCTTCAGAAGAGACAAAGACAATTGTGACTAAAACATCCAGTTTGAAGGTTCTGCTTGAAATGCTCCTATCTCTAAATGATGCCTAAAATTTGTTTCAACATTTGCACTCTAAATGCTGCAATGAAATTTATGAAAAACAGTCTAGTGGATTCTAATTAACACAAATTTCTGGGATTTGTTTTTTGCCCAATTTAAACAGCACAAAAAAATCAAGTCTTATTTCCTGAGTTATTCAAGAAGCTCTTGACTCTACCTGTGCCAGCCTTTTGTGGTATAATTGACAGAATTCATGGGAGTTCCAAGAATTCTTACTGATATTGTCTTTTCAGCCTAGTCTGGGGGAATCTACATTCAAAACATTCAGCTTACTTTCTAACTGTGAGACATTGCAAATGTTTTGCTAAAACTGACAGAACTAACTTAGATTTCTAATCTTTTGCCTTAAAGCTTCTTCTCAAAGAAATGCAATTTTCTCAACATGGAAAATGTCACCTAATATAAGCTCCACTTAGGAAACTGAAGTTCATTATAGACCTAAAATGAGACTCTATCATATTATACAGACTGTGCCAACATTATGTCCACAGATGACTAGGTAGGCAATTAAATATGAAAGCTAACTGAATAAACAGAGGTATTTCTGGCAGTCGAGATCACAGCTAAAAATGTCTCTTTTTCTGATGTGTCAAATTATTTTCATATGTATGTATAATACAGATTAGTGTACATGTATCGTTCTGCATTACCAGACTAATGGTACAGGGCAATAAATCACAACAAGGCTTTCTATCTTTCTGTTATATAAACTCTTAAACAACCATTTCCAACTATAATCTCACATTATATGCAAATAGACAGTTAACTGACTTTACCATTATATGTTCAATTTGATGATGCTTACAACTTCTTTTTAAAACTTTTCCCACTGAACTAATTCACTCCATAAACTTAAAAGTGCTCTAGGACATTGCTGAATTGTAAATTGTTTTTTCCCTTAACAAAAGTCCATTAAAATTTTTTGAATCTGCTCTGCCACTGGAAGTGGGGGATTATGAGTGAAAATCTTGCATTGGTAACTAACTATGTGAGTGGGACCTATGTGTGTAAATGCTTGATACATCTCAGGAGTCTGTACCTCAAATCCTTTATGAGAAAATTTGGTGTTACAATAGCTATAGGTTCGTGAACTTCTCTTACAATACTAAATTATTCATTCATCCCACTTATGAAAAACAAATGCTTCTTTTAAGTGCATTTAAGAATCAAATAAAATTTCCCACACACTCTCTCATATTCCTTTTAGAACATGTGATTTACAACCCAAAGTCTTGGTGAGAAGTGCACAGAAAGCTCTGAAGAAAGTGTTTTTACATTCCAGAAAGCCTAGTTTAGGCATCTATCACTGCAGTAGGTAAGTTCAAAGTACTTATTTATTGTTCAGAAATTTTGGAAACCCTATGATTTAACTGGTTGTATCCTCAAAGAATGGCACAATCACAGCCATGGTATTAATTTAATACTTTCAGAGGTGATTTGTGTCAGTACAAATATAAACAAAAAAATCTCCTTGGTTTGCTGTGAAGGTGGAACTGTACTGTCTATCAGTTCACTGCTTTATCCCAAGAAGGGTGTGAGCTGAAGCTGCGCTGATTGGACTGGCCGCAGACCTGTGGGAGAGAGTCAAACAGATAAAGTTTCTCATCAGAGGCCTTTTCTAGTGTAAACACATTTCTCTTTTATCTCTAGGTGTTTCTAAAGTTCCTAGGATTTTGTAGTTTTCCAAGATGCTTGGCAGCTAGTTGAAAGCTGGAAATTTTGCAAAAAGCTCTTGCCAATAAAGTCCTACTCATGCATGCTGTGTTTAGGCTGTGTGCACATTGTGGCAATGTTTGTGTGTCTGTGATGGATGATTCATTAGGTAGATAAAGCTAATTGGATGGTATAGAACTGTTGTGCTGAAAAAATTAATTTTGCCCGTTTCAGATAGCACCAAAATGTATTTCCTTGACAAATGACTAGAACTGTGATGGTTTGGCGTACAAGGCTCCTGCCGGATTTCAGTCTTTAATGGATGCTGTATCTTCATTCTGCAAATACAGCAACACTCAGCATTTGAAAATAATCACTACACTCCACTGGGCAAGTCATGAAGTCCCATAACCCAACAAAAGAGCACCGTTCTGGGGTTTCCAGCTCTGGGGTCCTCAATGCAAAAAGGACCTGTAAAGTGAATCCAGAGGAGGGCCACAAAGATGACAAAAGCTCTGGAGCACCTGTCCTATGAAGACAGGCTGAGAGAGCTGGGCTCTTCAGACTGGAGAAAACTCCAGGGAGACTTCATTGCAGCCTTCCAGTACCTAGGGGGGGTACAGAGAGCTGGGGCATGTAGTGATAGGAAAAGGAGTAATGGCTTCAAAATGAAAGAAGACAGATATAGATTAGACGTTAGGAATAAATTTGTCACCTAAGGGTGGTGAGGCACTGAAATAATGTTACCTGAGAAGCTGTGGATGCCCCGTCCCTGGCAATGTTCAAGGTCAGGCTGAATGGGGCTCTGAGCATCCTGGTCGAGTAGAAGGTGTCCCTGCCCATGGCAGGAGGCTTAAAATAAGATCATTTTTAAGGTCCCTTTTAACACAAGCCATTTTATGATTCTATAATTTCGGGTTTTTTTAGCTAGAATACTTATCTAATTGATAAGTAAATTCAATAAACTCTGAAGTATTTAACTTCGCAGTATTTGGGTCAATAACAGCAGAGAAGCTACTCCATAAAAGCAGCAGTAAAGTTACAAGCAGTACAGGTACAAGCAACCTCAGAAATTAGATATCTTTGAAGTTTTCATATAATCTTTTTGAATACTGTAGCTATCTCCATTACTAGACCTAAGCATCACAAATCACAAAGAACTAAGGGAATTCAAAGGAATAAAAGTAACTTAGGATGAAAGAAAGTTGAAAAGAATAAATCAGCATACATGGAATAATAGGCTGAAAATGATGTATAGATATGGAACTTCCAATCCAATCACTCTTCTGAATCAGATGCAAATACAATTCAGGCAAGTTTTAAATGAACTGCAAAGACTGACCTTTCTCACCACACCCTCCATTCAGCACACTGTCACTGATGCAGATACCAGGCTGAGAGCCATCTCCCTTCATCTCTGAATCTTTCCCTCCCTCCTTTCTCCCCTCATCTACACAACCCCCACCCCAGAAAACTGTTACTGAATCAAGGTAGGCTCATCCCTTTTTCCACCGTTTTGTAGTCTGTAAGCAGCCATTGTGTTTTCAAAACTAATCTTCTTTCTATTTATATATCAATAAAAGAAAGCCTAGACTGCAGCATTTCACTAAACAACTTCAGGGATTTGAAAAGAAAACAAGCCTATTTCACTTCAAAATGTCAAGATTCAATTCACCCTACCATGCTATTCAGCACACACAAAGAAGGGATAAAATATATCCCAAAGTGTAGTGAGTGACTACCAATCAAAAAATGTCACATTTAGGTAGAGAGCTATTGATAAACCTGGGGGAAGAACAGGAAGAGGTAGGTACTAATGACAATAATTATACACATACACACCCCTGAGGGTCAGGAAAAAAAGCTATAATTAAGACTGTAATCTGTGTATCTACAATAAATATGAACTGACACTAAAGCAACGGAAATGAGTTCACTATTGTCTCCGTTAGCATCCACAATACAGTGATAGCATTTGTCTGTGTTCTGTTCCTACAAAAATAGCAGTGGCAGTTTAAGTAAGTAGAGACTGTTTGAAGATTTTTCTATTTTTTTTTCTCCCTCTTTTCTTCTATCTTGGAAGAGTGCCTCTATTCTAAGGAGATGATTGCAAAATAATCTAAGGAGGACACTTTCAACTTCAATACCAGCCACTAGAATTCCTCTGTATCTTTTTTCTGCCATTTTCATGACAGTATGTTTACTAAGAACGAATTCATAGACATAAGCCAAGAAACAACAAATCACTCCTATGTATAAAATGAAGATTGGTCTTGAAAGCATAATTTTGGTCTTGAACAGCCTGCAAGGAGCTAAACATTGGAGAACTGCCTTTCAGCTATTAAAGGTATGCTCTATATAATTTGCAATATTTAATTAGTTGCATATTATCATATCAAAAATGCTAGCAAAAACCTCTGCTGTTTTAATGCAAAGATATTTTGATCACACAACATGTTTTCATTACACATATACTGTACCACTCAGCAATTTATTCTATTCTTGTTTGCATTGTGTTGTAATGATTCCAAAGCAGTTCAAAGGAGTAATCTAAATACTGCAAAGCACACAGAGATCCACGATTATTTTCTGCTGTCAAAATAGCTACTACCTTTAACTTAGCTTTAGATTAGCACAAGACTGTATGTACAACCAGGAGAAACAGGAGAGACTATCTGGAGGAAGACTGCTTGTCAGCTAAATTAACAAAGATGAACTTGCTACTTGCTTCAATGAACCAGTTATGCCTTCTCCTCAACACCGTGAAACCTTCATGGCTGAGTAAAGACCCAGGACTGCAGGAACAGTGATTATAACCTGTAAGAACCCATGTATCAAAGAACAACACTGCCAACCAGCATGCCATACCACCTCTTGGTCTCCTAGACAGCAATTTTACTACGTGTACTGTGCATGCTAAAAGTATTCTCTATGAGATTGCCTCTTTCTACTATTAAACCTCACCATCTTCTCCCAGTACTTTTGTCCCCAGCTCATCCTCATTTCCCTGTCCTCTGGGATATTTATAATGCTTGCTACCCATCAGTAAACTTCATTAGCACACTTCTGGGTTTTTCCGTGACACAATGAATAACGGCAGATCAGTCTTCAGAGTGATACGTAAGAAGCTTCTATGTCAAAAAAAGGGTTTTGCCACTAATATAACTAAACATTGCCATCTCTCCTTTGATCACTTTGTGTGCTTCCATTTCTGTAATAATTGCCATCCTGCCCAGTTTAAGCAATGCACATCCAAAAAGTACTGCACCTGTTGTCTTACTAAATACCAGGCAGATTAACCAATTACATTCCTGCTGTGTAAATATCATTTATTATTATCTTCTTCATTTATTAATAGTAAACAAAAATGTCCTATTAATTTAGCATGACTTACCTTGGAAAACCTACTTTCATATGATTTACCTTTAATCTCTTTTCCAAATTATTTTATTAAAAAAGCATTCTAAAGTCTTGAATGAAAGTGGGATTATCTAAAACAACAGTTGCCCATGGGGTGTATTTTCTTGGAGACAGGGGCTACATTTAGCACTTTCCAGTCACACACAACCATTCTGACTCAATAACTCTATTAAAAGCTTTTGCTAGTGGACCTGTCATTTCATCTGACACTTCTCTTGGTATTTGAGAAGGTACCTAATTTATTTGCTTCCTCTAGCTTGGGGCTTTGAGTTTTGCTTCCACTATGCAGGGGTAATTTCTATTTTGTATTTTATTTTATTTTATTTTATTTTAATGATAATTTCCATACCTTCATTCATGGCAGTCATTCTTCCTACAGGCATTTATCCCCATGTTAACCATGATCATAAGATATAAACACAGGCTTTGTTCAAGGAACTCTGTTCAGCATGGAGACCAGGAGAAAACAGCATAAGAAAGATAAATCATGCATGCAGAACAGATATCATGTTGTACAGCTCAAATGATTATACTCACATCTTTGATGATTTGCTTGGTGAGTTATGTAATAATGGAATCTTATGGTAACGACCTTAATTCACAGCTAAAAGAAATTATTTTTGAAGAATACTAATTGTGCTGATTTTGTGGTTTCAATCATCCCTGTGCCTGAGTTTTTTACTGATTTTAATCAGCGCCGGTGCTCTAATGTAAAATATCCTACTGCTCTGTTCCAGAGAGACACAAAGTCTGACTTATCCCAGGACATGCAGGAAAGGTTTTATCAAAGGCAGAAATTTTAACACAGCCTTGGGATACAAGTTGAAAGCAATTATTCCTTCCTATTCTAAGTCCTATAATTTAATATGAAGTTACACGCTCATTTCTAGTATCACGAATTTCTGGTAATATCTGAGAGCACATTTAACAAAGAATAAAAGACCTTGGCATATTATTTATCATCAGATTATTATAATCCATCAATATGATGCAGCCTTAAAGAAGGAAATTCAATTCCTGGCTGTAACAGGACAGACATTTCCAGAGACAGAGAAGTAAAAATGTCAGAATTGTCAGCGTAGAAGGCAGTGGCAATAGCTTATCTCAACTTATTCAGATTGAAAAAAAAGCCCAAACTCCCTCAAACTGGATTAGATACAAAGAAGGGGTTCTGGGTTACCTAGAGCAGAGACCTTATTTCACAGAGAAGAATTTTCAGAAAGCCCACGTGAGGAAAAGAGTTCCACCTAGGACACATGGCAGACAGGACAGAGGACAGACACATGAAGACCACCTATAGCTAGGAAGAACTTCAAGTCTTTGTCAACTAATAGTCTGAAGACAAAGATAACCACATAAATTAGAGGTCAATGCTGCCACGACTATAAAGTGTATATGCTGGAAGTAGTCAAATATGAACCAGTAGTCAATGTATGGACCAAACTGCAGAGCAGAGGAAGCTTCCCAGTACATATAAATTCATGAAAGCAATTTTATGACATTATTACAGAGAAAGTTATTAGATTTTATAAGCTTTCTAGGCTGAAGATCCTACATTCTTAGAAATTTATGTGCTGTGATAATCAGAATAGCAGGAGCAAAATTTTCATGCACGACATTGTGCACATGGTTTTTTTACTGATTAATGCAATTTGCAAAGTAAGATATCCCATATAAAGATGGAAGGTGCTCCTTTTCTGTAAACAAATTTTTTGTGGCAGGATAAAGTGTATCTATCTGTTGGAAATTCAGTGGGAACCAGTATTTGGCTATTAAACAACCAGCCAGATTTGGTGCATTTTAACGAAGTTTTTACAATATTACAAGTTATTTTCTTGATAAATCAAGAAAAAGCCACCTAAAATGGGCCAAAACGCGAGAGTACATAACTAATAAAGAGGCAGTCAATAGAAGTAGATAAAAGGTAGAACACAGATAACATGCTAAACCTTTAGCTTGTGACTTAGCTTTCACTCATCGACAATTTTTGCAACTGAACTAAATTAAAAAAACCTAAATGAAGAGTGTTTGAGTTAAATGGACCTGCCCATCCCGGTTAGGTGGAGTAGCTTTACAAAGCAAGGGCAGATGCTACCTATTTCACCCTGTACTTGGCTTGTCTGATTTATTCCAAACAGAAGACTTGCAGTAAGAAGTGAGTACAAACCTCCCTTACAGATTTCGGCAGAAACTTGTCTGATCTTTAGACAGATGTGAGTGCCAAAGATAGCAGCAGACATAAACAAGGTATGAGCTATGCAATTCTGACCATACCTAAGGTTTAAATTCAGTTCAGTTTGCTGCATAAGGATATAATTTAATGTGGTACTTCAAGAGACATGTTATGAACCCCTGCATCTCACAAATGCCTTGCTGAAAAGAGAAAGAATCTCTATTCTTAGAATGGATCATACTGTAGAATATGATCTAGAATATGATCTGTCTATTGTTAATTAAAAAAAACCCCTAAACCTCCAACCTTCGCCCCTCATTAAGTGCATATTAGGCTGAGAATTGCATATTTACAATCATCACTGACTCATTACTGAGTGTTACCCACCCTCTGCTGCCTGAGATAGAGTGTGAAGGGAGTTTGGTGATGTAGTAATACTGTAAAAAAGAAACCCAACACTCAATCCCGCTGTAAGTGGATAGAGTGAAGCACGAGGATGTGCTTCCTAAGCTGAAGCTTTGGTGTTTGGTCCTACTTCCGAGTTTTGTGCCTGTATTAAAGGGCTAAAGTGGATTTGGGATGCATACAAATATGTGATTTAGGCCTCCCATGACTAAGCTGGCTATTTTTTTCACAGGAATCAAGGAGAAAGTTCCCTTCTTACTCCCCAGGAACAGAATGAGAGGGTATCAGAAACAGAACAGAATTGTATTTCCATTGCCTCTGCAGTGGACAAAGAGAATCTCAGCTCAGGCTGGTCGTAAAGACTTTACTTCTAAGATACCTCATTTAGAACAGTTGGATTAATACATTTTGGATGTATTTTTCTGCTTTCACAGTGGAAAACTAACATAAAATTGACTTAACTGGGTAGTTAAGTCCAGTTAAAGGCTAGTTGGAATCTCCAAAGCATCACAAAGCAGTTGGAGTGTGCTCGTGAATCTGGCATTTGCAGTTTTATTTTGGCTCTATTTTGCCAACATGCTAATAAGGTTCTCCTATGTGTAAAGTACATTAGTTTTTAACATCAAGTCTGTCTTGAAGTATTCTGGTATAAATTTATCAATTTGAATTAGATTTTGCAATTTTTTTAAAAAAAATAACAAATGCATTTTTTCCAATGAAGCCTTTTTTCCCTCAATAAAATTACAAAGTTCGTATTTTATACAGTTAATATGTACACAAGGTATTTTAATTTTTCAATTTCTTATTTTTTTCCCACCTCTTCACACCAACTGCAGGAGCAAGCAGCTATTTTTTTCCAGATCCTGCAATTTAATGTTGAAGAAAATATCAAGTGCTGGATTATGAAGTCTGGGGATTCAGATATAAAATGGAAAATGGTTTCTCATATGTATAATTAAGAGATGGTCAAAAATATCCCTTAACAGAGGATTTATTTTAAAAGTTGCTTGAGTTATGTATTTTATTTTAAATAGGGCAGTTTTTAAAGGTCAGTGAATGTTGGTCTTGAATAGGCTTATAGCAACTGGGGGCAAACTGCAGAGGCAGGGCAAGATGCAGGAAATCTGCAGCACAGTCTGGATGATGGACCCTGAAAACATCTTGTGAGATGTCTGCTTACATAATGTATTGCCATGCAAGGGTCATTTGCAAATGAAAAGCATGAAAATGCTGATGCTACTCAAAACCATATTAGCAGAACCACAAGACAGCATGTGGCCCAATTAATCTTGTGAACTCGCCATTAACATACTACTAGATCACAATGTAGATTACACATTTATGAGCATATCAACATCCAATGCTGAGTAAAGTATGCCCCGGAGGACCTCTGAGCGTAATTTTCTTCTTCAAATAAAAATAAAGGTTTCAGAGCAATGGCCAGCAGCACCTTCAGGCTCCACAAGAAATAATGTGATGATATTACTTCCAGTTGCCACAAATGGCTGCTTCAAAATTCTATCTCCAGTTTCAAATTAAGCCTGTATTTACAATGATTAAAAAAGAGAATCTATCTACAAGGAATTATTCAAGACATTTGGAATTTAACATTTACCATGTACACATGATGGTATGTTATTGATCACTGAAGGAAAGCTTACCGATATATACATGTGCTATTTAAATGGTCGTTACATTCTAAATTTAACAAACAATAAAAACATCCTGAATTCCATGGCTGAGTCCTGTGATTTCTAACACTGCCTGTAAGATTGGTACTGCCTAATATTACTTTCCACCTTTACTGCGGATTAGTGAAATATTGAACAGATGGGTAACTATCAAGTCAGAGGCTGAGAAGGAACAGAATTTATCAGTCAGGGATCTTAGATCATGCTCAATATAATCTTGATATAATATTCTCAATACAACTCAATGCAAAGATACAGTAACTCTTTCTTCTTCTAAAGTGATGATTACTCATTTTTTTCACTATTTTTTGAATCAAAGAGCCTCTGTGCACAGCCTACCTGCTCTGGGAGTGGATCACTGAAAAGCTATGTTCAGCCCACCTTTGAACACACCTGACCAGTTTCCAGGTCCAGAGCCACAAAAGGACCCATGATCTGCCCAACAATATTCATCTGACAATGAACATGACAAACACATGTTTTGCTCTGTGTGCACATCCCGGCTGTGATGCAATGGATTTACTGCATGGGGAACAATCATGTTCAGTGTCTGTAGAAACCTTCAGGCACTCCAACCAGCTGTGAGACAAATCTGCCAGTGTCAGAGAGTCTGACACTATTTAGAGCACAGGAATTTTGTCTTGTCCTTACTCCAGTTAAGTAGTAAACTAGATGACCAGAGTCTATGAGGGTCTTCCATCTAGAACTGATAACAACTACAGGCAAAACAGGGGACTTGGAAACAATTTTAGGGTCCTGGCTTCTTCTAGTGCATATCTTGAAACTGTACTGAATTGCACCAATAGAATTCCGTTCACTCTTTGTGAAACCAGGTTTCATGGAAAGGGAACACAGAAATATTTGGGTCTGGAGCCCCATAGTACATGCTCCTTCAAATCAGCTTACATATTGCCAGCATGGTTCATTCTGGAGGAGACTTCAGCATACATCTAGTCCAGAACCATGCTGATGAAAAGATGTTTTTTCCAGCACACTTTCACAAGAGCTTCCTTGAACATATACAGAGGACTTGCTGAATACCTGCAACACAACTGAAAAGACTTTTCACATCTCATCTAGTGAAAAAGCTCCATCTAACACAGCTGTAAACTGATGACACAGCCTCATCATCCAATAAAAAAAGGGAGGAAGTAAAGGTTAAAGGTACTGTTTGTGAGGGATAAGCTTCAAAAAAATTTTGGGAGGTCATTCTGAAGGACAAAAAGTTGCTAAGGCTACTTCCTACTTTATTTTTAAATATCTTAGGATGTTCTGCTTACATAATACATATCACAGCTGCTCCTACCTTTTGTCAGAATGATTTACTGTCACAGATTCCAAACACCTGTGATTGTTCTATCAAATGCATTTCTGAATACAACAGGACATTTTGCTAGAATGGACCCAATGATTTCCATATGATGATGTGATATGGGGATAAGTGTCATCAGACCAGCTGTCCTCACAAGGTTCCTTCCAACTTAAATTATTCTGTAAGCCTGTATCCGCTTACCTACTGATACTCCTAATGTCCAGAGCAGCCCAAACTTATCAAAGAAACAGCTACAAGTAAATGAAGAATTATAGAAAGGCTTATCATGACTTTCACTGCTCCTCTCTAGAGAGCTGAATTTTTGGTAGGAATTTGTACATAGCTGGTACCTCAGACACGGGGGAGAAAAAAACCTCAGAAAAAAAATCCACATCATCTTTCTGTTTACTACAAACAAATGCCTATGCCATTTTCAGACTGAGTAGACAAGAAAGAATTCCTCTGCTGCAATCACAGCAAAGAAACAAGGCCTAATAAATCACCATTGCTACTTTAGAGAAGTCAAGGTATTCCTGTTCACAAAGCAGTTGGTGTATATTGTTTCCATCATATTGTGTCCTTGTAGTTCATAATAGAACAGACAGAAAGCGTTCTACTTTTTGCTTTCTTACTTGCTAATAGGACAGGTGTTAACTGTGGAGTTATGTAAGTTTATGAAACACCATGAATTAATTTGCTTTAGATTTCTCTTTTTTTTTGCTGTACATCTGCTGACATTCAACTCCATTATTAAAAATTCAGTTTCTACTTGGCTGGCATAAAAAATATGAACATAGTTCATGTGAAAATACCATTTACACAACTGATCTTCAAATAATTAACTGTTTTCCAAGCAATAGAAAAAATAATCTCTGTGAAAACATACTGCAGCTTTGCCATATCACCAAATGTTGTGAACGTCTCCAAAATGAGGGGTTTAGCAAACAAAAAGGACAAAGATTGAGGACTAAGCATAGCTGAAAGATGAGATACAGCACCTGACTTTAGAAACAGCCTATTAACTGCCAACTGTATAATGAGTAAATATCAGATGAACATGAACTCGCTGACCACTGTGGAGAGAAAAAACAGTTGTGTCAAAACGAACGAGTACTACAGGACTGACATGGTAGGCTGCTTTTCTTACTAAGTTGTGCTGGCTGGATTTAGTTTTTCTGCATTGTACCAGGTCTCTTCAGAAAGATGGTGTGTTTCTTTGCAAAAATTAACCTACCAAAGAGTTGCCTGAATGTGAGGTTCATCTGCAGCTCTGATTTATCTTAGATCTGTCTGGCATACTTGCATATGTGAGAGTAATCATTAGGTGCCTGAAATAGTGCTGCATCTGTCTGAATGGAGCAAAAGGGAAGAACCCTCAGAAGTAGGCAAGGTACAGTACTGATAGTCAAGAATTCTCCATCCTTGGAGTCAACACTCTTATGTTTGGATGAAGGTTGAGCATTAAATAAATAAACTGCACTATGTACAAGCCACACATAAACAAAAAAAACCCCACCTGATGGCTGAGGGACACATTCAGCTCAAGTATTTTTTTGTAATGTGAAAAACAGATTAAGATACGGAATTCTGCTTCTAGTTTAGCTTCCAATGTTCTTTGTGAAACATCATTATTTTTAAAATCTTCCATGGAATTTCTTCCTGAAATGCATCCTTCTACAGTGCTGCATCTACTGTATTTCTGAAAGCTCATTCATCTATCACACTTTTAACCTTGTTATCACACGTAACCAAGTAAAGGTAAGAAAAACGCACTTTCTGAAAATGAACATTATCTTCAACTCCAGGACCACTGAAAGGCCCAAAGTACAGTGCTCTTTCCTTTCCTTATGGCTGCAGTGTCATTTTCTTGGGAACTACTCATCCTTCTTGCTCCTGGTAAACTCATTTAATACCTGAAAATGCCACAAGATTATGCTTTTTTTTTACCATTATTTTTCCATGTCAACGTGAAAATGTCGTTTCCTTTAACATTCTACATGGTGCCAAGAATGAAAAAAAGATTTTGAGGCCTGGTTCAGTACAGAGTATCAGTATTCACATGCACATTTCTGGTAGAATTTGCAGCAAAATTATGGGTTGGTTTAATGCTATGGAATAGAAAAATGGCAGCTGCTGCTGCTACAATAAAGAGCAGCAAAAATTCCAGCTGTGGATATGCAATCCCTCTTTCAGTGTAATACAAGAAGTGATATTTCCTATGACTAAATGCAATGTGCAACTTTGGCTTGTTTCTCTCTAATCTCGTGTTTTCAGCTACTTCACTTTCTTCAAGATTGAAAAAAACAGATGCTCAATGCACCACTCCCACAAACAAAAGTATCCATGGAATAATTAATGAAAGCTGTGTAATTTCTTTTTTCTGTTTGTGAATCAACCCATAATTTCAATCTCTTCTGATTTCTGTATAAACATTTATTTTTAGCTTCAGAGATGAAAAGCTGACTGGCTTGGTAAAGAGACATTCAAAAGAAATAAGGCATAGGAAAATTTAATAGCTATTAGATATAAGCATAAAAATGCCATCTGTATATAAACGCCAAGCAGCATGTAAGAGGAAAAAATGCAGCTGACATGTTTAAATGTCTATATTTCACTCGTAAATTAGCTACTGTAGGAATTTTCCAGTACTAGTAACAAAAGATATGACACTGTCTTGTAGTGGAGCCGATAGATGGTGAAGGAAACATAACACAGTCCTGTTCCCTTAGATTTGCAAAGACAGAATTTAATAACAGAATGTCTTGTTGCATTATGTTACAGACTTAACCACCAAGAGCTGCAACTTCAAATCTGGGCCATCCTGAAGCTTCTGTGGACCTCTGCCACCTCCTTCTTCCAAGTTTTTTATGCCATATACGGAAAAAGAGTAAGTTACATTATCACAGCAAGCCACCACAGGTGACAGGTCTCAAGTTCCTGCTGTACCCATCTCCACTTCACAATACTAGAAGGGTGACTGTCTGGCACAAGGTTGTGGCAAACTGTGTGGGCATTGACTCCAAAGAAGATCAAAGTTACTCCTCCTTCCACAGAGTACTTTTGCTGCTGTATCACCAAAACCAGTCCATGTGGTACCAGCTAATTATTTTTCTGGTTGAATGGATACGTGTAGATGTTGGCTGTAAGAGAAATTTGTCAGCAGCTGTGGCACTGTCAGATGAGGATTTTCAAAGCTTTTCCTTCTACTGAAAATGCTACCTCTGTCTCACAGATATTTTCTTTCTGTTTTGCCTCCTGGGACATTTCCTTAGCTATTCCTTTTGGGGGCACATTTGTTCCTTGATGAAGCATACAGCTGCATCCTGGCTAAACTGAGGAAACCAGGATTGCTCATTATTCCCAGTAGCCTGGGGCATGCCCTGACTTCATCCTGGCTCTCAGGTGAAACTGAGAATGATCATCCCGAAGTCCAGAGGGTCTGAGATCCAAATTACCCAGAATACTCAAAGTGCACATGGTGTCTATCTGTCTTGCAGTGGAGTTCCTGCAAGAAGGACTTATCAGCCAAGGATGCACTGGTCTTGCAGGAAAGCATCAGAATGTGAGTGGGATGATGCAGCCCATCGGCTGTTACCAGTTCACAGTCATTTGTCTCATGTCTCACTATCTGATCTCTGTGTGCTGCTTCAGTTGTCTCCTGCAGTGAAGATGTGGAGCTGTAATTGCCTCATGTATTGAGACTTGTTACAAGCAGAATGAAACACCCTCAGGCACCCTAACACCAGCTTCCAAATTTTCTTCTCAAAAAGTTTTGTTGAGTTAAAAGATAGCCATGTGAAGAGCTGAATTGCTCACTTTTTAAAGATCATCCGTGCAGAGATACTGACTAATGCAAAAGGAGGGCGAAAGCTTGTTTGAAGATGAGGTCATAGCAGGCCATGAGCTCTTCTTCAGTGGAGTTTTATAGCCTGTTACATATCTTAAACCCATAAAAAGCCCACTTCAGGATGAGAGAGTGAACATCATGCATAGTGCATTACTTCTACAATAGTCTGTGGTAATGTTATTAGAGAAAAACACAGGACTACATCAGCCCCCTTAATTTTGAAAGCTGGTATACTTGGATTATCATCAAAATGGTGGCAACTAGATGTTAGTAAGACTTCGTCCAAAAAAAGTCTCAAAGTCTCTTCTTCAAAGCTTGAGAAAAAGCCGCTGCTCAAAATCAACAAACGGAAAAGACTCCAAGGAGGCACTTATTTACTAGTTATTGGGACAAAAACCTGAGGAAATTTATTCTGTAGAGCACATGTACAGGTACACAGGTACACTTACAGAGCTTC
Source organism: Hylia prasina (assembly GCA_013397195.1). Lineage (NCBI taxonomy): Eukaryota > Metazoa > Chordata > Aves > Passeriformes > Sylviidae > Hylia > Hylia prasina. The sequence goes on along the minus strand of VYXD01004382.1, from coordinate 2,561,067 downwards.
AGATTACAGCTTGCATAGAGGGACAGAGGTATGAAATACATGATGCCAGTACTCTGGCACTTCACTTCCCTCACTTCAGAGACATCCTCAAATGATATAAAAATAGACTTGCATTACTTTCTGACATGACCAAGGTTCTTCAGTTTTGATCTACATACAACTACATTAATAATAGATTAAGGGCTGCTATCAAAGCATGATCACATGCTCCAGAAGGAAGAAACTACAAAGTACAGCTGTCGAATCACTCTCACTAGCTAAAGCAAGGGCAAACTAACTGCATCTGAACTTTTAGGACATTTGCTGGTCTATTCAACCTCTCTTTAACATTTCATTCCTGACTTGCATGCACGTGACACAAACTAGCATTCCCCTTCTTACTGACCTTGGACAGATAAGGAAAGCAAAGACTTTTTCCTGTAAAGATGACAGTATCTTTGTAGGACATAATTCAATAAAACAAGCGCGTGCAGAGAGCAGGAGAAACTGTGACATTAATATTTTGTTAGTTGATACTGAAGAAGTAGCATGTGACAGGTTTAGTTAGTATCTCAATTCAGTTTCTCAAGGATTACTCAAAATTGAGGGGATGATATCACTTCAAAATGCAAAGACTCTAATTAACCATTTAATTACTTATTGTTTTCTTGCTAACTATGTGGCTGTCCTAAATATGCAAACTAGTCTGTTAGCTTGATTTTTAAAATAGCTGTTTTGATTTAATTTCTGATAAGCATCCAACAGCAAAACAAGCAACAAAAAAAGACAGTCCTTCACTGTCTTTCCTTCTGCCAGAGTTCACTGTGAAGTCTGCAATGTGGACATTTCTCAACACCAAAGAGAAACCAAGTGCACAGAACTTAATAAAATTACAACCAATGGCTACAATATCCATGGAGATCCCCTTTGTCACAGACATGATCTGCATGAATATTTACAGAGAAACAGAATTGTGAAGACTGGGAAAGACCTCTAAGATTATCAAGTCCAATGGTAAAACCCTTCATCACAGGTACTCTGGAGGGCAGTGAGATATGGGGAAGATGAATATGGACCAACTTAGCTCCCAAATTTTAGTGACTCATCAGCAATCATGAACCAGGACAGGGACCTTTCCTGCTGAGTTTTGTTCCTGGTTATCTACCCCAATAGATACATTTTTCTTGTCTCTCGGATGATGCAAAACAGAGAAGTATTTCCTTCAAAGGAAATTCACAAGTACCAAAATAACATAAGCAAGTCTTCATAGTGTATTACAGCTTCTTGGACTACAGCAATTTCTCACCCATACTAAAAAACTTTGAAAAAGAAAACTGATTTGAGTATAAAAGTCTAGATTCTCCATGAGTATACAAAGAAAAGAGATATATTATGAAAATCATACCCTATGAATTAAGTCTAGATTTTCACTAGACTGGCAGGACACTGCAGAACAAAAACCCATTCTCCCAAGAAAGTCTACAAAATTAAAGTAAACCAAACATTAAAATTTTAACCTGTTGTCAATATTTTTAATCCTCTAGGCAATAATGTAGTGATAGGAAACACAAGAGACTAAATTACATGGAAAACAGCACTTCTTAGATGAACCTGTTTTCAAACGAAGAAGAAAATAGTGACAAACCTGATAGAATATGAAATGGAATGATCACTAGGACTAGAGCAGGCATTTCTTTGTTACTAAAAACAGTGTGAGTCAAAAATAAAAGGCAAATAAGTTTTAATATTTTCATCCTGTATTAAGGATGTGCATTCCTTTGTAAATAATCAGATTGGCAGTTAAATGCAAAGTTCATAGCTGAAAGATGTGATTAACCAAGAGTAGTGTATCTTGGAGTGCTTGTAGTGGACAGCAATCTTTCATTTATCGTTGAGGTTAATTTCCATTTCTGAGGGTCACTAACTTAATCGTATTTGCTTGAGTTAATGTTGATCTTCTATAATCATAGCAAAAAAAAAAGTAAGTATTGCCTGTTTGAATGGAGCTAATTTAATCATATGACCTTTTCCATCTTATTTTCACCCTATGGCTATATGACTTCTAACCAGACAGCAAATTACTGGACTGTAAGTGGCAGAGTATGCTTAGCTAATTTATTCATGCATTCCTGAAAATTATGAGATGTTAAATTAGTGCATTATGCTGTTTTACTGTTTCTGTAACAACATCAAAAGGAACCTACCCTTGCAGTATGTGGGCTTTACATAATGATAATTTCTTTTGTCAAAAGACTAATCCAAGTGCTGAAGAGTTCACGCAGTAAAGCTTGGATGCTGATTATTCCTACTGTGGGAAATGCAGCTCTGCAGCCACTGAAGTGTCAAAGCAGCTAGGGTCAGAGAAAACACTTTACACCTCCCCTGGTGCTTTTGCAAGAGCTACTCCTAAGACAACATGTGTTTCTGCAAGTGTGTGTTGGTAACTCTGACTGAGCTGGTGATGTCTCCATCACCGACTTTCAGGTACTAATATTCTGGCAGTGCTGGCTCTCTGTTTAGAAACACAAAGACCAAATTTTCCAAAATCCAAGTGATGGTAAAGGAAGCATGAAGTACTCTGCCTCTCTGACTATCAGACCTCTGATAGCTCTGATACCACTGCTTTGCAGCAGTTAATAGCAATCAAAATGTAATTAATGTGGAGAATATGGCACCCAAAGACTTTTCATCAGTACTGGTAGCAGAAACCAGACTTCTTGATTCCCATGCTGTTTCCGTGACCTATTTGGTTTTTTAAATCAATTTCTATTAGATTCTTACATCAGGAAGAAGCCTACTGGAAAGAAGTGAACAACGGGATTTCTGAAAGGATAACTTCAAACAATTGCAAAGCTATACACTGAATACTGGTCTGAAAGGTTCTGCAGAAGTATTAAAATTACAAAACCTCTGGAAATAGGGGGGAAATTGTAGGGCAAAGACAGGCTTTCACTGAACAGCCATGTTTTTTATCTGCCAGCACAGCTCCATCACTCTTCAGATCATTTCTCTTATATGAATGCTAGCAGTCATGGCAATAATTAAGAATCATCAAAACTTGCTTTAATTAGTTATTATTTGGATCTGAGAGATGGCAGTGACTGCCTTACCAGAAGTGTATCTCTCTTTGTATTTAATAGAAAAATTGTACAACTGGGCCATGGATAATTTTCAGAAGTCAGTATGTAGGACAAAAGAAATGTCCCTTATGAAATCAAATCTACATTCTAGCCATGTATGCCTTGCAGCATCACATATTTATATGAAACACAGTAAACCAGCTAATTTATTACAAAACACAAGACAGTGATTTATATTGGTCCTTTGTCACGCTGCGAGAAAATCTGGAGTCTCTCGAATTTCAGTCTCCTATAGTTAGGTTTTGCAACACCCTAGCAATTCTGTCCAGTTGAATGTTGCACCTGATTCCATGCAGAACACAACCCTCTAATCATCAGGCACAGAGAAGATGGATCCCTATTCTTTAACCTTTAATTAGTACTTAGCTGCATTATGCATGCTGAGGGCAAGATTAGCCATAAATGCTTCCAGGGGCACTGCACACCTACCAGTAACCTCTGCACGTAGGAAATATGTATTTCACTCAGAACCAGCAAGTGGAAAAACATGTAGCAGAGAGAGTTGGACAGCATATCATTAAAACTTGCTTTGCATATTAGGTGAGCAGCTAAAGTAGAAGTCATCACTCTCTGTCTGCAAAGCACCTCCCAAGGTTGCTGCAGCAGAACCATAGAGCTTTGCAACACCAGGCAGGTATGGGCTGCACGTGACCAGTGAAAAACAGGCTCCAAATACATCCAAATACAGGACCAGATTCTGCATGGTGCTGATGGCAATGGGAACTGAGGGTATTCAGCACTTAAAGAATTCACACAGCAGGCCATCAGAATGGGCCTTGTTTTAGCTATTTTAGGCAATCAAATTTAAGTGGTTATGCTGTGTTTATTTTACTCATTTGATGTTGGCTTTATCATTCCAGGATTTTAATGCAGTGAAGCTTTCCACTGTCTAGTCAAATTACCAGATATAATATATGATATTTTCCTAAAGCGTATGATTTTAGGGAGCATGCTGGTTTCATTATATTATACAGTGGGGGAAAATATATATTTATAATCTTAAAAATCTCATCTCATACAAAGCAATCACACCCCAAACAAGTAAAGCAGTATGTTTTACTGATCCTTACAGTGTGTTTGTCATGTTTGTCAGCATGTAAATCTGAATATATCATCATGGACTCATGCTAGCTCAAGCAACACAAAGCCCTAAGTGTTTTTTGTGAACAATACTTTCTACTTCCAGACTCCATGTCACTGAAAAGTCAACTAATAGTGATGCTTGGAAATTAATTTATTTCAGGTATGCTGTAAGACCCATAATCAGCCATAAATCCTTTTGCCCTCTTTGCATTTACAGAATTTGCCTTAATTATACTGTTGCCTAATTATGAAGCTCAGTCTAGAGGGGAACTTGCAAGAAGCAATGATGCAAAAAGCAGAGGACAGTTTATTCCACTTCATGGATTTACAACTTTCTGCTACTGCAAACCATTTGGAACAGACTCTATTTGTGAGGTCATTAACATGTAAACAGTGTCACACTGAAGACGCATGGCAATGACCTACCATGCTAATGAAAAGTGATATTGAGTTTGCTAATTCAGATAAGGGTACACAGATTGCCTTTTCTCTAATGTGCAAGGGCCTGTCACAGAAATAAATGCATGGTCCTTGTTGCAATTAATTTGATTCTTGTTCTTTTAAAGCTTTACTTGTAGATTTAATTAAAGCTTTCATGCAGCACACACTTTCAGGAAGTATCTATGTTTAATGGCTTTTTCTCCTAAATTAAAGAAACGAGTGAAGGTTAAGATTCAATGAAGAACAAGAGAGCATAAAATGAAAAGCTGTGCTAAATACAGTAAGCATTACCTTGTTTTGACATAAGCAAATATGCAGTATTTATATACATTCCTTAAAATTAGTATTATATTGCAGCTTTCATGGTGAAATAGTTTTCAACTGCTTAAGATAATTTTTTTCATTTTTGAATATAAAATATTGCATGCTATGCTTAAACCTGGAGGTGAATATTTTAAAAGCCTACATCAGTTTTTAGGTAAGAAGAAAAAAAAAAACCCAAATAAAAACAGTGTACGATTTTCCCAGGAAACTAAAGAAACAATCCCCAATGCAAAAATCTCCAGAGAAAATGCAGAACACTGAGAATGAAAATAAGATAATCCTAAAGAAATATTTTTTAGGCCATGACAGACATTATGGTATCTGGGGCAGGGGTAAAGGGGATGGGGAAAAAGAATAGGAGGAGTAAGAGGAGGAACTGAGTAAGAAGAGAAACAGATGAAAAAGAAAATGGCCAGAAGAACAAGGAGTCAGGCTTAAGAGCTGCTCACAGCAGTGTTGAAAAAAAACTTGGAAGGAAGACAACAATGGTGGGATCTAAGGAGTAAGTTAGGTGTAATACTTTTTGGACAGAGGACTGTGCTAAGACACTTCCATGAATGCTCAGTACTACTGCCTCAGAATAGGTTATGGTGCTTTGGATTAGATCAAATGTTGAAACTGCTTTTGCCTATTGATTAAAAAAAAAAAAAATGTGCTCTCTGTTCTTGCCGGGAGCATGTATTAAGACTCAACATGCAACCAATGAATTCTGTTCTCAATTTATTTTTTTAGAGCACAGAGTAGGTAATCCCTTTGGTTTACTAACACTCTTATAGGTTTCTCTTGTTTTGTTAGTTTAAATTATCTTATTTTAGTTTAAATAATCTTAGTCATATTAAAGCGCAGACATGGCTCCTCCCTATGTGGGAAAGCAGAAAAGAAAGTCCTTCTGCCAGTAACACCTGGATGTTATAGCTAAGGAACAGAGCTGTAATCTACCATGTACCATAAACATAACAATCTGACCTGAAAAAGTCAGTAAAAACAAAGCATTCATTATTTCATCTGCTTTTGAAAATACACTGTAAGCCAGAAACTTATCTGAAGTGACCTTTCCATTGACAACTTCCAAATAGGACCATAAATGGCAAAATACAAGCCTTTCTACCTAAAACATAAGCAAAAACTAGGTAGCTGCAGGAAATATTGTCAATTGCATTATTATACTGAATATGAACATGTCAATGAAATCCATACCGGCAGATTTTATTCTGGGCTACTGATGTCAACACAGGAGGAAAGAATACTATCACTTTGAAATAGGGGGTGTGGAGTGCCATAACTGCTCTGAACAGCTGATTCTCTCATTCCTGTTCAGGTGTGAAATGCACAGGTTGGCAAATCTTTTCCTTTGCCTTTTCTTCTGACAAGACTCATGCCTCTGGTAGCTCCAGCTTTTGTTTTCATAATCAGAGGATTCAGGGAGTGGGAATGAAGGAGAGAAGCTACCTCCCTCTGCAGGTGAACTGAGTATAATCAAGACACCCCCAGACATTTGGTTCAATGTCTCACTGAAGGATCTCAGTTCAAATGCAGAAACAGCCCTAAGCTTCAGCCACTAAAAGGAAAAATAAATGTGTGTCTTTATGTTCACCAGCTCAGTACTCATGGGAGCAGATATTTCACTCTGCTCTGCTCGAACTAGTGCTTCTTTTTATTTGAATCACTGTGTCAGGTTGCACAGGAACTGACAGAATTATGCAAGACTTTCTTGACAGTCCTATAGATTTCTCTCTGTAGCATACACAAAATGTTACAGTCTAATAATAATAATAGCAGGAATAACAAATCCTTTCTTGCACATTTGTAAATGAAATGGGGTCATGATTCTAACATATTATGATAAGTCTCATAAAAGATATATTGTTTTGCAACAGGGTGTCTGGGACTGAAGAAATGCCAGGCAGGCATTGCTAGATATGCTAACACACAGCACAGTCCATTCCCCTGGTTCCTTGCTTGATTAGCTTTTGTGATGTTCAGTTGCAAGGTTGATGCAATCTTCCCAGCTACACTTTGCAAGTGCAATATTGCCCTGAAATTAGGAAGGATCCTGGTCAGACAGAATCCTTGCACAGACTCTCAAGTGGAAACAGAAGGTAAGAGTCATCAGGAGTAGAAGAAAGCACCTGAGATATGGCTCCTTATCCTCTGATGCCAGAAATAGGTAATTAGCAGGAAACCAATGAGCAAGAAAAATGACAGAAAGAAAATTTGGAAATGAATGATGATTTTGGTCATCTAGACATTGCAGAAAGCAAATGGCTGTTCCCTTTGGGGATCTGTCAGTCTACTCTTCAAGGGAGCTCAAGGTGTACTTTAGGTAAGAAAGGAAATGTAAAGGAGAAGTAGGAAAAGAAGCCAAGATTAGAACATTTCCTTGTGAAATTAACACTAGTAGTGTTAGATAGATGCTGCCTTGAGGTGGATCATTAACCTGGTCACAACCCCTGCAGGTAGGCTCAGGAAATATATTTTGGGTGAAGCATCTTCCAGGGGATTCAGCAATAGAGAACAGATTTCAGATAACAAAAGAAATATCACTCAGTAGAATACTAATACTGTCACAATACTAATGACTAAAACACATCAGTCCTGGTATCACTCAACAGACATGAACATCTTGTTACAGTTGTGCTGTTCACGGAAGAGACTAAGCCTGTGGCTTACTGGAGCTACAAAGTCTTAGGGTTAGAGTCACTATATGATTTCTTCTACCCATTTTTCTTTAAGCATTTTTCTTCTGCTTGTCCTCCTTGAAACCAGGAGAAATACAATGCATCCTTCACCTTATTCCCTGTAGTCCCATCTTTTGCAGACATACTCTGTCAATCAGTTCAATATTTCATAATGCCATTTTTAAAACTAACATTACAATCTTTTAGAAAAAATACAGGCCAACATAAATTATGAAGTGAGTTTTGGTCTTAATATGCAGCATAAATTCTCTACTTTCTGTTAACACATTTACAGTCACATAAAGTGTAATGGCAGGTTTGGCTTTTAGAGAAACTGAGTTTCCAACACCATTACTCCCTTGCAAAATAAATACTAATAGCAAAACATGAATCTCACCTTCCTATTTGTGTGTTTAAAATGGAAGTATTTAAAGTCATTTTTGAGGTATCTGTGTATACAGAAATACAATTTCAGAGTAAAAAGTACATAAATAGCACAGTTTTCCCTGAGGGAAAAGTTTGAAACAAAGTGAATGAAAATGATTCACCTTATACCATCTTCGAAAGTATAATTCAACAATCATGGTTAATAATGGCAAAATCTCAGTGCCTAGAATGACTGCTGTTGACAGCAAGCATGATTGATTTGGGAATCAAATTTTTAAGAAAGCTAGAACCCCATGTCAACAGGCTAATTGAAAATTTATTCAATACATGGTTTTATAGAGAAGACAGGCCACCCTGGTAACAGTACCTCACCAAGAGTCACAGGGGATGGAAACACAAATACTCAAATACCGTGGTAACTTCTACACATAGCTGTCACTATCATCTCTTTCTCTCCCAAATATGTATCATGTCTCAGTGTTATAATACAGACAGGCTTTTTTTCAGGATTATCCTACAAGAGTATATGGATTCCACAATTTCTAAAACAACCTCAGTATTCAATTCAATTCCCATATATTAGTTTAGAAAACAACACAAAACTTTTTTAATAGCATGGAAAGAACGAAGCTGTCTCTAGGCTGCATAAGCATTTATTTTTTCTACAGTTATATTGTTTCCCTCGCTAAATGGATGGTACCTTCACCAAACAAGTAGTGTCCCCTCTAAGGAAAGGAAAATCTCCAAAACTCAGCTCATCTGCAAATTTATTGCTTGACACTAATGGAGCACAGACAGTAATTTGTGTCGTGGTTTAGGGATAGCATTCTCCAGTTTAGTGTTCCCACTGAAACCACTCCAAATCAAAGGGACAGTCCTTCACTCCCAGCTCCTCTCTCTCTCTCCTTGTGGCGGGCAGGAGAGCAGAATTGGAGGCACAAAAGGTAAAGGTAGAGGTAAGGTAAATTTACTGGAAACAGCAATGACAGAAGAAAACAAACAGTAACAGCAACAGTACTAATGACAGAGGGTACAAGAAAGAAGTAACACAGACATGCCCCTGAAAACTGCAGTCACTCCCTCACACACCTCAGAAAGAGCTAATAAAATTTTTAAAAAATAATTACTTACTGCTGGTCAGTGTGTTAAGGATGATTTACAATTTTTTCTACAGTGAAATGGGAACGTAAGCCTTGGCTATAAAGCAATACAATCAGATCCAAAAGAATGAGAAGATACAAGGAATCAGTATAAGAAATAATGACCTTAGATAGATTTAAAAAAATTCTATCATGTATTTTGATTTAAAATAAAATCCCAATTCTGACCCTTCTTGCTATCTGTGCATAAAAGCTAGATATTGCACATCTGTACACATAGCATACAGCACATAGCACAAAAATGTGGTTTTTAGTAATGGTGATTTAGTAGAAAACCCTTCTTGCCTTATTTTGACACCAAATACTATCTTAAGATTTCAGTAAGTTGGCATAGTAGACGTTGCAACATGCAACAAAACTCTTGGGACATCCCCATATCATTTAAGTCTAGCTTACAAGACAGTTACAGAAATCCATCTCTGGTTTCAAGATTCTATGGTGTAGTCTAAAAGATCAAACAGTTCAAACAAACGCATGTTTTTCTGTTCAATACTCTCCTCCACCCACAAGATGCAAACATGATCCTGTTCTGGTTCCAGGAGCAGCTGCAGTTGAGAAAACAGGACTGCTTCTAACCTCTTTCACTATTTTTGAATTACTACGGAAGTTTTAAATGTAAAGACTGCATATTCTCTGGAATTATCCAGAAATCACTGTTAAGAGTTTTCACACCATTGATATTTTGGAAACCTTATGACTTTAATTATTAGGGTCATTTTGTAAATCTACTAACCTTGCACTTTCTGCCCTAAGTGCTGTGTCAAGAGCTGTGGGACTGGGCAAAAGAGCTAGAAATTAAGCCTCTACACAGAGATACAGAAGCCACACTGAGTATCTGCTAGTGAAGTAAGAGAACTAAACTGAGAACAGACTCCCAGGCTCCTGTGCTCAAGAGATACACAAGAAAAGCATACTTCAACTGGGCCCCAAACTATCAAATTCTCATGAGAAGTAGGATATGTTTTCATGCACATTTATATGAAAAAGCTTGATGTTAGTGGAATTAGTTTTCCTGCAGGAGGAATTTTGTCCTGTGTCATACACTCAGTACCAGGCAATAGAGCCTCTAGTCTTATACAGTCTATTATATTAATATTTTAATATAGTATTAGGCTTTGGGATTGAGATTTTCATACAGATGATGCACCTTTGATGCACTTCTGTTCTAGGGCACCTAGCTAGATGATTAGTGCTGGGACACACAATAGCAGCTTCCACACTATTAAGATCCTAACATGATTAGCATTGTGTAAGAATATTGGGTAATAATTGTCTCCTATTTCCCTACTTCACCTTTCACAAGCAGAAATGATTTGTGAAAAGGCACAAAAATATAATAACATTATGCACCTAACTGCTGTGCAGCACTGTTGTTGCATAAGTACTTAATTTCAATAATAATCATAACATATCATTTTGATATCAAGCTCAAACTGAGGAACAGCATCAAAAGCTGCCTTCACAACTTTGCATTTTAATTTGGTATACATCCTAGTCATAGCAATATAATGAAATCTTCTATAGAGAAGAACTTATAAAAGCTACAGTCTGTAACTATCTGCCCAAGAATCTGGGGTAAATTGAGTTGGACAGACTATCAGGCAACAGTTATGGTACAAGCACTCAATTCGTTTTTTCTGACGCTTTAATTTTCATGAAATGTAATTGTTAGCTCCTGACACGATTAATGAGCTCCAAGGGCAGAATCTTTATAAAAATTAAAATCTCAAATAAAAAAGGTCAATGGTCAGCACAGTGGTGCTCTGTCACCTCAGCAACAGGCTTGCCTAGTCCATTTAACCACAATTACACAACAAAATATTAATGCACTTTTTTTTTCCTTCTTCAGCCCATGGCACAGGGGTTTTGCCCATCAGAAAATGTGTCAGGAGCAAGCAGTCGTGCCAGTGCCACCTGCCATGCTCAGAACATCACTCATGGCCAGTGTAACTAATGACACCATATCCATTCTTCTTTTTTCCCACCTGGAATCAACTGCCAAGTCAGAAGACTGGCTGCAGAGTTAATGAGCACTACGAAATTTGCTCTAATCTTCAGAACAAAAGAACTTATGGAGGACTAACTATGACCAGAAAAAGAAAAAAATCTGCTGTCTGACAGAGGCAAAAGGTAAAAAATGCACCAGATGTCAGGAATGCAGGAGTGGGAGGAAAGACTGGCAGAGGCAGTTAGGCCCATTAAAAAGAATTCTCAATAGCAGTACTCAACTCTTTTTTCTGTAATATCTATTGACTAGCTAACTAGTAAACACAAGATAAAATAGGAATAATTCTCTGCCAACTATGCACAGCTGTAGGTCCACCTCGGATGATTCATCAGCAGCTCTAGGCATCTGCCAATTTTTTTTCTTTTTAAATTTTAATTTAGGATGGATCTAGAAGTGGCAGAGATTGCAGTCTGCTAGGGAAAAGGAGCCCACAGCACACAAGGAAAGCAGCACACAAGACAATAGTAACTATTTCAGTGCATAGATGCTCACTTGGATGTTACAGCTTGCATTTACAATGACTAATCAGTAAATTTGAATATGATACTCAGGATAGAAGTGGTAAATTAGCAATGGCAGAGTACTTGAAATTATGTTTCTCAAAATATATAACATTTTATAATCCATACCAACTTCCTCAGCTAAAAATAAAACTGTAATGAATCCTGCATTCATCTAAGATTTCCACCAATTTCAGTGAAATTGTGTGATGCGTAAACAGGTGGAGAATTTGGTCCAAAATATTTCCTCCTACTGACAGCCAATCTTGACTGCACTTTTCAGGGCTTTTACTTCCCTTCTTTTGCCAGATGGGCAACAAAACACTACGAGGTCAAAATCCCACAATTTCTTTTGGAAGAATTAATCAACCCAAGCTACAAAGTTACTGAATTTGTATCACACTAACAAAAAGATCTTTTCTTGAAGTCACTAGGAGAATACTTCATAATCCTGAGATGCCCTATTCCATACACTATTAACAATCCCTGTGATTGCAAAGCTAGGGACAAAACCTGTTTGTAAAACCTAAAGAAACCATTTAAATTCAGGCATTTTCCCTTGTCTGCAGAAAAAGAGAAAAAAAAAAAATCAGATTTCTCTAAATAATGAAACAGTGTTCCATTTAACATTCCATTTGTTTCAATTTTGTTTTTGACTTAGCCTTGAGACATGAATCATATTAAAATATAAATTTAAATATATTTACTTATTAAGGCAAGACCATGCTACATGGCTTACTGTATTACATTCTTTTGACATTTTGAAGAACTACATTTAAATGGCCCCAAACTGATTTTTTTTTTTTTTAAAGTGTATTTCATGGAAAATATGTATTTTCATTTCAGGAACAGAAACAAATTTTGGAATACTGTATTTGTGGAAGAGCTTATTTTTTCTGACCTCTACATTAATACACTGCTTTAAACAAGAGTTTAAAAAATTGCACTATACATAAAGTATAAGGTAATATGAAATCAAATTATCAAACACAAGAGCAGTTTCCATACATTGTGAAGTCTTGAGAATTTCAGTTATGAGGTTTAAAGTTTAGTTGCTTTAATTCATTTGAAGAATGGTTCTGCTTGAAGACCCAGTTATTTAATAATTTTTCCATAAATTCTATAAATGAATGTTTGATGTTTTTTCAAAATATAAACTGAAAAAAATGTATTTAAAAAGTTTGAAGACCAACTAGAAGGAACATGATAAACTTCATATTGCATTTAAATAAAAACATTACTGAAATGTGTTCCTTTCAAGAGCATGCTGCCACCATATGTGCTTAAAAACTGGTACTAAAATTTGTCTTATGTAACACCCCAACTTCTGTAACTATGTAAAAATATCTCATAGGTTTCCATGACTTTAAAATCTGAGGTTTAAAGAAAACAGACAACTACTGGATAGCTGAGTTTTGCTGCAGGCCAACAGGATTATACAAGATTAAATGCAACTCATTTTGCAACTAAGCAAGATCCCTAGTAGTTTGCTACTCTATTATGTACTCCTTGTACCTGGAAAGCAAGTAAAAGTGAAAAGCCTCAGAAAGGGATTTTCTAAATTCACAGAAGAACCCTTCTCATTCATCACCTGCTGACAACAGGGAACGAAGCAAGGCTTCGGGTAAATAAAGAAGCATATAATGGTATTACTAAGGAGTGTATCAAAACAAAAAAATTGTTACTTACTGAAAGTTATGTTTCACCCTGCCCTCATTTTTTAGTGCTCTCCCCTTTGAAATTCACTCCAGAAATGGTAACTTATGATGTTTATGCAGGATCATTATTCATAAAAAAAGCAGTAATATGTACACAGCAACAAATGGAAATGCTGGTACAAGTCTAACCAATGCTGTAATTTCAACAGTACAAATGAGAAATAAACTATGAAATAAATTCTAAAAATAGTTATTTAGGCATGAAAATTTCTCATTGATGTGGTAGTCATATTTAGACCTACTACTTCTCAATTAAGAAAATTCTTTACATAATGTTATTCAAAGGACTCTAATGCACAGTATGAAGCATAAGAAACTCTTATAAAGCTAAATATTTCATTACATTATTGACCATGTTGTTTTTATCTTGGTGAAAGTTTTACAAAGTATGTTTTTATAAAGGAACTTTCAGTATTACCATTCACTACTTAGGCATGGAACAACATGGCAGAAAGTGTGTCTCTGATGACAAAGAAGTTACTTACAGGTAGTAAGTGTAGGAGTGATAGCTTCTTCTGCCATGATGGTGGAAGGATTAGGCAGTGGTGGAAAAGATGAAATGGAAGGAAAGAAAAGTCAAATATTAATGTATGAAAAATCAAGATGAAACTGAGACCTGAACTGGTGACACAAATGAAGGATAGCAAGAACATATATCTGGGTATATCATGCAATGCTTCTGGAACAGACAAGTGAGATATCCAATCTCCATAACACTTTGAGCAATACAATATATAATGCATCTCCAACTGTTAAATCAAACCACCTTAAGGTACACCTACTAAGTAGTGTAAATTATCTAATGTCTGTTCATATCTGCATACACTACGCACAAAAATATTCCAAATGAAAGTGCTAAACCAATTCTGATTACACCTCAGCTGCATTAGGAATAAGGATATAGAAATTCTAGCTTAGCAATACAGAATTTCAGAATATGCTTTAAGTAGCTCCTCCTCCTGTCATAGCACTGTGGAATCTTAGCCTATCCCTTTTTTTACTTAAAGCAGTCAGTACTGCCTTCGAAAGGACTTGTTTCCAGAGGGGGAAAATAAAAGGCCACAGCTCTTTTAATATTTCAGCTTTTAAATAACCTGTTAAATTCAGAAGGAAAAGATACTGTCATGAACATAAAAAGTCTATCATTATGGGCTAAAACGATATTGGTGGTATTTCCTCATGTTGCAGAGATAAAAATAAGAATTGATCCTATACCCATGTTATTCCTGCCCACATGAATGCCACAAAGAACAACTTGGGAGACCTAGCACCACCACCCTGACAAATATGGGCTCAGTCAGCCTTGCATAACCTCTTGCACAGGCAGATACTCCACCTAAACACGCTCTGTGTGAGCATGAAGTACAGAAGCCCTCCAGCTATGTTCTTCTGCTTTACATCCTTCCCTCCCTCCCTCTGTTATAAGCCCACTACCAGCAGGACTGCAACCCTCCAGAAAGGGCAAGCTTCAACCCAAATGACTTCCATATATGGACTGCTATTAAAAGAAGGCTGGAGATCTTGAGACATCTCTGAATAACATAATGTCAACTAACATTCACATGTTGGTAAGATAAAAGACTGAAAGGAACCATGTAGGCATTTGTAATTTTTACAGCACATGCATACAGCCCTTTGACTACAGAGGAAACATGTAAACAGGCATTGAGAAGGACTATAACTAATGTTAACTTGCCTCTGGCTACATGCTTCAGGCATTCCTTTGAAAACTAGGCTTTCATCAAATTTTCTCTCTCATCTTCTTTGTGTGAAGATGCCGTTAGAAATATTTCCCAGTTTTTATTCCCGTTTTTCAGATGCAAACAGTATTGTTCAAACACAAGAGGCTACACACTGCATATTTAATCACATGGCACATCTGGAAAACGTATACCTGCTAAAGTTGAGTTTTAAAAGATATCTAAGAATAGAGTAAGGGGCAAGCTGCAAAACAGTTGTGAGCCTCTTTGCATTCCATAGGGAGCACGGGATTAGGTCTTATCAAAGCACTTACCTGCACTATAAGCAAGTAGTTGTTTTCTAGTTCAGTCATAATTATATTTCCCCCTACCTTTCCTTTCAGAATTACTCATTCTCTCACTTTGATTTAGAATCTCATGACACTGCCAACTCTGTTTCTTGCCATATGTTGCCACGAGAGACATTTAATGAAATTAGTACAAATGTTCTCATACTTCAAAAAGATGTATAATAATTTGAGAAACAACAATAAATACAATTAATCAGTGAAGCACTGCTGGTATTTATATGCAGAATTCTGCCAAATATGTTATAGAGATAAATTATTCCTTATGAAAAAAAATGTTGAAAATCCAGGAACTTTATTGTGTGTAAAAGTCCCATTAAGAATTTATATAACACGAGAAAAATTGGAAGTCTCAAGCTCCAGCTATTTTTATATTGTTACAGTTGTGATAGTTTCCATATAAAAGTCCTTGAAAAAGAGCACCAAGGTTTTGACTATCAAGAATACCACACACTGAAAGAAACAGGTAAAGAGAATACATTAAAATCCTGCAGAAACAAAAAGTTTTATACTTGCAAGTTTTACACAAGCATTTCAGGCCACATGTTAAAGCACCACTCATAACTGAATGGATTTAGCTTTTGTAAGAAATATGGACAAGCTGCCTTTTTCCTCCTACATATTTAATACAAACTGATGTTTCTGTCTACGTATGAAAAGCCTTTTTCTGTTAAAAAGACTGATGCGAAAATTGTGGCCAACTTAGGCCAGATTTTCCTATGAGCACGGCTCTTCAGTTCACTTCCTGGTAGTGAGGTTATTTTATGTCAATAAACTGTTTCTGCATATAGTGACGATATTAAGCACTTTTAACTCCTTTATGACTGAAGACATAAACTAATTTCATGAATACCACTTGTAGAATAAGGCCCTGCTATAAAATTTACCAAAACCAGCACAGCAGGCTGACTGTAGAAGGATTGACCCATCAGAATAGAAACTTTTGGAACTATGTCATTACCTCAATGTTTTCTTTCATCATCTCTCTTTTGTAGTTGGCCTACAGGGAAAAGCAAGGTTCAGGGAGAGGAGGCTGGAATTTTCCTTCAGCCTTATTATCTTCAATTTTTATCCTAAGTGTTTGAAATTGTTGGCAAAGGTGTATGTATAACTGAACAGCCTGAATTGCTGTGAGGGAACGGGAACAATGCATTCCCAGCCCAGCTCTACTGAGTGCAAAACCCTTCCCTATCCACTGCCAAGAACTAAGGTCTGATTTTAACAGACGCCACAATTACATACATTGGAAACTTATGGAAGGTTCAAGCACAGAGACAGCTGAAAACAGAAACTAAAAACAGGCAAAACAAAATAGCCTTTTTATGATCAGAAAAACTCCATTCCACAACTGAATCAGAAGCCAATGGAATAAAATTTTAATAACTGGTTCCTTACTGCACTCCCACTGCAGCAACAAAATGGCAGCCCCAATGGAAACAGCTGCCCCAAAGACATATAAAGGGCTTTTAAGCAAATGTTGGACCATCAACTTACCAACTTCAGCAAAATTTTTAAATTTAATTTGAATAGAATATAAAGAAAAAGGAAAGGAGAAAATAAAGCAGTAAGTGTCTAATTTATGCAAGTCTTGATTTAATTGCTATTGCTTTTCCAAAGGTTGTAGCAACAGTAATGTAATTTTCTCTACAACAGTACTATCACTGCTCCACTTTAAGATGACCAAAAGATGTTAGTTGGTGCATTCTTTATTTTTAATGTTTTTATAAAATCCTATGCAAGTACATCAAAGAATTGGCCTTGCCCAAGATGTAATATTCAGGATCAGATTCAAAATCCACTTTATTGTGGATCAGTTTTGCAGAAACACATGTATTGTTTTCATCTAACTTTGTGTTAATACTTGTGTGAGAGATACAGAGGAGAGGAAAGCCTATTGGCAGTATTCTAACTTCACAGAGAAGAATCATCTAATTGATATGACCATACTGGTCTTAGGAATAGCTTGCAGGTTCTTAGACTACATTATACAACACCTTTATGCAGGAATG
Source organism: Hylia prasina (assembly GCA_013397195.1). Lineage (NCBI taxonomy): Eukaryota > Metazoa > Chordata > Aves > Passeriformes > Sylviidae > Hylia > Hylia prasina. The sequence continues at coordinate 2,543,593 of VYXD01004382.1, read as the reverse complement.
CTAATAAAGAAAAGATAGAACAGAATGGATAAAGAACTATGAACAATCAAGTGGAGAGATAAAGAGGAAAGCACTAACTGTCTTCCCCTGTCCCATGTGCCAAGTTTACAAATTTGGTTTACTTCAGTGAAAAGCTGAGTGTCCATACAGAGAATACCTCAGCATCCATGATGCTTCTATCCTAACTTGTGACTCCAAACCATGCACTGAATTGCTAGGCCACCTAATCTCTCTGGTTTATGATATAACTACTTCAGAAGACCATTATGTAGTGAAATTAATAATGCTGCCTAATGACTATTAATATTTGCAGAACCTCTTCACATACTGCTTTGATAATGGGCATATCCAAAGCACGTGAGTGCTGCCCTGAAAACCTCCTTGAATGTTGGTCTCCTCTACTTGGCCACTGAATTAAAAGTTCAAGAGACTGATCTGTGAAAATCTGTGGTGCCTGGCACCAACCAAGAAAAGAATGGTTGTTGAGTGAAAAGAGGTGGCTATTTAAGGAATGTGCTGGACAAAGTCATGGTTATCACACAAGTGAAACTGCTTTCCAAATCTCTTGAAATAAATGGTTTGATATTAAGTTAATGAAGCACTGTGAAGTCCCAGAGACAGAGTTGGTTTCATCTACTGGTGCGATCTGCAGATCAAGCACACAAGACTCTTTTCTATGAAAGAATGAATAACACACAGTATCTGCTTTGGGATTTGCCTTGGGATAGCAGAATGTGAATGGGATTTTGCTGTAGCCAACTCCAAACAAGACAAGCTTCAAAGCACGTAGACTCAGTGCAGTGAAACCCACCTCTGTAGCCCAGAGAGTCTGCACATAATAGTACAGAAAACAAAGTGGTTCTCAGGGGAAAGTGCCACTGAATTACAAGATGCTATTTTATTTTTCACTCAGATCTTTACACCAGTAAAGCTCCTGATAAAGTAAATGAAATAAAATGATGAAGTGCAGAAGTCAAACAGCACACTAGCTTGATAAGATTGTTTTCCAAAGTAGCACCTAAAATATTGTAGAACTGCAAAACCACTATGGTCACACTAAGGTTCGGGCATGATTTATACGTTTTCTTCAAATGCATAATGTATACAGAGTAACTGAACCAAGGTGAAACCATAGGGGCCCTCAGCAGCCCAGTGAATTAATGCACCAATAACAATCCATTGAATAATTGGTTCATCTTCTGCTTAAGTCATGAGTGTAATTGTATTCAAGATCTTCTATGCTACAGCAGATGCTTTAGAGGCTTGGGACACAATATACCCACCTCCCGAAACTCTCATTAAAGCCTAGTCACATCCTGTTACACAAATGAACCATTCTTACTTTTTAATATTCGCTTGAACTCATTTCAGTTTGTTTTGTTCAAGACTGCAGCATCATACTGGGACATGTTTAAGTTATTGGTAATATTCTTTCTGTACTACACGATGAAATTGTGTGTATTTGGCAACAGAGGTCCTGGACTTGTATTTTCAATAGTTCCATCTCTGTCACAAGCAGATTTATTTCAAAAACCAAGGAAGATCACAAAATGCACTTTTTCTCTAACATGAGAATTACTGTGAATCATAATTACTCCACTGTGATAGACAGAAGGAATCAAGCATCCTTCTGCATTAATGCAAACACTTAGGATCTGAGCCCTCCTGCCTCTAATAATTAGATTATCAAAGAGTTTTTCTTTAGAGAATTAAGCAGGAGCTGGCATAGCATCCATTTAGCCAGAGACCCGGACACCTTATTCACTTTGAAACTATTTGGATCATTTTGCTATGCTCTCCCTTCAAGATTAAGAATAACTTGTCTCCCTTGGGTGAATACATTCTTCCTTTGGCAGAAACACTTAAGGGGAGGCTCAGAACTTAACAGAGAGAATGATGAATGCTGGTCAGGAATTGTGTGAAGAAGGATTGGCATGAAAATCCAAGGAGTCTTCCGCCCTGCATGCCAAGTGCTGCGTCTGGCCCTAGGGAGGAGTTTGGGAGTTCAACTGTTAAAATTGAAGGTATGAATGATGCAAGAAATTGGAAGTGGAAAGAAAGAAGTACTGCAAAGTCAGAACAGATTTCAACCCTGCTACACTGTACTTTATTGAGCAGACTTGGCTACTGGGTCAATTCCATTGCCCCAGTCAGACTCACCCTGGGGCTTAAGTCTCAGTCTCTTCTGTATGGCAGCTTTTGAGTGCTTTACATACCTCTTGTCATGACCTAGCCCCCAGCCTTGGCCACAGCTCACCTTTCTCTCCACAGAACCCTTCTAACTCATGGCCCTGCTTCTGTCTTCAAGGAGACTGAAAAGCAGCTACTTCTGTTGCCTGCCCTGAGGCACTGTCAAGACAGCTGCCTCCTTTGCTGTGCACCTCCATTGTTCAAATTCTGGAAGAAATTCAGGCAGCTCAGGGGTTTGGACTATCTCAGACCTGCCAAACTAGTTAACATACAATTAAGCCACACAGGGTTGGGATGAGCCAAATCAGGCCAGGATTGCTCTCAAAGGAAAAAAGGGGAATAGCAAGGAGGTGAGGGGTTATGGGACACAGTAAGGAGGACTGCGGCAGAAGTGGAAGGCCAATTTGTCACTCAGCCCTTTTACACAGCACTCGCACATTCCCAACCCCACCTCTAACAGCTGCAAATCTCACATTGCTCATTATAGAACTTAAAACCTTAATTCTATTTGCTGATTAATTTCTCCCAATCTAGACTAAGCTTCTAAGATCATATGGGTGGGGTATTTTCCTTATCTGCGCCACTTCCTGTTGCTATTTTACTTCTACAGTGTTGAGAAATGCAAACACTTTTAAAAGCCTTACGCTTCCAAAAATGTAGTAGTTTTCAAATGAAATTCAAAGCAAAACAATCTCAATGCATGCGTGTGTTGAACCAGCATTTGGAAACATCCAGCACCATTGAAATATTTTCCTTTGTTTTCAGGCAATGAAGTTTATGCAGAACAAAACAGACCTCATTCTTAGCACTATTTACCTTAGCTCTGGCCCCTGTTTTGACTAAGGACTTCTTATACATGCAAGAATGAAACTACATCTAGCTTCCAGCTGATCTGTCGAATAGGGTGGAGACTCACACAGGACAAGATACTCTCATATGAGAGCCCATCATGCAGTACTGATGTAAGAAGTGCTAGAATCATTAACCTCGAGTTGTTCTATATAAAACAAAGACACAAACAATAATTCTCTGTGGGCACAGAGGTGGCTGGATACTTTTACCAATATCAAACTGAGTAGTGTCGTAGGAGATGCAATATGAATATGGACATAGGAAACATCCATTAATTGCTCACCTTTTCTTCATTACCAGCACGACCCCCAAAAATATAATGACGAACAGCAAGATGCCTGCAATGACTCCAGCAATTTTAACAGTATGGTCTGTCTGCTTCTCAGGCTCCGGGTCCGGTTTTCGAGTGGCAGCCCCTATGGAATCGATAAAAGAAAAAGAGGAATGAGAAAAAGAATAAAGGTGTATTTTTTCTTTTGATGTTTATACACTTAACCTACTAATGTCATTAATCTTATCCAGGGCCAACAGATATCAGTGCCTGGTCTTTTAAGAAAAAAATCCTGCTTTCATATCTATTGTTAAGAATATAATTCTTTCTATTGTTCCAAGACATTTTACAGGACCACAATATAGGTGGGACAACACAGTCAGCCCTGACCCTTTACAGGAGCCTCTTCACAGATTCACACATTTCTGTATTTTTATTATCTGTGTTGGCTCCCTTTTCTTTCTTTCTTCCATTTAGAAACTTGCTAACAACACAATAACTATACTAAGCCTTTATCCAAATTTGATTTGCTGGAACATTTTCCTCAATTATTTTTCATAAATGAAGCTGTAATTCCATAACATATTAGCTTAAACACCTGGAAAAGTGAGATAAGCTCATTTACCATGCATTTTACCCACAATTGTTTTTTTACACAATAGACTTTTTTTTTTTGCCTTTGGAAATCTAAATCTAGGTCACATCTGGTAGGAAAAAAGACTCCTTCTAAGCAATTTATTCACAAAGTGGGAAGCAGCTGATGATCACACCACTGGCACCTACATTTAATATCTGTTTAAATGAGATAACCAGTGCCTTACAGCAGCTACTGTCTTAGCTCCTCCAGCTTCTCCATTTAAAAAAAAATAACATCGTTTGTACTGTTTACTGTATAATGTGATGGAACGTCAAATCCATGTCTGATGAAATATCCATTTCCCCTACTAAATGAATTCAGGATGAAAAACATTAAGGAAGCAACATTCAATTCACTAAGCTGATTTTATTTTTTTATGGACTTCCATTTTTTTTTTTAATCAAAATGTGTCAGCATTCATCATTTGAGGCACCTTGCCATAAAGTGGACACAGGGATTTATGGATCGCTTTCCTGCTTTAGCTTTTTTGGGAAGGGAGAAGGAAGAGTAAAGCTTAAGTGAAGTGTAATCTTTTAAGACCACATTCTTGTATCGTTATCTGGGTTTTAGAGAGAATTCTGACAGCACCAACCATATTTTACTTGTTTCTTCACTTTCTCTTTCTGGAAAGGAAGCAAATTAATGGCCAATTTACATGAAGAGCTATTTTCTGAAAAACAGAATGAAAACATTTCCAATGTTACTTCTCAATTTTAACCAGGATGTTCTAAGATGAAGAGTACTTCTGAGTGCCCACAGTTACACTTTTGGCCTGCGTCTTTAAAACTCCTTGCCAAGAGGAATTCCAGAAAAATCTGCCAGAAATGGTGATAACCATTAATCAAAACATATCTAGAGCTAACTGTATGAGCCAGGTTCTTTGGAAAATTCTGGCCAAGGTACTTTACGTAAGTGCTAAATCAGAGAAGATGATGTGCTTGCTGTCCATGTGCCCAGTCCCACAAGAATTTGGGACAAGAAATTTCTACTTTGATAGAAGTACACACACACTTTTCCGAATTGGTAATATCCTCGCGTTGTATGAATAAGGATGATTCATACTTTGTATGAATAAACAGTTTTATTTTTATTTTCCTGTATTGTATGCGAATAGTTTTTTAAAATTCTATATTGCTGTACTCTTCACAGCACTCAAAATTGCGCTAGATATCTAGAAGACATCTAGAGCATGCTCACGCAAAAAGCAGCTCTTGAGCTGAACTTGGCCAACAGGAAGCAGTGAATCAGCTATGATGCAAATGGTAAGACATATGAAGGACTCCAAAGCTCTCTTAAATCTAAAACCCAAGAAAGAAAAAAATGTTAAGTCAATAGCAAGTAGTATCTTTTCAGATGCAGCTTCTAAGACTGGTTGCTTCCAAAGCCTGTTCATTATCTCCTTCAGGCTACCCCAGCCAACCGGAATACGCAACAGTAATGACCTGCTACAAACAGTTTCTGCCTTATAGTTTCATTCCTTTAGCTAAGGCTTCCAGTGTTAGTTTTGGGAATATGAGTGCTAAGCAGTGAAATTAAGTAAAGGCAACCATTCACAGTACTACCCAATGTGTTCTATCTCTGTCCCATGTCTCTCTTTAGCAGCTCATGGTCCTCAGTTCAGTGGAACCAGCTACACTTACACTAAACAGAGTATCAAAATCGTATTTAAAGCACACATGTTTTCTGCATATGATGGAGCACAACTTTCATTAAATGCCTGCCATCACACAAAGCATTATCCTGTTGGTAGTATTGAACAAGCTGGCAAATCCATCACTAATGCCAAATCTCCAAAGAAAGCCTACAGAGGAAGCGGAACAGAGCCTAGCATCAGGACACTCGAACTCCCATATTGCATCACTTATTGATTATCCAATTGAGGAATCATCTCAAATTGTCTATGAAAAGAATTGTAATGCCAAGATAAAAATAGGATACAGATAAAAATAGGATACAGATGCTCACAGTGATGGACTCAGCCGTACTTACAACAGAGGTTGTCTTAAACTGGAAGCATGATCTTTAACAAGCCTTTTAAAAACCCTATCATTAATTATTATAAAATAATATTGGCATTACCTCAATTCTCCTTTATTTCCATTCAGCAGCTTATTTATTTGCTGACAAAATGTCATTCCACTATTGTTCCTAGTACTTTTCAAAATCTATTTGGGTAAATGAAAAGAATTTTCATCTTTCTTGAGTCTTTTAGTATTAGAAATTTGGGATTACTTTTCTGCATTTATTTAATGCTGCTTATACATTTAACATACCTCAGTTTTTCTACAACTGAATTTTAGAAAATTGATGTGTTCTAATCCACTCTTCATATCCCTTAGCATTCAGTTTTGTTTTATTTCAACATCAGATGGACAATGGAAGTTTTTTACAGTGTACTATTTACATCCCTTTATGCATCCCTTTGTTCAGTGCAGTGTTCAGCTTTGAACCCTTTATAAGTTAAAAGCCATCCAAATTTACATTTTAGCCTGTATAAAGACTGGAATTTGAGCTAGTACTACCTCTTCATTCAGTTTGCTTTTGTCCCACTGAAATTCTTCATAGTCCTATGTGAATTCTGCTAACTCGTACCATCTAGCATTGTAATCAAGAGCTGCTGCCCCAACACTGACACTTCCATGCATTTAATAAACACACCATACAGCATTTAGTATTAAATACTAAAGTGCATTAGCTATGACAAGCAGTGTCACTTTACTTCTCCCGTGTTTCTGTCTGATAGGTAGATGTTGATCGAGCAATATTTGCCTCTCACCTCGTAATTACTTCTTAACTGACTTTTAACCCATATCCACACAGGAAATTGCACTGGCACCAGGGAGAGAAGGGTGAGCTGTGCCTAAGGGGAGCCAGGCAACTCAGGGCAGTAGTTCTGAAATTCGTCTTGCCTCCTGATAAACTGAAAAATGAAACTGAAATGTCCATTTGTGCATTTGGTTTTGTTTGTATGTTTTCAAGAGAGATGTGGAAAAGTACTATTGCAAGCCTTAAAAAAAGAGGTGCTTTGATTTCTCTTCTACTCTGCTGTACTGACAGATGCTAAAAATAATGAGTGAAATGTAATCTTTCATTACAGAAACAGTGTTACCGATACACTATTTTATCATGATGATCTAGTCTTGGTGGTTTATTTCTTTATTTTATTACGGTTGTTTCAATCCCTTTGTCTGACCCAGTAATTTTTAATTTCTTTGATCACCCTGGAGCGTTTAAGCATATATAGCTACAAGACTAATTCTGTGCCTCCAGTCAGGTCATTTAGTTGATGCCAACAAGTGAGCTATGCCCACTGCATTTTCCTCACAACACTGGACCTAATGACATACTTGGGATTTTTTTTGTTTGTTTTACTTTTAAGATTTTGATTCTACCCTTGCATACAGACGACTGGCTTCAAGCCTTGTATAAAAAAACCTCACTTCTGTTTTGTGAGATTGTCTGGGCTAGTGGAGCTGCAAGAATCAAGGCTAAACTGACATATACACTGTGGTGCACCTCTAGAAAGACATTAGGTCACTAAAGAGCAGTGAATGCAGGATAGCTCAAGGGAGCTGCTTAGAAAATGAAAAGAACAAGGAGATGTTTCCTGCCAGTTTAAAAAAGATTAAGGTGCTGACTTTGGAAAGTCTTTACTTGATGAAAACAAACTAGAGTGCTTCCTGCCAGAAGCGAAAAACAGAGATACACTTAAACATAAACCCTAAGGTGCTGCAAAACCCAGCAAATTATTTCCCCAGGCTTCCTGTGCTGAACACAGTGGAAGACAGTAACATTGCTTGGTTCCATACCCTTAGATCTTTACTTTTATAGTTAATCTTAGCAGCTATAATTTCCCTTTTACTAGCTGATTTCCCATTCTTTGTGGCTCTCCTAACAGTAGCATTTAAAATGTGAAATATGTTTGTTTTCCTTCAGTTAGAAAGAACGGCATTCAGCCAGCCTGACTCCTGATATCTCCTCATGGATCCCATTTTGTTCCATACTTTGCAAGCCCCAGTGATAATATTTTTAAGCAGTACCCATTAAACATCCAAAGATAGTATTTCACTTGGTTTTTATTCTCAGACCTATTCCATAAACTTTTTCTTAATATTGGAATCTCCTCTGAAGTTTAGTCATTATGCTGCCAGTTCATGGCATCTTACTTCCTCTTCAGAATGAGAACTGAATTATATTCTAGTTGCTGTATTAGTGTCTGCCAGAGTTTGAATTCTTAAATGACTTTGTGCAGCTAAATTTCTATTTCCACACAACAGGTTAGAAGACTGGTTAAAAACTCTCTCCTTGAAGAATTTGTACTTCTGCCACTTCCTTTGGTGGAAAATTTCACTTTCCTTTCTCACTCAGAAGGAACAAGTATCATGTAATAATCAACCTCAAAATTTCATAAATAATAATCTCTCGCAGGTATCTTCTGGATAGAAAAGGTTGCAGCAGAACTACTTTTCACTAAAATGAAAGCTAAGGTGAATGAATTATGTGAGCAAAATAATCACACCTTTAACTTAGAGGCAAGAACTATCTTTTTTGTCAAGAAAAATGAAAATGCTTTCCAGTAAAAGAAATGGACCTCTACCAAACTAAATAAATTGTCTTCTCCTCTCTTTGTAAATATACTAAGTTTGGACTTGTTTTTCAATATTTCTTTCCCCCAAAAAATGTACTTAGAAATGACTGACCATTTTACAGAATAGAAAAGCCAATAAAATAATCCTGGCTCAAAAGTCTAGGTGCTGCTGGTAATACTTACAAAGAGAGAGGTAAGATTTAAGCTGCTACTAGTAAAAACTAGCTTAAGGTTGCTTTGTCAAAAGTGTTCTTTTAAAAAATCCAGATGTTTCTTCTTCTATTTGAGTCAAAAAATAATCCCTTCCATTAATTAACTAGACCAGTTTCATTTTATTTCTCCCACTCAAAGCTGACTGTAATTCCTGCCTTTTGTACTTCCTTTCTGCAGCTTTGCACTCTCAAAAGGTACTTGCTTGGTAAGACACTTGCAAGCCTTTCCAACTACATTTCATCCACAGGTGTTCCAGTGACTGATGTAATGGCTAACCTCACAAGGCTTTAAGACAGTAATACAGTTAGTTCAGCTCATCCTATTTTCCAGTCAGATTTGAAACTAACTTTTGAGTTAGTAACTACCCTGTGATTTTTTTTATTCAGGCAGTGAGATTCAACTACCATATCTCAGCACCTACTTTTGAGTTATTTCACAGAGTGAGTCAGGAAAATGAAACATTATACCCCTGTGTGACAGCTGCACTGTGATTAGGTGGCAGAAATCATGCAAAATGGCACAAGGCAGAAGAGAGAAGAGAGGTATGATGCTTCCTTAGAACACCCATCACTAGGATTGTCCCTATTGTCCCTGCCACAAAGTGAGAAGGCTGAAAAGATCAGAGAGGTTGGCTTAAAGACTCTGCCCACGCTCCCCAAGGACAACGTGAATTACAGAGGCTACTATCATTATTACTCTCTATTATTTGTATGATAGTAGGAGCTAGAAGCTGTAAATCAGACTGGGAGCCCCACTGCGCTAAGAACAGGGCAGGCACACTGCTAAGTAATCTTTGCCACTAAAAGCACGCTACCTAGCCGAGCTAGGCTGCAATAGGCAAGGTGTAGCAATCACAGGGGGAAGGGGGAGGCAAAAACCCTTAAGATGATGCATTTGCAACACCTAAATAGTTCTATCCTTCCTGCTCTTTTAACTAGCTGATATCACAGATCTTCAGGAGTGATTTGAGGGAGTTACAAATGTTTTAATTGATGATGTTGGTTGGGGTGTTTCAAGGAAGGAAGCGACATAAAGTTTCATTAACATAAAGGTTGGAAAAGCAGAGTTGCCAAAAGTAAAGGGCTGAGATAAAAGGCAGTATGACAAAGTAAGAAAGAATTCTGTCCTGCTATGAAAACAGGTGCTTCACAGAGGAAGATCCTTATAAATATCAAATGACCAACAAAAAACACAATCCTGTATCACAAACTGCAAAACACACTGCAACAGGGCAGCAGTGCAAAATGTCCTGTTTCCTCCAGAAACAGCATTTCTCCCTTCATCTCACCCATGGCTACAAAAAATGGTATCCTTATTTATAAATCTGTAGCAGCATTACTGATGCTGTGAGAGGCAAGCCAATCTGACATGCTTTTATTTGAATTTCAAGTTCATTCCAGATGCCAGGATTTGAGCCTGTCTTGGAGAAGACCCAAAACACATACAGATCTGTAGATGAAATGAATTACCACCCTGGCTCTTCTGTTTATACTGTAAGTGACTGGCATTCAGTCCTCATCTGCTAGCCAACATGTATTCTGCTAACAAAGTCTTTGTTTTATTACTCCTGGTAGAACTCCAGCTAGGAGTTCTCCCTTGCCATCCTCATTGTTAGCTTTCCAACCAGTGCTCCTCGTTCTTCTTCAAAACTGCAGGTTTTTGTCCATATGGTAGAAGTTATGAGGTGTTGTTGGGCACGGTACACTTTGTGCCAGAAGGTGGTTTTGATCAGCTTTTTTTCAGTTTTCTCTCTCTAGCCCATGTCTTGAATATATTAGTTCTGGAAATGTCACAAGAATAAGGTCTGTTTACCTCTCTTTTTACAATATTTTTTCTTTCCATTCCTGGTTTCTCTTGGAAATGCTCATGCATTTTCAACATGGCAGAGACTATGTTTTCCTTCTGTTTTGCTAAGCATAGGAGTCATTTAAGTGTTGAAATCAACATAGTCTGATTTTCCTTCCTATGATGTGCTCACCACTCTGTTTTTTCACGTCTGGGAAAGAGGGCAAGCAACACTAACTTTTTAGCAGGGGTGTATCTTCTTTTCAATTTATGATCATCATCACAATACATACTGCTGTGTACAGATCCTCTCTTCTCAGAAAAAGTCTTCTGTATTTCCCTAGGACAACCATATTGATTTGGTATATTTTTTATTTAGTGTTTTTTTAAATACAGGAAAAAGCAGACTTCTTAGAAGGTCTCTGGTAAGAAGGGAGTATCAAAATAAGGCTCTGCTGTGTAACAATAGTAATGAATTATTAATTTTGTTTGTGATATTCTTTAGGAAAATGTAAATATAAGTGACAAAGAGCTGCCTGAAAAGACATTCAAAGAACTATTTCACTGATGAATACGACTCATTTAAGTGACTATCACATGAACTGTGTCCCTCACTGGTGGATGATTCATGTTGGTGCATGTGAGCGGAAAGATTTCTTTGGTTAAACATCTGCATTTCTAGTCGTCAGGAATAACAACATTCTTTACACAACATGCCTAAAACAAATAAAGTTCCCAGTTTCAGTTTTGGTCTCATCGCAATCTATTGGTCTCATCACAATGTATTTTTAACAGGATTTTAGTCCAGACTATTTAGACTGGATTTTTTCTGGAGACTTAAAACAAGAAAGTGTTGATAAACAGCTCATTTCTCCATTGAAACAAAGCCATCATCCTTTCTGCTAGCTCTTCTTTGCCTTTTTCTTTTACGGAAAGAAATTGAAATAATTAAAATTCATAAAAATTTTCCTCTCTAGTGGGCACCCAAGGAGTTGGAAGCCCTCATTCATTCTGGAGAAAAGTGTAAGCCCTCACACTTGAATAGCACTGAGATCATTAAGAGATGTTTAAAGCACACTCAATAGCTGTACCATAACCAGAAATTATTAACAAGTCTCAAATATACAGACATGGTGTATTTCCTTCTTGGAAATAAATAACTTACTAAGAAAAAAAAAAAAAAATATATATATATATAAAGTCTTGGGAACTTTAAGCTTTCAAATGGCCCTGAAGGGTACTTCCACACACTTCAGTATATTTTATGAAGAAAAAAGGATGGTCACATGTTTATAAGTTCTCACTATGTATGGCTAAAGAAGCAGCCACAGTGGTGCACATCACAGACCTCTATGCCAACAAATGGAAAAGCCATGGCAGCATATCTGAAAACAGACCCTGCCACTGGAATAAAAGTTGAAATCCTCTTGACTTCTGTGGAAAGATGAAACTGGGTTTCTTTACCAACTACTCTATGATTACACAAAGACAACAATGGCCAATATAACGAAACACACATTTCTAATCAAGGTTGACTGAGGAATAATGAGAATATACTTGCATCAAGTTAGCTGTATGCATGTAGGTCTCATACTGAATAAGGATGAGGAGGTCTGAGAAAAGAAGCACCAACAAGGGCTGAAACTGCAGGTGTCCCAGTACTTTGAATGTAGGGCTTGTTCCCAGGTGATGCTCTGTGTAAGAGGTGCCACTTGCAGCCACTGGAAGTGCAATTGCACCTTAGAGCCCTAACTTCTGTGAACAAGAAGTCATAGAGGTACATCATGTACAATAAGGGTAGCCTTTAGACCTAAACCATTTGATTTTATGGTTCTCTACACAACCTAAAACCAACAGTACTCAGGGTGGAAGAGTAACTCTGAAATTAGCTGTAAGGAAATGAAAGCAGACAGTCCAGATTGATCCAGTCCATACCTAATACATTTTCTAAGCAAGTCAGCACCACTTTCAGGCCATCCCTATAGAAGAAGTGTACAATTTATCATCAGCCCCACCAAGGGTATTTGACTTTCACCTATTGCTGAAGGAGACCTCTTCTTGACTCCCATGCTTTCAACACAAGAGCTACTCCTGAAAGTATACTGAGACATGACAAGAAACATCAGACATGAGCAAAAATTTATTTCAGTTGTTTTCTAGAAACAGGAAAGGGGTAGATTTGAAGACTGAAGAGGACTCTGCCCTCTTCAGGGGAGATAAAATACAGTTTTCTAGTACTCAACTGGCTTCTACCAAGCAGGGAAGATGTGAAATCAGATCACAGTAATGTTTCTGAAGCAGACTTACTCAGGGTGAAACTCAGCTACAGAACTAGATGCTTTTGGCCTGGACAAACACAGCTGTTTTATTTTACATCCCTGAATGCAAAGGATCACATCCAGCATGGGAACACAGTGCCCTGAAGCTATGGGTAAGAAGTAGCAGAGTGAGGTATCATCTGATTTTACTGTCAGCCAAGGAGGTAAGCAGAGGAACACTAATGAACAGCTCCAAATAGAAAGTCAGTGACGCCTTGGTTACTTTGCTATTAGGAGGAGGAGGGCAGAGGATAATGCAGTATAACTATCCCGGTGGGAGGTCTGAACACCCATGGATGTTTTTGGCCTGTGCTGCCACTGGCTCACAGATGAGGCTGACATTCCTGGTGACTTCCACTACCAACCTCCCTTCACACTGCAATCCTTATGAAGGATACTTCAGAAATCCTTCAAAAACAATCACACTTGGAATTTACTTCTCATTATTCACTACGCACGTACTTTCTTGGAAGAAGGCATAACACAGTTCATACCACTAACAAATAAATGGAATTCTACATGTAATGATGCATGAAGAAATAGAAAAATATGTTTGTGATTAATTTATAAAAAGTGGAAAAAAAGAATCAAAACTTTTTTTTCTTTTAAAGCATTTCAGAGTCAACAATGTTTTGGGGCAGGAAGGTCAGTCAGAAGAGCTGGAAAGGAGAATCAGCACAACAAAGGAAATACAACTCCACAGAATTCTAAATCTGTCTTTGCGTCAATACAGTGTAGTAGTTCTTTTGTTCATATTTCAGAAATGTTTACAGTATTGCCAATAAAAAAACCCATTGAGACTGAAATAATGTTGAACACACCAATATTCTAGTACAGGGACAAGAACTGACTAGGTCTGAATAGTTATCACCAATTTACATTTTGTTTTCCATTTATTTCCTGGAGGTTTTAGGGGTTAAAGGAAAATCTCCACTTGTCCTATTTTGATTAAGAATGCCTTGAACAGTCATTTTTATCATCAGCTCTTTTCACTTTTAACTTTTCACTTCTTACTGACACATTTACTCATAACCAGAAGCAGTCTAATTCAATGATAACATACTGAAAAGTGCAACTATTCTGCTTCAAAAAGGTTTAAAGAATAATTTGTTTGCCTCTGACCAATTAGAATTTACTATTTTCCCTCTGTTTCACTTCCTGCTTCCAAAGTGTACTCAAAAGTTTCAACAGAACCTGATAGTATTAATTTCCCCTCTTGACAGCTGAAAACCATGCAAGACACCAGCTTCTGTTCACTTTTACAGACAACTGTGACTCAACTTTCATTTGCACGGAAATTTTCTATGTACACAAAAACTTCTTAGCGCTCAGCACTGACAGAAAATCAGATGAAGGGAAGGAAATGAAAATCCAAAATTTTTTAAAAATTAAGACTTGAAAATGCACAGATACACCTGAGTGCCTTTCTCGGAGCTCTAAAATCTTTGGTTCTTGAAATCAAACTCTCATTACTGCAGAAAAGAACATTTTCAATATATTGTCTGAAGAAGGTGTTAAAAAACTTGTCAATAACTACAGTTATGGCTTGCACAGTGTTGAATTGTTACCCAAGCAGACAAATGTAGATTAGATATTTATTAAGATTTGAGTTATTTCAAGGAAACTAAACTGAGTGAATTTCTGAGACATTATTTTGCCCAAGATGGTACGTTCTGTAACCTTTGCTTAAAGTTGACAGTATTAGTCTCCTCTTTGCTGCACTACTCTGTTTAACTGTAACACATTTGAATGCTCATCCATATATTAAAACAGCGACAATTCACATAATATTGCCTTAAACATTTGTCAAACTCACCAGCGGTACAAACACCAGATTTGCAGATTTCAAGAAATACAGATTGTTTTACCCACAACTGGTCCCACATCTTATTTCAACTTAAAATTCATTAGCATTTTATGACTACAGTCAAAAACTACAGATGGGAAACACTGAAATCCACAGTTTTTTTTAGTTACTACTTATATCTCTGAGTTTCTTTGTTTTCCCTCGTCTCTCCTTAATTTTTCATTGTGGTACATACAAAACATGTTCTCTTTCAAATGTAAAAATCAGATGCATAGTTTTTTATACAGAAATGAAATAGACTGTATGACAGCTATGCTCTGAAAATTACCTACTGGTATTTTTGCATTGTTTTAGCTTTTTTGCTTCTCTGTACATTACTGATTGAAACATTTCAACATTGTTGAAACATTCTGAAGTAGGTGCGATACTGACCAGTTACCAGTACTAAACAGATGGCAGAGATTCCTTCATTTTATTAAGAATTTATTCTGGTCATTTCATCCATATCGTTGCTTTCATGACTGGGTTTTATGCTTCCATTCTCTCTAATGTGATTAAGAAAAGCTCTCTCTCCTCCCAGCCCAACCTCAAACAGCCTCACAGATATCTGGACACGTAGATTACACATTACTAAGGGAAGAGATTATTTTTCAAGCTAAGATGAACCAAACAGACCCATCTTTAGTGGCTTACATTAAATTTGGATGACTCTCTTTAAGAAAGAGATATTAGACACTTGGAATCATATTTTTCCCTCAGGTATGTACTGGAATGCTCAAACTTCCAGATTGGTTTTGTACTTGGGGGATGTAACACAGTTGCTGTAACGACTATCACTTCTGTAGCAACCACCTTTTTAACTCTGAATAAAAGACAAACTGTTTCTACAGTGGAAAACATACCTAATTAGGCTACTTGTCCTTCATAAAGGGCAGGGAAAGGTTGACACTTTCTTCTAGTTCATGGGATCTTCTCTAGCTGTTCCTGTCCCAGGTCTGTAACACTCTGGCAATGCAGCACCAGGACAGCTGAAGAACCCACACCCCCTTGGCCAACCAGAAGCATCAATGGCCAGAGCAAAACTGCTGATATGACCCTCTACAGTTTATCCTCCCTATTCTCCTACTCACACAGCGGAGTTGGAAGGGTCCTACCTCCAGAGAATGTTAAAGGAACTATTATTTAAAACATTAAGTGGAATACTTAATATAACTAATATAATCACACTGATAACTGACTTCTAATCAGGTTGAGCTCTTTACTGTGTACAGATGGCAAAGGCTTGTATTTCCATTGAGTTATTTCACCATTTGTGAAATGTTATTAGCATTATTTTTAGGCCTTCTTTGTCTTATTGTTTAACTTTAGCTCTTCTTGATTTGGTCTGTGGAAAATGTACTTATGCTTAAAAGCATAGATGCTTTGGCTGCACTGTCTTACAGAAAACCTGACATTTGACTCTGTAATGTACTAGGGGAAATAAAAGGGAGAAAAGGAAACAGCAGCTCCCATGGCACTCCTGTATCCTCTTAACATTTTCTTGTAACTATACTGTTTTATAGATGAAACTGTCACTGCAAAAATGACAAATACAACACATAAAAGAACAAAAATGGGCAATAAATCACAAGTGACACTCCAGCCCATTGAAATGCATCCAGCCAGCGCTGCAGAAAGTAGGAACATTTCCTTGTTTTGCATTCTGCCCAGCTGAGCAAGAGGACCAGAATCCTTGAACAATTGGTACAACAATCGTTGGGGCCATCACATAAAAACAGGCTTAGAATTTCCCTTTGGAGAGCCAGATCCATTCTCATTCCTTGTCACTTGACCTTGCAACAGCACTGCAGTATGGCTTTGACATTACAGCACGTAGTTGCTTATTCTCCCCTGGATAACCATCCACAACTGCAACGAATGTAAATGCTGTCCAGAAGTATCAAGGCAAGAATAAACTTCTAAAATAGTGTATTGAACCTACAGACATGTGTGTACATCGGTTGGTTATTACAGACTCAATTAGGAAATTGTCTCAACTAGGAAATAGTGGGTTCTACATTGCCCACTTCAAGTTTTAGGATGTCAGAATACATCTAAATCAATGTCACGTGGTTCAGGATGGAGAAAAAATGAATGTGAATGTCTGTCCAGCACATGTTGTTATGCCTCAGATGCACTGTAAAGCAAAACAATCGAGGTAAATAGCAAAACACTCCTTCTCAAATATATGCTGTTGGTTTTTGTGTTAATAAACAAACTGTGTTTTCAGTAATGCAGTACAAAACTGGAGTAAATCCCTTGACATAAAAGAATTCCATGAAGTTGCGATTTAATCAATCAAGGATTTCAGTTTATTTTTTTCACTTGTGCAGTGGAATGGCTGAGAACAGAATGTGACCCAGAACACAGCAAAAAATCTTGCTACGTACTGAATGCACATCTGAAGAAATGGGTATATTTTATTTTGGTGCTAACTTCATAAGGGAGAAGAAACCAACTGGGCTTATTTTATGTCTGTTTTTAACTTTTCTATAAAATATGGTGATCATCTAGACCTTAAGGTGTGCAGGATAAAAATAGTTTAAGCTTTTACCCCTATCTTAAAAAAATAAAAAAAATTTTCCCAATTGTTAGGTATCTGTTACTTTACAAAACTTCTAAAAGATCTTGCAGCATTTTATTTGTACCAAGGACTTAATGTATGAAGAATGTAAAATACAGAGCTCTCTCTTGCAGCTGGATGTGTAATTAACAATGGATCGTAATAAGGGCGTTCTATGGAAATCAGTCTTAATAATATCCAGCGAAGTAGTGGCTGCTCCACTAAATCACAAATGGAAATCCTTTAATTTAAATACAAGTAGCTCAGACATATTTCAACAATTAAGAAAATGCCTGACAGAATGAACACCCTAATCATGATTCCAAGCATGCTATTGTATCAGAATGCAGAGAGAACAAAATACATGAGGGCCAAGTGAATACCAAATATGTCCAATTTAAACCTATTAGATGAAGTGTCTCTTATGAAATACTGAAACAAACTGCAAATTATTTCAGCCTTGCTCAAAAAGATGGATTTGTTATTCAACTTTGAAGTTGAGATCATACAGTCACATTTGTACGTGGTAATTTTTTTGATAACATTCTACATGATTTCAACTGTATGTTAAACCATATTTGTTATGAAAACATGGAGATAGTATCATGAGTACTACTATACTTCATGTATACATAATCCTTTTTCCTCACAGACAGGTGTAAGATAGTTAGATATTCTCCCTGTCTGTTGAAGGACAGGGTCAATTGAGTGGATTTCAAGTTAGTTACTTTTTGTTAGGTAACACTGAATGCTAAACACTATCCCCCAAATTTGAATTCTTTAGCTACTTAGTTATTGCATCACGGACAATAATGTATTGACTAACAACACTAATTTCCCTGTTTTGGCTTGTAAGAGTCAAAATCACACAGTTGCTTTGACACTAGGTTATCTTATGCTATAACTCAAGGACAACTACACTGTGCAACTGCAAGGAAAAGTTCTCTTTGCTGCAGGCTGCAAAGGCAACCTGGAGTGGCTGTCAAGATATTTAGGGCAACTAGCCGGTAATCCTATAAATGGAAGACCGGCTATTTTTACAGGAAAGAGGAAGGAGAAAGAAGGACAAAGAGAAATTAATAATGCATTGTTTATAAACTGCACCAGTAAGAGGCAAGATGAGTTGATGATGAGACTGGAGGAAATGAGTGCAAGTAGAACTGGCTTGAAAGCTGAGCTATATTATCATGATATTTGTGAAGAGGAAGACCTTTCAAATTTGGTAACAATATTCAGGAATGCAGCCAAGATTTTAAATTTTCATTATGCAAGAAGCATCAACTTCCAATGTAAAGAAACCGAAAATGCCATCCTTGACCTTCCCACTGCCGCTTACATATCTCCTCAAATGCTAAAAGATGAAAGTAATTTCTTGATCTCAAATGTAATTACTTTGGTTCTGAGCAAAGAAGTGAGGAAAAAGCACTGAACAGAAAATGCTAAGTGACATTTAACAGTTACAGCTGTAAGGCTTGTGGTAACTACAGTTAGAAACAGCTCTATACTTTCACATAAACAAATTCTTTTACATGTAAATCCTTTCCACGGTCTTGAAATTTATAGGAGAAAAACGTGGGGACAATGTGTATCACTCCCAGTTTCCTCATGTGTGGTCCAGTTTCTTTAAACCTCCTTTAAGAAAACCTTTGTGCTTCTCGTGATTATTGCAGATCCCATTACTACTGTACTGCCCTGAAGCTGAAAAGCCTACCCTAAGGATCCCTAGACAGGATGTCTCCCTAGAAAAACAGGAATTCCTGTTGCTTGTTGATGCCATGTGGGCTGGGTGAGGTTTCTTTGCTCATTACTGCAGTTGTGGCAAATGAGGAGGAAGATGTTTCTTTCCTTTTGAGCAGAGTCCTTCAAACATGAGATGGGGTTGGGAAGATGATGAGGGTATTTCAAAGGCTTCCTAATACATTTCACAGATAGCTATAAATGCTGTTCGCAGGTATAATCTGATACTTTCTTTTTCACTACAAAATTAATTCCTGTAGAACATTTTTATTTTCTTTTCAAGAAAAAGGAAACAGAATTCACAGATCTGACTGACAACCACAGAATGCCAACGCCAACAATGGCAAAGCAATGAAATAAATACTTTGCCAGCCATCCTATGCTAGCCACATGTCTTTTCTCTCACTGTTAAGTACAGTAGCCATCTCCTCCTTGTGGAACATGCATGTCTCCAGTGTTATCTATAGCTACCCAGTATTGCATTGAAACAATTAAAAAAAAAACAAAACATGAGAAGAGAAGCATTTCAATCACCACATGGAAAAATACAGAAGCTTATTTGACTCCTGTGATGAAGAAATCAAAACTTGTTGAGTTCAAGGATATGGAAGAGATCCTGTCTCTTCAATGCTTTCTTTGAATCTTCAAGTAAAAAAATCACTGAGGTATAAAAATGTATGCAGACACAGCTTCTGCCAAGCAGCAGTAACAAGAACAAGCTTCTTAATGGCATCATGTAAGTATGTTATTCCGGTTAGTTCATATATTACTACAAAATCAAAGTATACATGCAGCACTTTTGTCTTGATTGACAAGGTAACTTGGTCATCGTGGATCACTCAGCTTTGTTGTTATAACACATACCCCAGAATTAAAAGCTATAGCAGACATGTCACTAATCCTCTTATCTTAAGCTGAATCATTTAACTATCTCTTATTAACTGTAGCAGTATCCAGATACCAGACATTTGAACTCCTCTCTTAGACACTCTGGTAGCAGCAGGGTAACAACATGCTTTCCCAAGGAACTATGCCAGTCTTCTTCAAAAAGTCATTTATCATACATTAGAAGTGGACGGACTAGGTTTACTTCCCCCATTAGATATTTCATCACTTCAGGTTCTAGAGTTTTTAATGGCCTTTGGTTCGGTTTGAAAATAAAAATGTTTACAAATCCCTGGAAGGTTTTAGGCATGGGTTTCTTTTCTGACAAAATCAATCATTTCCCCAGGTTCACAAAGATTTTCTGGCATATTCTGAGCCATCTTGCAAACCACATACAGCCTAATAATGGTTCCACTTGAGTACTGAGTTTACTTTGACAATTAGATTTTAAATCCTGAAGTCTTGCTCATTCTCATACATCACATGCTAGGTTGTTTTATTTTAATCCCAGAACTCAAGTATGACATAATAAAAAGGAATCTATTTTATTTCTCTTTTTTTTTATTTCTTTCATATTGAAATTTTGCCAGAAAACATGATCTTCCTACCATTACACAGAAAGAAACCTGAATCCACTAATACTAGATCTTTGTCCTAACTTGAACATGCAACTCTTGAGCCTAAATTATTTAGAAATTCTAGCATCTTGATCTAATAATAGAGAAAAAAATAAACAGGTACACAGATATATATCTATATTGAAACTTTCATTTAATTTATGGATGGAGCAAGATGAGAACTCTTTACAACATCAGGCTTAAAGGAACACAGATCACACACACAATGAGCACATGCAGCGAAGTCGTATGTACAGGGACGTATCTGTAAGTTTTGGTGCCAAGCACACCACTGAATTTAATGGAGCTGAGGATAATGAACAGAAAGACACTTCTAACACAGGAAACTGTTCATGAGCAGAGAAGGAAGACACTGTCAGGGAAAAGGGGCCGAAGAAGAAGAGACAGAATGGGCGTGATGACTTGTCTGTACTTGAACATCTGACCTGTTAGCTGGTCGTCGCCTGCAGCAGGGGCGATGCGAATGTATGGTGTTGTAAGCTGAGTCACGATTATCGCAGCTAAGGCAAAGGAAGAGTTCCAGGTCAGCATGCATGAGGGAAAAAAAAGCCAGACTGAAGCCACGCCAGCAAGAAGAATCTTGGTCAGTCGTTTATTGTCCGAACTTCACAAACAAAATCCAAAAAACACCCACAAGTTCCTTTTAATCTCTGGTTGTTAGTGTGGTTATTCTGCAAATTAATAAGCTGTCGCACGTGGCTTTCATTCAGGAAAAGGACTCAAAGCACATTATTTACTGCATTTGAGGAAACTGGAGACTCTTCGTCTCTCCTACTCGCAGCACTAAGCTTTCTGAGTGAAAACAAGCTGATTATTCAGATTACTCTAATGTGAACTTCTCCAAGTAACTTGAGCTAGCTTCATTTTTATTTTCCTATTTCATAATACTACATTTTCCCTGCAATTTTTAAAAGATAGTTTTTATGCAAAGCATTTTTGAGCTAGCTAGGATTAATTTTTCTTGTACCCACTTGGGTCACTGTTCTAAAATGTGCACACTACACATATACTTACTGCTCAGCATACACAGAATGACTGCTGAGAGGGGGCACACTTTTAATTAGGTATGTGTGTAACTGTCCATGGTCTGAGTTTCAAGTTCAAAAGAAAAAGTTGAAAACCCTGACTTGTTTGTGCCCTGAAATATCCAGACTTTTCTAGACAGAGTGATAACATCCACTGTCTGCTGCAGACAAGTATTACCATGGCTCACATTAATAAAATCTGTTATTTCTTTGTTTTCCAGCAGTTCTATGATTGCCTCTAAATGGTTAAGCATGCTGTGATACATATATATTAAGGAATATAAAAAAAATTAAAAGGTCAGATCCAACATGATGCAGCTGGAGAATGATGCAAAGAAAAAATATTGGAAAATTAAGGACAAAATTATATGAAAGATCACTCATTTACATAGAACAGCCTGGGTGCTATTAGAAATGTGGCAGCGAGAGAGGAAAATAGATCATCTACCATCTGCAGACAATTAAACTCAAAACTGCTGCTGCATAATATTTTGAAATATCCCTCTGCAACACTGAAATGCAGTGTTGATAGTAGCTTCTAGAGAACTGTTGCTGTTGGATTTAAAATATTATAATATCCTTTTCTCTCTCATAATTAATGAAAGCCTTCCAATATTGCAAAATTAGAACAATGATGCCTCCCTCTTGAGAACTGCATTCCTAGGAGATAATCAAGATGTTTCTATCCAGACAGTGTTGTAAGTCATATCAGGAAATATAGTCTTAATATAAATCAGAAACCACCACAAAGTTGATAGTAATAAACTTGGAGGAGTTTTGGAATGTTTTCAGCTTAGTCTGTTGAGATTTTACAGTCATTTAGCTTGAAGAAAGAGTAGGAATATGAAAGCCATATTTCAAGCAATATATGACAACCTTTATTACCAATGGTACAAAAAGCTATTCCTGATTTTTGTTTGTTTGTTTGTTTAATTATCTTGTCAAAAATAATGGGAGTGGAAACCCTGCAGTCTCCCCATTTGTACATCCACCAAATAGTCACAGAGGTCCCAGAAGCCTTTCTCTACAGAAAACTAAGATCAGGAGACCCTACATCATAATAGTGTGCTGTATGATCCTTCTGCTAACAAAGTCAGTGGCAAAGGCTTCCTTTGACTTCACAAGAAGCAGAAGGAAAAATTTCAGCTCTAAAAAATCAAACATTCTCATCCTAATTTACACTTGCAATCACTGCAATCAGGATTTTTATATGATCTCTAAAAGGACACATTTAACAGAGATTTTGTTTGTAAAAATGTAATGGTCATAAAACAAGAACATTTTTTAAAAGGGTACAAATTGAGGTTGTTTAAAATATACTTGATGTAATGAGAAGGCATTATCTAGTTACTGACCCCAGATATGCATTTGACCCAGCAGAAGTAGGCTGCACTTTTCTGGAGACAGGCTGTACTTCTCTAACAGGAAACCTGTCAATATGATAATAAGCTATCTGGTGCACTTGGTCTCTGATACAGCAACAAGGTTTAGCACCTGCCAGTTGAACACATGCTTGACAGTAAAGCACATGCATTATTCCTGCTGACATCAATGGGAGGGAAAGGTGTACTCAAGGAACAGAACAGTTCTGCTGGATCTGGGACACAAACATTATGTTTGTATTACAGTTACATATTTTTAACAAAAATTTAAAAAGTGTATGGTAGGCCATGGAATGAACACTTCATGACAGTGATTAAACCAACTCTCAATGATCTTAAGAAGGTCTTAAGGGCACCAACAGCTTTATTATCTGGAGGTGAGATAATTAAAGGGAATATAACTAGCAAGTGACACAGCTCTGCTCTTGACATGCTCTGAATCTCCACAGCGCAGACTTCAAACAGGCTAACCACCATGAAGCGGCTCAGCCAATCTCAGCTGGAGCAGCTTGAAAGCTGCCTTGAGTGACCTTGATCCTGTGACGGGTTCTTGATCCTAGGAATGGCACAGGCCTTTCTCCAGTAAAATACTTACATGTCTACTTTAAGATGGAATAGTTGTGAAGTAGTCCATTTTTCAATCCATAGAGATTCAATAGAGCCAATCAATATAGATCATCCTCTGTGAGCAAAATTAGGTATAATCAACTTGATTAGGGTCTAGCTGCTCAGAACATGGTGCTAAGAACACCAGGGTGGTTGTGAGTTCAATCCCCATATGGGCCATTCACTTAACAGCTGGATTCAATGATCCCTTGCAGTTCAGAATATTCAGTGATTCTGTGAAAGCAAATGGTTTCTCACATACATAGTAAAATCTACAGTGTGTCTATTGATTCCAATGGCCTACACAAGGCTGTAGGTATTTTCAGGATCAGACCTTACTTCAAAAGAAGATTGCACCAGTTTTATACAGAAATGGCCTAAACCACTTCCTCTAGCCTTAAAACCCACCAAATTTGAACTTCTGAAGATAAGAGAAGCCCAGATTACGAATATTTCAGGAATGTCACCAGTATGTGAAAAGTAGTTGTAGTTCTGGAGGGCATTCCCAATCTTATTTGTCACGAGCACTACAGCTCACAAAGAGATGGACATAACAAGCACACAGAGCTTAAGTAGCTTACTGTCTAGTGGCAACACTGTAGTCTCAAAGCTCAGTGGAAAATGATGTAAGTCTGAGAAATCTGACAGAGTGGTCAGAGCAGCTGTAGCTTACTGGGGTACGAACAACATGAATGTACTGAGCTGTTTGCCAGGGTTGGAGAGAAGGAGAAGAGAATGGGAGAGCACCATTTCATGTTTTGTATGTAGGTATAGTGATTTCTGACCTACAGACATGGAGCATTTTTTCTGTTTTTTTCTAACCCAAATGCGGGAGGTCCAGAGAGGGCACAGAATTCTGCTTTTCCCTTAAGGATCTCTGTTAGATCCAAAGGGAAAACATCTGTGCAAACAGCTCCTTTTAATAGCATATTAAAGTATCTCGTGGTCTCCATTTAATTTTTTTAAATTCATATAGATTAAAAATATAATACAAGCATTCAGTTTAAAATCAAGGAAATCAGTGCTTTATTGTAGCCCTACAAGCAAATTTTGCACCAGGGACTTTAAATACCATCAAGGATACCTCTGGTTTCAAAAAAAAAAAAAAAAGCCTTCACAACAACCTCTAACATTATTTTATTATGAAAAAATCTGAAACATGCTTTCAAAACAGGAATGTAGGGAGATTTGTTTAAAATAAAAGCTGCATTTCTCACATCTCCATTGCCAAATGGGTTAGCTCAAAGTAGCTTGTTGCTATGGGAGCTATTCCAATCCACAAAGTTACCCTCGCTTCTCAAATGAGGGAGTAAAAATTTTCAGTCAGTCAATTAATTTAAATAGTTGAACATCCATTAGTGATTAGGAATACAAATATTCAAAAAATTTAGAATCCATTCCTCTAATCATCTGATTTCTGATGTAACACAGTTCACTCCTGATTATCTCTGAAGCTACTTGAAAACAATACAGGATTTCACTTGCATCTGGAATTAATCTCTCATCTGTATTATATTTGGGTTGAGTTCAGATATTTAAAAGGTTTTTATGGTTTAGTAAGCAGTCAGTTAGTAAATTAAAATTAAAACTACTTCCTTTGGTTTGGAAAGGAAAAGAAGCCAGGAATCGGTTCAAAGAGGCAGAAAAATGTATTTGTCACATTAGGGAGTATCCAAACTTTCAACAGGGGCAACTTTATCCTAACATTACTTTCTCATCATTTAGATTTAGAGGTGGTGATGGAATTGTGAAGTCTACATGTAAAGGAAATCATGGTGGAATCAGTTCCATACGGGATAGTCACGGGACAAGCATGATCTCCTGCAAGGTGCAGTAGTACAGGGATGAAGCAGTTTTTGTTTCTGCTCTTTCCAGGTGCCCAAACTGTCAGGGATTATTTCCTGTTCCTACTCACAGTTGCACATTCTTTCCCATTCCTCAACTACAATCTCCAAGTTAATTGTATTATTCCACCACTTCTTTTTCAGGCTTTTAAGTTACCACCAGCTAAAGGTACTAAAAAGGTGAGACTACAAAGATAATCACAGACTAGCCCCAAAAGATAAATAGATCAACAGTGTGTTTACCTTTCCCTGTTTGGAGACAAAACCTATAGCCAGTACTGTCTCAATCATACATATTTGTCTCACAAATGGTAGTATCATGTGCTGACAGTCGAGTAAATATAGCTGATCTGTCTCATTAAAATGAAGAACATGATTTCTCCACTTCTCTTTTATACAGCAATTAAGTTAAGGTAATTGCTTACAAGTAAGGGGCAATTTTTCACTACGGATGTATAAGCAGCGAGTATGTACTCTGCAACTGGCAATTTTACAACTCTACTATATATATACATATATATGTATGTAAATATAAAATATTTATTTTGAGATCATATAAAAACCCACAGAATATATTTTAAAAGCCCTGTGCTCAAGCAGACAACCAAAAGTAATTAATAAATTTATGATTAAAAACAAACAAACAAACAAATTTCCTAAATCTCAGCTAAAGATGCAAAGGATTCTATGAAAATTCTGTAATATGTTTAGTGATCTGTTTTAGCAATATATACACTTCTGGAAGTTTCCAAACACCATGTGAGGGAGGGGAAGGTCAGCGAGCTGAAGTACAGAATACATGACATAATACAAACATACCTTTTGTGGCTACCCTGACGCAGTCGATTTTAGTTTCCTGTGTCAAATAAAGAGGAAAGAGGTCACATCTTGTGTTTCTAAACAAAGTCATGCATGATTCTATTCTTAAAAGTAATGATAAAATGTCCAAGCAGAATGTCCCTCCTACCATATTTAACTGCTTATTAGCTAACTCAAAAGTGCATTCATAATAATGGACAAATACTGCTTGGGTATGGTATAAAAACATTTCACTTAGGATTCCTCTAAAAGTACAAAATGTGAAAGATATTTGCAGGAGCACAGGCAAGTGTTCAGCTTTTTGACTCTGGCAACATAATGACCTTGGAAGATTTTTCTTTTTCTTACAGCAAGTATAGTTTGAGGCATCATGTTAGACAATTTTAGAAAGAAAAAATAATCAATGGTGTTTCACATTTCTGCACTGTCGGTGCACTGTGAATGAGGGATCATTATGGTTTCTGGCAGAAAACATTTCCAGGCTGTCAGCACAGACAGCCAAAGCTTATCAAGAATTGAAGGGTTCTGGGTAGGTCTGTCCAGGAAATGGAAAACAATTCCAGGAAGAATTAGTCTGATGAAACATGATCTGTGAGGATCTTTTTACACACTTTTCATTTCAGTTCCATCTACTTCTTTTTCTTTTTCCTTTGTTTTCAGAAAGGGACAACAACAACAGTGATTTCTAATTCAATCAGGGCAACCAAATGAGAAAGGGAGATCACAATGTTACAAAGTAAGGTAACAGGATTGGACACGTGAAGACAGATGTGCTAAAATCCACAATCATGTTTGGCTTAAACATAACAAAAGAAATCACAACATTTTCTTCTTCAAAGCAAGGAAAAAACCAAAAAGGAATAAAAAAAGCCAGTCAAACACAGTCACTAGACAGCTTTTAGCAAGTAAGACAGAATCGCAACATACCACTTTGCCTGCTCACTACTGACAAAATGTGTGGTTTTCCCCTCTTCTTTCCTATAACCTCTAATCATTAAGCAATACTGTGTTAGGAAAACTGCTATTTTTTAAACTCAGTGTGTTAAATTTCATGGTTACTTCATTTTCTCATTAGCAACTAAATTGGGCATCCTGCTAGTTGATGCCAATCATTTATTTACACATAAACACTGTATAAACTCATGCCTATTGCAAGACCTACCCCATTGGCTCTGCTAGCAGCTTGAAAATAGATGCTGTAGCTCTTATGAGGAAGAAGAGGAGTATTCCAGAAACCACTGTAGGTTTTGTTATCACCAATAGTAAAAGGCTGAGCAGCTAGTAAACCATTGGCTGGAATCTCTGCAGCAAAGTAGTACTGGGAATTCAAGAGTGAGGCATTCTGGAAATGAATGGGCACGGGGTAGCACTTCAGGATTTCAGTTGTCTTTTTGGTCCTCCGTGGGCGCTCCTCCTCAACAACAATTTGATAGACACTAAGAGGGTAGAAAGGAAAGAACAAAAAAAACAGTGGTTATTTTAAAAATTTGGCCAGTCAAACTATCCTAAAACCATAATAGCATACCAGTATTTACTGGAAAAAAAGAACTGCTGAAAGCAAAGAATGCAGGAAGAAAATGTAATTTTAATATTCAGGTGTATAAATTTGTGGAAGAGATTCATGCTTTCAAATTCATTTTGTTTTGGAAAATAAAATTAACCATACATACCACAGCTTTTCACACAAGTGAATGCACAGCACATTTTCTTGTACAAACTCTTGTGCTGAAGAAGTGTGCTTAATCAGTGCTAAAATGTGGAACTAAGTGCTATTTTGTTCACCAAAGCAAGCATAAAGCTAGAGAGTCCCTTCTCTAACCAGTTTATCTTACCTAAAAGAAATTAAATCAGTACTGTTGACATGGTAAGTATGTATAAAAGCACAAAGTAAAATTTCAGTGGCATATTGACTGTTGCTGAGGAAGTATAAAACTCTTTTTGATGGAAGTTATTATCACTCAGCAAAGCACTTTTACACATCTTCTAGATAACCATATTTTTTCAGTTTCTGCATTCTGCAAAGCAAGTCAGTTTGCACTTGCAGTCTCTGCTCTACTGGGACCCACAGAGAACAGTCCATCCCGCTCCACTGTAAAGGTGCTGTGGACATTCAAACAGGAACAAAGAAATTGCAATTTCTGCTGTACATGCAAACAGTGTAATCATTGTACCCTTGTAGTTGCTATAAAAGACTGAGTCAGTGCTTTTAAATTCGTGATGTGGGAAGTCCATGCCTCTAAAGAGGACTGGCTTACAAGTTTATTGCTTCACTGGGGACCAGTGGTTCTTAATCAGTATTTGTCTCCTGGAATCTTGAATCCCAGTAAACAAGTCAGTCTTGATAATTGATGTCAAAGTAGCAATGTGTCCACATTTTTGCATATCATCTACATCCACTAACAGTTTATGATCTTTCAAGTTGACAGTTCATAAAAACCAGCACGTGGGAAGTTTCTTAAAGATGAAATATCCACAGAGTCTTCTGACATGCTACTGTTCCGTCATCTGTAGGTAGAGAATTATGTTTACAGAAGATTCTACCCAAAGTACAGGGACACACGGGCTGAGCTTCTGCAGGACCACCTCAGTCTGGACCCAACAGGGTTTATTTATTGGCTTAGTCATATCCCTGCACAGCTATGGCTACTTCTCTTCTGAAGGCAAATCTCGTTTAGAAATAAAGGGAGATGACAGGAGGTCCTTGAAGTAACCTGGTCTAGGGGAAGGTTTCCCTTGACCACATCAGGGGGTTGGACTACATGATCTTGAAAGGTCCGTTCCAACCCAAACCATTCTATGATTTTATGACACCACCATTTAAGGTTTTCTGAGTCTCTATAGTCAATTATCACCAAGGGGCAGAAAATGCCAATTTTCTTGACCATCTTAGTGATTTTTTTACCAGACTTACTGATCATGTGCCACAGACCCTGATGACTGTATTTTTAAGATCTCTCATCTCCAGTAGGAGATGCTGGACTTCTGCGCTCACAAAAAATGCCCTGAAAGTTAACACTGAGAATGCAGTCAATACCTCTTCTTCTGCCTGATTTAGACTTTCAACATAGTGGAGCTTTAGTTTAATGTTAACACACTTAAACCTATCTGCCTTCATGAAGATGTCTACACATCTATAATTCTCAGAGAACTGAGCAGAAAGAAGGTGTCTACTTTTGGGTCAACCTAATTGCTTCTCAGAGTCCATTGATTACAATAACTAAATACTCAGCTCACATGTAGACATTTAGAAGTGGACACCCAAATTTAAATGTTTTAATTTAATGCTGAACTTCACACAGAAATCTAACCATGCATAAATTTACTACAGCCAGGGACAAGAAAAGTCTTGAGGGTTCATTTGAAGGCCTCTGCCTGTACATTTTGCAGCTCTGTGCAACAAAGTCTTCATAACAAACATATTTTCATTAGTTGATTAATTCCATGCTGAGTAGTAAATGAAGGTCAATCCACAGCAATCTTTCTTTGATCCTGTGGGAACTGATTTGTAAAAAAACTAGCCATGGAATATCTTCGTTAAGAACATTAAAATCTTGTTTTTTTCTTACAAATCAATTTTTGACATGATTTTCACAATTAATTTTCTAGAACAAAATAGTGTTGCTCAGAACCAGGATTCCAAGCTACTTTGAAGATGGCATGTTGCCTCCTCTAACTATTAATTTGCAGTGAATCTACAATAAATACTATTTTCAAACTTAAAAGGAGTATAGGAAAAAAAATGCAAAAGGTGATGTAAACATTTATTGTTGCAAGGCAGTGAAGCTGGATACACTTGCCTAATACTGCAGCAAATGTAAGAATCCCTCCATTTCACTAAAGCGTGATGGACAGTAAACTAAGTTACTTCTTTCTTGCAGCAGGCCTTAATATAACAGTGACTTCAGACCAGGTGAGATAATATGGTAATTCAGTACTGGCTGAAATGAGCATTTTCCTTATTTTTCACTCAGTGATTAAAACTAAAGACAGTAGACATTTTAGAAACACATCTGTCATTAAAATGCTCCTTTTCCTGTGGTAAATCCCTATTCAGTTATACTACATGCACTACTCCTTGCATACCTTTTAGATGCCTGCCATCTACTCATTTTAACATACTTTAAAGAAAGAAGTAAGCTGACTGGAGCAATTTCAAACTCAGAATGTCTTTTAATCCTTACTCCCCAAGACAAATTAGATTTGCAAGCATCTAGACCTCAAATCTATTTGCTCTTTAATAATTTAAGCACTGAAAGGTCAAACAACTCTTTTCTGTTCCCCTTCATCAAAGTCCAAGTGCTAATGAAAAATAACTAAATCCTATCTGCTGGCCGATTTCCACACACTGCTGTTTCTCTGATGTAAATTAACACATTATGAGCACCTGGGTCAATGGAAACCTGACAGAATTTTACCAGTGATGCTTTTTACATTTGTACAAATGAGATCATCCTGCTAATGAATTTTACAAAATTACCCCAATTACAATTATAATCCAAAAGCTTTCTCCAGTTCTTACGATTAATATTGCTTTCTTTAATATGCAACAGCTGGACTGCCTACTCTGAAAAGGGCTCAAGCTCAGTGAATTGAGCTAGCACTGTGCCACGACTCTATTATTCCTCCTCTGTATTAGTCAGATTTCCAGCTTGTTTGAAGTTGAATTATTCCTTTTCCACACCTCTACATTTCAAAGAATAAAGTCTTCCTATCTGTAATCCAGAAAATAAGTTCTACACTCCAGTGAAAGGTGCCAAAAGCATATCGGATATCGGCAGCATTTAGACTGATTTTTCTGAACGAAAGAAATGCAATTTAAGTATAATTCACATTACACCGTTCTACTATAGATAATCAATGCCTTGGAAATTAAATACAAAACTTATTTTTATATAGACTGAAGTTCGCTGCTGCATTGAGAACGGAACACATGGGAGTTATTTTTAACCTAGGATTCAAATGCTTCAAAATCAGCATCAAATATGATTGGGGATTTGGGGATTAAAAAAGGTGTATGGAAAAGGAAAAAAAAAATATATTGTTTTTACACTGCATTTTACTCTAACCATTCCAAACCAGCTCCAAAATTAAATGATTATGCAGAGATACAGATCTGAACACTTTAATTTTTGTTAGAAATTAGACATAGCAGCTCTCTCAGATATTTACTGAATTTGGATTGCTTAAATTGGAATGGTCTGTTATTGTCTGATAAATGTACTAATTTTTTTCAGAGTTGAAAAAGAGACATGAAAGCAGAAAGAAAACAGATTAGCATGGTAACAAAAGATGCTCAGAGTACTCAGACAAATGACAATTTCAAAGAAGACCTAAGTACCTATCTAGTCTTAACTACATTAAATGATGGGTTTTGGTAACCTCCTGAGTCGGGACATTACTTCACATTACTGGAATGCTGTGAATCAAATTTTAATTAATCAAAGTCTCGTTCAAAGTCACAAAATAACCTTCCAAGAAGGACCTATTGGATGCAAACATGTACTTCAGAATTCTTCATACAGGAGCCCTTAACATATACAATCCAGGCATTTATTGAAACTTATTAATCTATAATTACACCTAATTCCAAATTCCAAATTACAAAAAAAAGAGAAAACAAGTTTGATTACTTAATTTTCAAATTATCATCTCTATTTTGTCTGTCTAACACAATCTTGATGCTTTACATAACTGAAGCATTAAAGTAATTTTTAGAATTAATTTCACAGAAGGGAGATGGACTAAAGAACTGAATATAGACAAGGACTACCTGAATTTCTTTACTAGTCTTAATACAACTGCTGTGTGAGATTCTAGGCAAGTCAATCAACTACTATGGGTCTCAGAAATCCGTTTGCGAAGTGAGAACAAGAAACTTTTATTCCATCTGGCCTGTTTAAAACATCTTCAAATTCTTTTTATAATCTCTGAATTTTTTTTTTTTCCCCTAGGAAAAGTACAAAGCCTCCAAAGTTCTTAAGGCCTACTAAGAGTGCCCTGATCAGCTGTGTCAACTGCTGGCCTACCATTGCAGGCTGTTATGGCGACACTCTTGAGCCTAATTTGAAGTTTTCTGCTCACTGTTACAAGTTCATGCTTTGTTAGAAATACACCAAACTGGTACTTTTTATAGATCTGTTTCTGTATTTTGACTTGCATGTTTCCTTCGTTTTAATGCTTACAGAGTCAAACAACAGAATAACTCTTAATCTGCATATTGACCATTATTTCAGTTACTCATTCGCACAGCCCTCTTTATCTGCATGCAAGAATCACTTTACTGCATTCTTCCACTAAACGCCCAGCTCCAATAGAGGGCAAAATTAAGAACCCAAACCCCACTCCACTATCTCAGTTCCCAGTCCATGAAGAACCTGACTGCTCAAACCATAAGAGTCCCCACAGTTTATTGGGTCCCCACAGCTTCAGCAAAACTTCTGCAGACCCTGAAAAATTCTTCTATTGTACTGCTATTAAGACTTCTAAAATATATCAGTTGTTTTGTTCATGTTTTGCATCCAAAACTTCCTATCTCTCTGCTCATCATGTGTTATGTAAGTTTATTTATTGCCTAGCATTGCTTCTTGAAAAGGACTCAGCCCTTGGACAGTTTTTCCTACATAATATGCAACGTAAATTCATCTCTGTCATCAGTTGTCTCTGACATGGTCATATCATATTTTATATGGATTAACATTGGAGATACACATCTATTTCTCAACGCCCTCATATTGCACTAGATTCTTGTAATTCATCCTGTAACTTCAAATTTTACAGTTCTAGAAATTATATGTAATTATACATACATAATGTACCTTGAAATGGAAGAGGAAAATTACTCTTTAAAGGACAGGAGTTAATAATTTATGGTTAGCAGGCAAATAGAAAAAGGCTACAAGAAATTGCCACTAACTCTCCTCCTACTGTGCAAGAGCCTGTATATTTATTATAGATGGATTAAACAAAGGGGATAAACAACCCCTGATTTATCAGGTGTCTCACCATCACAGCTACACAGGCTTTGCCAGTGCATCAGGAGTTCTAGCAACACCTAATATAGGGTGAAAAAAATATACTCTGTGTGCAGTCATTTCCAGAACAGATTCAACATCAGAGAACCAGCTGAACAGCAGTTCTGTCCTGCTGACCACTGTCTCTGTCAACACTTTGCATGTTTTATCAAAGGGGAAGAAGCACACATGGTTCAACTGTGGACTAGAGGTAAGACCAGGTAGCTTTTGATTAGCAGCAGGACAAATGAGTATACCTACTAACGATGGAGAAGACACTTTAAGGTAACCACCTCTATTTCAGGGACGTTTTATTTGGGAGATCTGAGATTTTCTGGGCTTTATGCAAAATACATTGCCCACAATATTCCCATCATAGCTTCTAAAAAAACATGAAGAAGCTCAACAAAAACCCTTGTAGGAACATAATGTTCAGATATGAAAATACAGAACTGAGAGTGAAGGAAAACAAGCAGACTAAACAAAACCTCTAAATTGATGTTGCTGTACCAATGGCAAATCCAATGCCAACCAGCATTTTTAAAATCATACATTAATATATGATTTATATAGGGGGAAAAAAGTGATTTAGGCAATGCTGCAAATAATATTTGCACAACACATAATCATCAAAATTCTTGCAATGGTTCCCATTTAAGCAATTGACATACCAACGTTAGAGGCCTGTTTCTTTGGGTGAGTGGAGGGAATCTTAAATCCTTATAGCTTTTTCAGAGTGAAGGGAATCTTAAATCCTTCTAACTTTTTGTTTGCATCTTTACTTGAAGTTAGAAGTTTCCATGTAAACAAAAGCTTCACAATCTTTGGCAGGTTTCTAACTCTGCGGAACAGTTGTTGCTTCATAAATGTAGGAAAGGTGCTAAGTAAATAAAATACTTTGTGCTAGCAGCTTGTTCAAACTTGAATGGAATGATTCTACTTTCACACCCGGCTTTATTTACTAGCTTTGCAGGTCAAGAGATAAGTTTGGTTAGACTCTCCAAGGCAGGGCCTGTCTTCATTCTCAGGAAATACTATTACTGGCGCATGAAATTTTCAGCCCATGGGGAAAAATAAAATTCAAGAAATCTTTTGGCATCAGACCTGGCATGAACACAAGAGAGTCTAATATTATACAACACCTCCATTGTCATGCAAGGAGCCCTATTTCTCAGATCAATCACAGCAGAAATACCTAAACGTCTGTAAAGGAGGAGATAAGACAGCTCAGGTTCAGTCCCTGGAGATAGTGCCAGATGTAAACTCTCAGGTGTCGTAATAAGCTTTATCTTCACAGACCCAAGTCCACTGGGGAACAGGATCCGGTTTTTAATGTAAAACTCCTAAGCTGCTTTGTGACTGCCCAACTCTTTTGTATAGATGGTCTCAAAGACTTAAAAGTCAGCATTTACAAAGGAGATTTTCTGGGAAAAATACATCCAAGCAAACCTCTCCTTAGCATTCTTATGGTTTTGTACAGAAAATCCTGACAATTTTTCAAATGGAAAGCATTATGTCACTGGAAGTTAAAGATATTTTGCTTGTTCTTTCCTCCAAGGACAGTCACCAGGGGAGGATATCACAACAGGTTCAATTCCCTTGAGAAGGAAAACATTTACTACATAATATCTTAATTGTAGAAGAGACAGATAGGCTCTGAAAATGGTAATTTAATGGTCACCATGAGTTCATAATACACTCAAATTCTTTTTTCCAGAAGCAGAAGAAATAATACATTTCTGTTTTGAAAATCTGGACTCCCTAGGATTTAAGGGACGCATCACAGCTTTGACTCAAAAAACTGCACAAAGAAATTCTGCAAGGAAAAGGAGACAATGAGGCATGCAGGCCAGATGGGTGCCACCTAGTCCTGATGAAACTGGGTGTTTATCTTTTTGGTCTTATTTCCTAGTCCAGAGATTCATTGTTTTAGAGAATCTAAGCACAGTTGTCAGGGGCAGAGAGTGTCCAGCAGGCAACCATAACACCATTCATGAAACCTTTCTGAAATGTTTCTGCCTTTAGATTCAGTTATCACAAATGACAATCCAAAATGTAGTTTTGTTTTGTTAGTAGAGAAGGAGAGAGAGAGAGTGGAAAATATTACAAGGATTTCAGTTTGTAGTACTTGGTTATTTAGCAGGACAATAAAGATTGCGGCAGTAGATAATCTGTACTTGGTTTTATAGCATATAGTCTGCTGATGGACTGCAATTTTAACTTTGTCCCATCCATCCTTTGCAAAAAATCAATGAATTCAATACATATGCTAACCTACACTTACTCAAAAGAAGTATTAGTTTACTATTGAAAGAGCATATTAAAATTTATAAGAACCATTTGCGCAACACGCATATAAGTGGTGGTTAGACATAATGCCAACAATAATTGTGACACAAGAGACTGCTCTGTTGTTAACTGAGATTTGTGAACTGGCAAGGGAATCAAAACTGTTCTCTCAACCCTCCCAACACCCCTAATCCTTAATAAATATTGATGAAATAATACTTTTTCCTCCCTGGTTATACCACCCCATGGTTAATTATTTGTAATTATTTAAATACTGGTGCCCAGCTAGAACTTGAGAGTGTAATTACTGCACTGGCCTACAAGAGTGACTGTCACAAGTACCACAAACAGGATGACAAAGATGACAGGATGCAACTATGTTTTCACAACTCTCACGTACATTGCTACACCTGAAATTCCTTCATCATCAAATAGAGTAATTTCACAATCTCTCTTCATCCCTGCTCTCCCAGAGTCTGAGTACTGCTCTATACTGATCCAATCCATCTGATGAGATACAATGTATTAGCAATTCTGCATACTTAGAAATAACCCCATAATTCTACCTTTCTTTTTCTTCTACAAGGTAATCAGTAATTTTGTAGGGGAAGTTTTTAATTATTGTTTCTTCTGCTGAAAAAATTAAATGTTCTAAAATATTGCAGGCCACAAAAATTTCCTATGATCAGAAACACACTTTTTCTGAAACACTTTTAACTTCACTGTGGCATGTACTCTCCATACTTAATACAGATTTATGTATTTGGCCATCTTTTCTTCAAACTCAAAAATGTCATGAAGATGTATCCATTTTGTACATAGTCTATAGACCTGCACAATACAAAGTGAGTACAAAATGTAAACAAAATTAAGACCTACTTAAAACAGTACTGTTTCACAAGGAGTTAAAAGTAGTTTTTGACGGGTGTAAGTAATATGATAGAAGAGAGCATTTAGCTCTATATTCATAATTTCTTTCAGCTGTTAAATACTGGACAAGAAAAGGACATCTTTGACTACAGAGCTCCCCCAATACGCCCCATACAGTACCAGTGAGATCAATCTGCTAAATACAGGCTGCAAGTGACAAACTAGGAGGGGCACTAGAGACCTGGCAATGTATTTTTGTGGAGGTGTTTTCTTTTCCCCTTGGGTGTTTTTGGGGATTTTTGTTTGGTTGGGGGGGCGGTGGAGTTTTTTTGTTTGGTTTTGTTTTGCTTTTTGTTCACAGAAAAAAAAAAGAAATGTTGCAGACAAGAAACTGTGCCTATGAAAAGAGAAAGAAAAAGAAAGAGACAAAACAAAACTAGGAAAAGATTGAAATATTCAAAACCACAAAAGTTTACACAAGGTAGGAATGTAGAGAAGAAAATAACAGATAATGTACTGAAAACAGCTTGACATGTATCATCCTGTTTGGTAAATAAGAAGTGAAAATAAAAGTAGTAGTAGGAAAGACAAAATAAAAATGAAGTCTCTGTAATATAGATACACTTTAAACAAAGCATTTTTAACAACATACACCCAGCTACTTTTTTATAAATTACATGCAGTATGTTTGTAAAAGGTGTTTGATTTCATAGCTATATTATGAAATCAAATACCTTTTACAAACAAATTGTGCATAATTTATGAAATTACTTTATTTTATAATAGAGTTGAGAAATTCTATTATAAAATATATGTAAATTTTATGTAAATATTATGTGCTTTCATAAGATTAGGGGGGGAATTGTAATCCAAGAATGACTGCTTACAAGATCTCTTTACTCACTATGATGTACTGAGCATTTCTAAAAATTGCTCTACCAACTGATATTTGGCTTCTTCCACAAATAACTCTGGTAAATGTAAGCTTGTAATCTTTTTGATAAGTAGTATGTCACCATTAACTGTTTGGCAACAAAAAACATCTCTGCTAACAGCTCTTTCATGTTTAAGGGACAAGAACATTCCATTTACATTGACCAGGTACTTGGTTTTTTTAAAGGCCATTTGAAACAGAAGATGCTTCAAAGCCTTATAAATAGACTAAGACACAGCAAATTTTACTGCAAGAAATCCAGAATGTTGTAATCCCATTTCTCTTCCACATGTCATCTGTGATACCCAGCTCCCACCCTCAACATGCTCATGTCCTTTTAGTATCTCCCAAACACTGGCTGGAAAAGAGGTGGCACATACTGTGGCTGCTTCTGGGCTACATACTGGCTAGCTGGCATGTGAATTGTAGCTCTCTGCTGATGGACCACATGAAATGGACTCATACTCTAACACAGCCTAACCCTTCAGATGCTAATCTGGGTCTTTCACAGAGATTCCAAAGTATGTGAGACGTTTACTATTTATGCAACATTCAAACTACTGCTTGAAAATTTCTAAGAGGTCCTATATTAATGAAGGAAGGAAGGAACATACAGGCAGATGAACAGGATGATACTTAAGACTTGTTTTCTTAGGAAACCAGAAAAAAAAATCAGGTGTAAACTTTAACTTATTTACGAGTCAGAAAATTTAATTCTGATCTTGGATGTGTAATATAGCACACAAAAGACAAGGAGTACTCCCTTTCTTCATTTTACCAGTGAAAAGTTTCATTCCTACTGAGTAATGACTCAGTCCCTCTAGGAACCAGATACTATTGATCTCACTCCAGAAGGCTTTATGCTCTTAATTTAAATCCAAGCAGCAATGTCACTAACTTAAATGATGCTGGTCTAAACTGAACTACCTGAAAGCTTCAGATCCTCCAGGGCTTTGAGACTGACTTCATTACCTAGCAGTACAAAAGAGGGATGCCTCCTACTTTATGGTCTTCTCACAACTTGCCTTTAAAATGAAAGCAAACCACAGAGAGATTGTGAGATTACTAATTCCACAAAAATAGTCCACAAAGCCACTATTCTG
Source organism: Hylia prasina (assembly GCA_013397195.1). Classification (NCBI taxonomy): domain Eukaryota; kingdom Metazoa; phylum Chordata; class Aves; order Passeriformes; family Sylviidae; genus Hylia; species Hylia prasina. The sequence goes on along the minus strand of VYXD01004382.1, from coordinate 2,505,188 downwards.
AGATCTTCTGGTAGTCAATGTGGAAAAGCTGAATAAAAAATGAATAAATAATTTTCAGAGAGTGCACTATACATGCAGCTGCTTATTACATCACTCCTTATTACATCACCACTGCCAAGTTGTTTACAATTTTCTTTCGAATATTTCTATTTATTTTAACCTGAGATATAGGAATGGAAAAAGCATGATATACTGACTTGAAGAAAGCTAAACAGACCATCCCTACCCCCACCAGAAATAAAACTGTGCTCTCATCTGCATTAGTCCTCAGGGCTTGATCTCCTAGGCCATCCTTCCCACCACAGCAAGGCTACACTTTTCTGTAGCCAGAAACACACTGCAGCTCTTCTGACCATGTGAGAAGGCTTAGCTCCTCTTCATCTTTGCAACAGAGCTCTCCCTTGGGGAAGAAGGGCCTACTCATTCTCTAAGAACTTCATTGTGTACAAACAACTAAAAGTAATTTTAAAAGAAAATTGCAGGGAGAGACAGAGGGGGAGAGAGACTTTTGTGTAAAACGCTGCTGAGAACAGGGATGCCAGTTAGTCACAAGTTATGTGGGAAGTTTTTATAATGAAAACCACGGATCATCAAAGTTATCTAGGTTTACTTATGAAGCATTTCTCTCCATTCATGTTTAAAGATATTTATATGATGAGAATTTCTCCATCTTTCAAAATTTGTATTAAAACCACCTTATTTCCATCAGGATAGCTTAAAGTAACACCCACCATCCCCTTGGTAGGCAGTGTAGTGTAAAGAAATCATTTTGGTTTATTCCAGTTTAAGGGACAAATAGCAAATCAACTTAGATGTTCATATTTTTACATTTGTGATGCTGTGGAGGTGTTTGTGCTTCGCAGAGCTCAGAGGACAGCGTGTAACTCTTTGTACAAAGAGTGTATGACCTAAACTGGTCTTGCTCATAAAATATAATAATGAAAAGCGTTCACAGCTGGTCTTGCACAGACCATTTCTGTTAGATGCCACATATCTGATATAACAACACTGAATATTTCAGTCTTGTAACTTTACTTTCTTGTTGTCCTGGCTTGATCAAGATAAGATTAGTTCTAAATTGCTTTGGAATATTAGCTGAGTACCATGAATTTATTTTGTATTCTCTCAACCATAACTCATTACATGGAACTTGCTTGGCATCAATAAGTCACTATGGCTTTTGTGTGTGTATGCGTGTGGGAGTGTGTGTGTGGCTCAATACCCTGCTGCTAGGCTATTTAGTGATAAAATCTGATATAATAAAATATTAATTACAGCTGAAAGGTTGGGAGAGAAATATGAACTCAATTACAGTCCCATATTGTGAACAAAGGGCACTGTGAAAAAATCCTTTAGTTATAGATGTTTGGGATAATAAAAGAACAACTAGAACATTACACTCAAGCTGAGCGCTCCCTAAAAGGCCACCTGTTATTAATCTTCACATCAGGCATAGAATTTCAAGTAAATTAGGTCAAGATGAAAGACTTCTGCTGCTGATTTTTTTTACTTAACTAATTTAAAGATTCCTTTATCTGAGTATTTTTTCTTTGATGTCACTGAAATTTAGTTAAGTAGAAATTTGTAACAAGCACTAGGACACAGCAATTTTAATGAAAGGTTAGATATATATAGTATGCAAAATGATCACCTTATATGGTGGCAGGAATTAGCAGTTTATTCTAGAATTCTTCATTTCAGTCAGACCATCAGTTTCTCAGAACCAAACTGTAAGCATATGCGGTTACACCATCTCAGAAAGCCTCTTTTTTGGTTTGTTTGTTTTTCAAAAAAATACCAGCAATGGAATATAAGTTATTCTAAGACTTCTTAATACATACATTTTTGTTCATCTGTTTGATTTACCCGAGTGTGAAGTCAGATGCATTACCAAAGAATTAACAGAATGTGACCAGATTGCAAACAAGCACAACTGTGATCCAAAGTTAGTCCAAATCAAATAATATGACCTTCAAATCCTGTGCTTAGTAGCAAATCATAAGAACTAAGAAATCTTATCTATTACTGCAGGCTAAAATGTGCCATTAGATCATAAAATAAGATTCTCAGTGTCTGGTGAACTGTGTTCTCTATTAATATTGTTTTCTATTTCAACAATTTTTTTCTGAAACTATGGCAATATATTTTGGTACCAAGCCAGAAAACAGACTTTCAATGAATTTACATTTATGATACTTGGAAAAATCCAAACACCATTTCAAAGCCTCTTAATCAGCTTTATGTTCTTTGCTTAATTTCTTTTTAAAAAGAACACAGAAAAATGATAAGTTCATAAGTACAAGATAAAAGTATCTTGGTACAACAAGCAAAGTGCTTTTATAAGCCAATATTACACCATTTAACTCACCAGTTTTCAGGTTGCCAAGGCCAATTTACAGAACAACAGGAAAGCATGGAAAGAGGAGTAAAGTCTTGTCACAGTTTAAAAGAAATTAAAGAAAGCAAAACTGTCTGAAATAATTTAGTCTAAAAAAGAACAAAGTTAGAGGGGATCTGAAGGAAATATTCAAAATGGAAAGCCATGTCAGGGCTGACTGTTCCTTTCTTTTCAATCTGTCACAGAGAAAGAAAATGCTGATGCACAATGGTACTGAAGTACAGATCAATGAGGAAGATACAAAAGAAAATTCCAGGAGTCTGAACACATGCAAACCAATATGCAACAACCTGCAAGATCACACAGCCCATCTTATCAGAATCAGAAGTATCACTTCTGCCAAGTGTATGCCTAACTTTCTGATGCTCCAAGACAGCTCACTGCTGCTTGAAAATTGCTTATGACTGGAATGCAAAGATTCATTACAACACACCTTCAGCTCCAGCAAAGTTGTTGATAGCACCCACACCATCAGATTCTACTGGGTTCCATCCTGCTCTGCGAGGCAGGGAGCAAAGAAGAAACAGACTAGGTGTTTTTCTTATTATAGAATATGACGCCATGCTGTTACCCTGTTTTCACAAATCATGTAGAAAACAGATCTAGCAAGGTCTGAATGACAAGTTTACTTGGATTCTCAAGAAAGCAGGAAGGCCAATTCCCACCTAACAGATGCAATTGTAGTTCTTTAAGTCTAAATGGGATGAATATGTTATGTCATTTCCACTAAATAATTCTGAGATTCAAGCATCTGTTTTTAAATAAATACTATAATATGTTGTCTTCATTCTACAGTCTTCAGGGTAGCTGGATATGATACAATAAAATACTCTACTGGAATTAAAAGAAATGGAGTAACACAAAAAAGCAGCAATCTTCATGCAAGAACCTGCCTGAGTAATACCTACTTTCGAAGAAATCCAGGGCCACTTTCAAACAAGAGATTTTTTCCTCAATAGCCATGAAGATCAATATCTACACAAAGTTAAAGTAGAAGAGTAATGAAAAAAATCCCTTGAGAAATGATGTGATGTCCTTAAGGAATGGGAACTTTCACTCAGCTCTAAACCCATACATAAATGATAAAGATACACTATTGCTCAATCTCTTGTATTCAACTCCCAGTTTACGTATATTATATGTATACATATACATATATATATATACACTGCCTCCTAGTGCAGTGGTTTTCATTCTGGTCTCCACAAATCTGTAGAAAATGCAGTTTGCAGAAGGTAAGGAAAACATACAGCTTATGGATTTCAAATCACAACAGTAAGATCTGCATGTACACTGAAATATCTTCAGGGGTTTATAAATTAAAAAAAAATCTATTACGAGAAACTGATTATAAAGATTACAAGTGATATTCTAGTTCAATGTTTTCTAGTAAACAATAGACTACTGCAATGCTGTAACTATGCCCTGGAGAGTGTCCATGAGGTGTGGACAGTCTGCAAACACACCAGTGTTCGTGGGCATGACTGGCCAGTTGCACAGCTTTTATTTATGGATTTGAATTAATATGCACATGTAAATTGATCAAGGATCCTGGATATTACACAGAAATTAAGAAGTAGGATTTAGAGCAGGAGATCAGCTAATGGATTAATAACACTGTTAACACTAAATATATCCTACACCTTCTACAAAGCTGTGCACTGGAAATTCACTACTGAATTGAGCTGGGGAATTAAGAAAATAGATGTATTAAAATGAGCAGTTTAGAAGTGGAGGGAGAATGCTTATTTTTTCCCTTTATTCAAGGATGCTTTGCAATCTGCTGGTTTGTGTACAGCACAGAAGAAAAATATTTGCTGAGGCAGCTGACTGAATACACAAGCCAATTTCAACAGGTTTTTTGATTCAAAGCTTGAAAACTGTTTACTGCTCACTAAAGCACTCACAGTGGATATGAAGTTTTTAATCTATTCAGTGAGGGGATGCAACGTAGAGCATGATCCACTACAGTGTTTAAGATGTGGTCTCATTTGTCCATTTTCTGCTGCCAGATGCCTTGTTTTCATGGGAAAATTGGTGGGAAGCAGCACAAGCTTGTGCTTCAGTGACAACTGCAGAAGCCAGCATTATCACTGAAGCACCCAAGGCACAGGCACATTTTCTCCTGCAGGCTCTGCTGTAGGAGAGCAAGACCACAGCAAAAACAACCACAACAGAATTCTCGCCTCTCAATGTTATCATCTCTTTCCACAACTTAAAAGCAGTGGGTTCCAGTCCAGCAATTTGGAAACGGAGATTACTGTGTTCATTTTCATTCTTTCTTCCATACAAAAAAGCTCTGCAGGGCACTTTAATCAGCAGTGCAAAATGATGCAGGCAGACACAGAAAACAAGTCAGTTTTTGTGGCATCGTCCCCAGTTTTCAGGACTTCTGTGGATAAATACAAGGCTGACCTTCTATTCTGTCAGTGAAGGTATAACTCTTCCTCCTCCCTGCACTGGGAATGACTCTGGTAGGATTAGGTGGCACAGAAACCTTGGCAGCATGACACTGTACGGCTCCTCCCACAGGAAATCTGGCTGTAGATAAAAGATTCTGCACAGTTCAGGATTAGCACAACTGTTAAATACAGACGAGATTTTGGCCTTGTGCTTCTACTCCCCTACAAGGCTAATCTTGAAAACAGCTTCAACTCTAGATGTGAGAATGCAGTTAATTCATCTGTCCTCATCTGATTTCCCCATGGTACTTGCTCCCTAAATTCAACATTTTTATAATGCCTTACACATCTATCTACTGCTCTCTGAGGCTGTTTTAGGTTGAGGCTTTTACACTTCTCCTGACTAAAGAGCTGCTGCTTTCAGTTGTAGAGCCCAGTAAATGACTCTAATGTTTCTTTGTGTCATTTAATGTAATCCAGTTGAGCAGATTAGCTTTTACTTAGCAATGCTTTAGAGTCATGATGCTTGTTATAAATGCCAGAGATTTCCTTTCCTACTTAAACGAACAGTATAACAGAAAGTTTACATGTTAATACTCAGCAAAACGAACACTCCTTCAGCATCAAGTGTGGGGAATGAGAGTGTTTCACCTGGAGTGCATCTATAGCTTTTCTTCCTCTTTCCATGAAGCACTCCTCTTTATCCTTTTGCTTCCTTTAACATTACTTAGTATCCAATAAAAGCATTTATTTGCTTGCTTGCAATGTGTGATCAAAATGCTTTAGTACAAATGGTTCAATGGTTTAGAATGGCTCAATCAAAAATTTATACTGAGAGTTGGGAATTGCCCCAAATTACTTTGTTCTGGAAACCACAGTCCTCTTGCTGTACATTTAAGTATTGGCAACAGAAGTTTTTTAATGCAGCTATTTAGTGTTTGTTAGTGAATAAAAGGCTCATACAAACTTGCTCAAAATGCACAGTACTGAAGAAAAATTCCTAAGGTCAATGGCAGTAGGGAAATGCACCATTGTCAAAGAATGTCTAGAAAAGCCAATTAAAGTGGTACTGATTACTACTGTGTTGCAACCTAAATTATTAGAAAAATCCCATTGACTTTTTGCTCCTTGTCACTCAGACAACTCTGATCCATGTGAGAATCTTGACAAAAGTTTGTGGGTTTTTTGGGGTTTTCATGTACAGAATACTGAAAACCACTTTTGGTGCCATAGTGCTGTGTGACTTTAACTAGCACCACCTTCCTGACAGGTGTATTTGCCTCTTTCAATTCACCATTGCCTAGTGATTTTATATTTGAGCTGTTTATATATATGATCTCTGAACTAAAATTGCTCTCCTTCCCCTCTGAAGTTTATTCCTCTGATGCATTTTTAGAAAATAACCATTTCTTCTCTTGGCCTTAACTGGCTAGCTAAAAAACAATTCAAGCTCTCTTGGTTCCTCCATATGTAACACAGGTTTTCCATGCTCATTTATACCAGAACATTCCACTGTTGTAGTGCCATTACATTGGTGTACCTTGGTAGGTCAGAACAAGGCATAGGAGCTCACATGAGGTCCTGCCAGCGTGTTGTACTATGGTGCTCAAGCTTGTCACCTTTGCTGGAAACCCCACCTGCTGAGTACAGTCTATTTGCCTATTTCACAGCCATGCTGTGTTTTGATGATTCACACTGTGTGTGGATGTCTTACATTCATACTGTAAGCCATCCACACACACTTTCTTCTCCTCTGTTATTTCCAAAAATGAGCCTCTATCTTACAACATGCATCCTTCCCATTAGCTCATAAAAGGCAAACTTTGCATCTCATTCTGAAGGCTATTTCGTATTTTCTGTGCAACGTTACAATCCAATGCTGCAGGTAGGATTACTGTCAAATGGATTAAAATGTGTTATATTTACATTTTAGATCTAGAAACAGAACAGGCATTGGGTCACCTCTCAGTTGACAATTCAGTACATCACTATACAGCACAGTGAACAGGTACTTATATCACAGTCTCTGTTTCAGAGCTCTTATGAACCACTTTAAAATACATATTTAATTTAAATACTTATGAAAGAAAAGGAACTGAATCTTGAGAATCACAAAAAATAGGAAGTATATGGAATAGCTAGAGAACAGAAATATTGATGTGTAACATTGCCAAGGCTTCTGCACTAACAGGGGCCAAGCAGACAGGGCTTCCAGTATGACCTGCAAGCCTGACTTGAGTGCTCATTTAGTCCAGTGGGTGAACAAAGACCAAAGGTGACACCATACTTTTAAATTGGACACCTCACTCTGTCATTGAGAATTCGAGGGGAAAAATACTGATGGGATTCAAACCTTCACAAAAACAAAAGAACTGAGGTAAGATGATAAGCTACAGTAATTGCACACGGACAAGGATATGGGAAGTGCACATACACATTAAGGTCAACAGTGAAAGCTCCCAGAAAGAGCAACGGGTTACACATGCCTGACAATTCCTAACCACAGTTTTACAGGAATTTAGAATGGGTCACTCAGCACTGTGGCTACAAACTAACATACATGTGATGCACACTGTCAGAAAATGACTTTAAAAATGTCTCCACAAAGTACATTGTCACATAATCCTGTTCAACAACCACCCAGGGGAATGTGGCTGGCCCACATACGCCCCCTTCAATCCTTCCACAGCACACAGTAAAATGAAAACCAATCCCTGGCACACCTCAGTAAGCACAGAGCAACAGCACCTCTTTCTTATATTTTCAAGGAGTGCTCTGGTTGTTCTGCATTTGAACTTGGGGTATGTTTAAACTGAGTACTCCTTCAGAAATCACGCAATGCATTCATTTCCAGTGATGAAATTCATAAATCCTTCACTGTGGCCCCTACATTAAACACCTCCTTCTCTCAAGGCAAGCACCCAGGAGGACATTTGAGGCCCCTACACACCCAGTGGGAGAAACATGTTCTTTACAACTCCAGAGGACTACTCTGACATGAAGGTAGAATTGCACCTCTCAGACTGTCTCTCTGGGATGACCAACGCCCCTAATCAAGGAACTTCCTAAACTCAGACAGAAGTAGATACTTACATTTAAAGACCTAAAATACACTTTATTTGGGACTTTTACTGCATAGGTCTATATCTACTTAAGATACAAGTGTCTGATCTCTCTCAGGAGAGATGCGACATTCATACCAGCTTTTTCCACAATAACCCAACAACTCCAGCAGGTTTGCAGAAATCAGAGGGTGGGGTTAAATCCTGTTTTCAACCTGAGAGACTTTCACCATACTGCTCCCATACCCAAACCATCTGTACAGTGTTACTGTGATCTCCTGCTGAGGCTGGCCTAGCATGAAAACACAAATACAAGAAAAATCAGAGAGCTAGGAGAGTGTACATGATGAAACCTGTCTAATCAAATGGAGGCTCTCCTTATTCTGTCCATTATTTCTGTTTTTATTTAAATACCATCTAAATTGTAACACACCAAATGTTCCACGAGAAAAGAACATGGACTTCAGGCCTCTTGTTTGCCTCACAGGACCTTCAGGAACTTTGTATTTCTAGTTAGAGGTTTCTGCTGCTTTATTGGAAACATATGATACTTGAGAACAGGTTGGTGGCTCACACATGCTAACATGGAGCTGTTTAAAATCCATGTAAGTTATTTATGCAACACTGTCCTCCCTGTTAAATTGCTGGAAAGGTCCCCAGCAGTGCTGTGGCACCAGCCAGCTACCACTCTCCCCGGATTTCCCAGACATGAATCAGGACCCGTTCCCAAATGGCAATATGTTAAGGGGTCCTAGTGCCTGGGAGCTCTGCAGTGTGAACATGGACTGGTTTTAGCCAGATGGCCTCAGCACAAGGGAATGGTCCCTGGACATTCAAATTTCAGTGGTAAATAGGCACACCTGAAGTCTGAGCTCAAGTACATTAATCTGAGCACTGAGTAGCCATCCTTCTCAAAGGGATCATGGAAAAATGACCCTTTTCTGTTCCCTGAATATGCAGAGATTGAGCTGTTCATTTTAGTAAGTAGATTTAAAAAAAACCCCATGCTTTATCAATTCTGACTTAAGTTGGCAATCCAGAGCCAGCAAAACAGGTGCTCCAAGAGTTAATGATTCACTGGTTGAATTGTTGCTGGACTTCAGCCTTCACGAGGGAGATGGGAAAAACTCAATGCTTCAAAGAATCTTAACAAAGAACTGGTAGAGAGGAACTCGACTATCATGATATCAAAATGAGAGGTAAGCAATATAGAGAAGACTATCAGAAGGAATTTTGCAAAGATATGGTCTCCACTGGAAGCTACTTAAGGCAGCACGTAGAAGGAAGGTAAAAAAAAGAGTAGAGCCTCCTAACAGTCCAGCAAATTTTTAAGTTGCTAATTATAACCAAAATCTGTGAGAAAGTATTAGTGAGTTATGAAACTGAAATTAATCTCTTCAGAGATATGGAATAATCTTTTTTCTCTTTTATTCTTGAATTGCTCTAGCTTGCTTTACTTACTATGGATTAATTTCTATTAATTGCTAAATGACAGGTGTCATTATGTGCTGAGTTCTCAGTAAGACAAATTATTACTTGAAGAAATCAAGAATCAGTACTTGTTTTACCCAGGGGCTATGTGAAAAGTCACAGTAAAAGGACCATAGCAATTTCTGAACAAGCTAACAGGACATGTGAGGCTGTACCACACATGTCCAGACAACAGGTACCATAAATTCTAGTTCCAAGTCACAGTAAAAAATCCAAGGACAAGTTCTACTGCATAACAAAAAAGAATTACAGCATTTTTATGGCATAAGCAATTACCGCACTGTTCTCTCAATGAAACAGAAATTGACCCTTCTGTTGTAAATAATTATACTTGTTGCTATAAAGAAGTGACAATTATGGGCATTAATAAAACCCAATCCCTTCTCTACCACAGACATCCTCAAACAACTTTACTGGCTGACTTACAGGTTGTAAAACTATGATTTGGAAAGAGCTGACCCTACAGCACACAATTCAGGCCTTAATGTTTACAGACCCTTAAGCAACAGAAAGGATGCTCCTAGCAAGCAAATTAAAGAGTTCCCTTCATGCTCTTTAGATCCTGTAGTCTCACAGTAATTTGAAAGGCTGTATTTTTAACATGGCATTTCAGAATATTAGTGAGTTAGTAATGCTACTTAAACATGTATAGTTACATTATTTCAACATGTCCATTTCTTTATCATAAATACACGTAATATACAGACTGTTTTGGCTGTGAGCTCTTGAAAGGCCAGAGTTTACTTCCCATTTTATTGGGAAGCTTTCCAAATTCTGTAGATTAATGTACAGTTCTGACACTTCTCAGCTGTGTCTACATAGGATTTTCTTTTTTCTCATTATTGCATTACCATGCAATGCTACTGGGAATAGAAGGAAATTACAAAAACATGCTAGCATTACATAATGCGCAAGGCAGGAATTGTGAGAGGACATAGCTAAAAATGCAGGCACTGCAGCGTCTTTATTGGCATGTGCTGTTGCCATGTTTTTCCCACATAGAACACTAACATCTCTTATTGTGCCAGGAGAATCACCATTTTCCCATTTCAAAACTCATTAGCTCACATATCCTGAATTTATAATTATACTCATGATGCCTGCCTTCATAATTCATGCACAGTAACTAATGCTGCACTCTTTCTATGCAACACAGAAACTCAGACAGAGATATCAGGTACTTTGAGAAGTGGACTGCAATTTTGAGGCCCAGGCCTGTGGCTACAACATACTCACAAGAGCAATGCAAGTGTCTCAGGGACTTTTCACAGCAATGAAAAGGATCCTGAAACTTTTGTATTCAGAGTGTTTGAAACCCTGCTGCATTCTGAGTACCAAATAAACCTGCATGTGTTTCCAAACAGCCTGCCTGGCTTGCTAGGTTGGTTTTTTTCTTTGATTTCTTGATTGCCAGCGAAAAAATTCAATCTGCTGATCTGACCAAGTGAGTGATTTTTTGTAAAGATTGTACATTTCAAGAATAAAGACAGGCAGTGGCTTTTCTGGAAGGCTGTGAGATTGGAGAATCCTGAAAAAGCTCTCTCAGGCTTCAGATGACCCCATTTATCCATATGGAAGTGGATGGACAGTGCTGCATGACCTAAGTGGCACAGGAGTGCCAATGCCTGCTGCTAGCCTATGAGGGAGTGCACACAGTGACAGAGCACAGATGATGGCCAAACATGTGGAAGGCTGATCCTCACAGCACCAGCCATGCTGAAGGAAAGAGATGAGGCCCTAAGACACATCCTCATGCTGTCTAATATGTGTGGTTGGCATGGAAAGGCAACTGTGACCCTCTGCTTCACGTGTAGCACAACGTGGTTCCGTGGGGAACTGCTGCATTACATACAAGTCTTTGCATTTCAAGGTGACTCCCTCAGATTAACTCACTCCATCCTTCTGCTGTCAGTGGGCAGGAATTAGGTGTCCTCTGTCATTAATTTAAAAATTATTACACTCTGCATGCTGTTGAAATGGGTAAGCCACATACAGAATTAAGTACTCCTTGAACTTGGGCTAACAAAGGTTTCTTTACACCATTTCAATTTTCTGTGAATCATGCTGTTCCTATGCCAGGGACCACGTGCAGATAACCTTCATTCCAGCTGTGACAATGATCCAAGTATTTACATGATGCCTTTAAAGGTCCGGATAAGCCAATAAGAAATGTACATTTCTGTGAAATTTAGGCAACCTCATGTGTCCCTCTGATGAGGTAGTAGAAAGGAGTGCTTATTGCTTTAGATAACATGTAGTTCAAAATTTCTACGGTAGTTTCCAGTTGTACTGCAAAATACTTATTAACTTATTACCTTATTATGGCCTTTTGAAGTATAATAAATGCTATTTCTTCAAGGCAGAGAGATTAAAAGTATGTTTCAAAATAAAGTACTTCAAGTAGAGAGATGTTTGCTTTATTTTCCCAGTAGAGTTCTTACTTATGCAAGTGGAAGAAGTTGGGCACACAGGTGATAAAGGGCATGCATGGAAAGTACCCAGATTGCCTTCACTCTAGAACACTTAGCTTTCAACTCATATAATTCAAAGTTTATCTTCTTCCTTCTGCATGTTTTCTTTAAGACACTTTTAAATTACACTACTTGGCAATTGCTGCAATTCTCTCCCTCTAATCCTGCCTGGGCTTTGCAGCTCCAGATGCTGCTGGACTGATCCCACGTACTCAAGAGCACTCAGAGCAGAAAGAACTTTGGTGTCCCAAACGCTAAGTACTGCATCCACAGGGATTTGCTAGTTGACACATTTGGTCATCCTGTTCTTTCATTTCAGACTGGACTAGGAAAGTACCAAATGTCTGTGGTGTCTGTAAGAGCAGAAAGGTTGGCTGAATGGGCCATTAAACGGCCTGAAGAGTTTAATGGGGCAAATCCAGCTAAGCCAAACTCTGTAATAATGCAGTATGAAAAACAGATCATGAGGCAGAGTAGAGTCTGGATGCTCTTGCCTTCTCTCTTATCCATTTTGCTCCTTTCCCAAATCTGCTCCCCAGAAAGACTTGATATCACCAGGTAGTTCCAGTGTTATCTGAGCCACAGTCTTTGGGATGTTTACTATCAAAGCTTTTTGAGGAGGTGTAGCAGAATAGCAGGAATAGGAGGAAGGAGGGTGGTATGGGGACAAGATTTTGCTGCTTATGTAAACAGATAAAGGAAGTGGGAACACTTGACCTTTATCATGGTAAGACTGAATAGAAATAGGTGCACCAAAGAAAATTTCACTTTCCTGCTGAAGCTAAAACCTTGCAAGACAACATTTTTCAGGGGAGGTCACAAGAACCTTTTATAAGGCAATGTGACACTCTAAAGTTCTTTCTAACACAGATGAATGTATAAATAGCACTAAATGCATGCAGTAACTGAGCATCACAGTTCTCATTTCTGTGTATGAGCCAGATCTTTTCAATAAATTCACACTCCTTGGTTGAGTACATTGCACTGAGTAATTTATATATTTGCGGAAAATTTGGCCCCAGAGTCTTCTAAACTTTAGGCTAACTTGCCCTGGAGAAGTAAAATGTACAAAAGGTATTGCCTTGGAAGAGTGAGTCCCCCCCCATCAACAGATGTTGAAGAGCCCTCATAGAAAAAAGAGTTGCATTTGTATACTTTTTATGCAATTTCTTCAAAACTTTACTAACTCTTAAATTCAAATATCTGAAAAAAGAGAGTATCTGGAACAAGACATATATTACACAATTTCCACAAAGGGATAATCTTAAATTAAACATTTTTGTTTCATTTAAGCCTTTCAAATGACAATCATTCTAGAAGCCAGAATAGCTTAGCCAGCTGTTAAAGAAGTGCATACATTCATCATTACTGAATGCATTACAGCTTTAAACACATATAATTCCAAAATAATCTCCTTGAAACAAAGACAGCAACAGCCACAAAACATGCTGGACCTGAAACTGGAGAAAAAGCAAGCAGTATTTGTTGTATTAAAAATCTGACAAAATACATTTCAATCATGTCCACTCTTACGAATTCTAAAACAATCTGGAATTACATTTGGCCTTCATGATTATTGTGTACTTTATCATTGTAAACAGAGCTTTCTGAACATTTCTGTAAAGTCTTGTTTTTTTGAATCAACATTTAAGTTGATTCAAAATGTTCTCTCTTCTCTCTTTTGAAGTGCTGGTTGTGTGCAGATTCTAAGTGGCATAAAATAGCAGGATTTTTCTTATTTAAGAAGAGAAAAAAAATTTAATCACAGGAAAAAAAAAGCTGGACTTCAGAGTGACCTCAGGTATCAGCTTTGTTGATGTGAATGGTAGAATTTGTGCTCTCCTTTTCCATCTCAGGAATTGAAGAATTTTATGTGTCATGGTTGATGAGTTGATCAATAAAACAACAGTCATTTACACTGCAAGTTTAGTGCAGTTTCAAATATCTGCATTAACCAAGCCGGCAGCTGTAGCAGAATCAATAGACAAGGCATCTTGCCTAGTGGTGTGGATAAATGAAGTATGACTAAACTTTTAACATCCAATGAATACAGATTAAGATGATAAAATCCATATGCAGAATGTGTTTTGCAAGCAGTGTGTTTAGGAGTGGAATGTACTATAAAGTGTTAGAAGTATTAAGAAATTTTTACTTTCATTTTCACTCTGCTTCACTCAGCATTTACACTCTAAAATTGCAGTCAGCCTTCATTTTATTTTAAGACCTGTTGCAAAGGACCTCAGTAAATTTGCTGCTGTGTGTTCGCCTGTCAGTTCTATAGCTTCATGTCACTTTAAATCTCTCCGCTTATTTCCCTAACCACTCATCCACCTATTTGGCACACTTTCATCTCCTAACAAGCTCCCTTCTATTGTCAGTGAAGTTTCTGATATTCCACTACTGCTATAGGAGCCAATCATCTTTAGTTCACAATGTAGATAAAAAGATTGAAGCCATTTTTTTATTAACAGCTTAATACATTAATGTTTAAACAATGACTCCAACTTGTATCACTTTCATCCAGATGCTTGAATTCAGGACTACACTAGAGCTTTGTGAGATAAAGTCAGACAAATATCAAATAATTCTGTTTCTAATCTAACCTGCTAAATCAGTTTCATTAAATGTGCTCTAATATTTGCTGCTTTTTTCCTTGGGTGGTTCAGACTTCTGCAATATGCTACATTTTCTTTTTAAAAAGATGTCTGAATGAACAACTGGACACCATTTCCAGAACTGAACAGCATTTCCAAAACTCAGACCTATGTACATATAATACATGTAACTAATAGTAAAAATCTCCTAATTATAGGAATTGTATGAATATTCTGAAGAAACCCAAAGAATATTTATTTTCATTCATGCATATATGAGCATACCAGATCTACCAGATCTGTATTTCCCAGATGAAGAGAAATTATCAAAAACTTCAGCATCAGGATGAAAATATATGCTAGCCACTGAGTACAGATGGAAACTCTTCCTACAGTAATGAAAGAATTAAGGAGGATACACAATTAGCCAAAAGGAAAAACATCCTATAGCTGTGAAAAATCTCTCTCATCTTTGTTTTTGTTTATTCAGAGTATTGAGCTCATTATTGGTTCCCATTAAAAATAATCTAACAATTTCTCTGTCTTCCTCACTGCAAATCAGGCACTCTTTATTCTGATCATGAAGAACTTACACAGTACAACGTAGTTGGCAGGGAGATAAACCTCTGAAAACTGGAAATTCATTAATGGATACTATATAACACTTAAGACTCCAAGATACTGGTTTTAAAGGTTGCTTTTTAAAATTATTATTTCTGCTATTGTGGTCAAATAATGTAAATACTTTATGAATGTTACTGTACATGCTGTTTAAATTGGCTAACTTACTAAGTGTTGACTACCTTAAATCTGTGAAGTAAACAAGAAAACTGAATATTAAAGACAGTAGCTCAGCATAAAAAATGTGATATGCCCTTGAACTTATAACACTGCAGTAAGCAATTACCTTAAAGAAGCCACCCACACAACAGAACTATGGCTTTGTTCCTTATCTTCAAAGAACAAGCCACTTGCATCTGGATCAAATCCTCTAAACAATACATGAACACTCAACATCAAAGCACTTTCATTTTCTTCAGTTATTTAATTTAATTAGAGCTAATACAGACACGAATTTAGACACTGATTGCTGTGTAGAAAATCCCCAGAAAATATGTTCAAGAAATCAATCAATTTGGGTTTTAATTTCATAAAGAATTTTCCCCCAGTACCTGACAGGAGCGCCTCTGCTCTGTGCAGGTTTCAGCAAGACTGTCACAGTGCTGTCAGTTTGATTCAAAGGTGTTTCAAGTTCATACGGTGGCATAGAGGGTGCTAGAATAAGAAAAGAGGCAAATAAAATCATTATTCCTGTATTTCTTCTTTCAAGAGCTGTATCTTTATTGAATATGCAATTTTAAAGGCTTTTTTAAATACAAAGACCATACTACAAGTCTAAGATGCTTTCTGTTACAATGCAAGTGTGAGACAACTGTAAAATAACTTCAGGAAAAAAACCAAAACAAATTCCAAATAAAGAAATACCAGCTCACTGCCAATTTCAAGACAGGAAACAGAGACTAGTGGGAGTAAGTTTGCAGAAACTATTGAGAATCCATGACTTGGAAATGAAAAGTTATCTTAAGAACAGCATCTGCAAATGTGTATGCTGAAGTGACTATTGTTTTTGAAACTGAGCCCAGCTTTCTCAGTATGACAGCTGTATCAGGATGCACTCTCGTAATTTGTTTTTCCTGGAATTTTAACTAGCACTGTAACTGTCCTGGGTCTACTGTCCACCAAGAGAAGAGTTTACCTTAGTCTGAAGCCCCACTCAGAACTTTTGCAAACTGTGTCTTCATTAAAGATTTACAGTTGTGATTAAAACAAATGATGCCTCAGTTACAGCCTTACTGTTGCTACCTTCTTCACTGCTATCATCTACTCACATTTGCATCATTACCTTGGAGGGAAAGCTACTCAGTTAATTGGTTATTTGACAGGCTGCTGTATCCTTATTGTTCACTTGTTAATGGTGATGAACAGTTAACAGATTCAAAGGCTAGAGAAGCAAAAAATGGTCATTTCAATGGTCTCTTCTGACTGTAAGAATAATGCAGGGCAATTAACTTCCCAAAATTAATTCCTGCTTGAAAGGGAAAACACATTTGGTGGGGAAGAAGACCTTTTCCTTAGAAGGCTCTTCTTAAGAGTCTTTTAGTTCTTCTCAATTCATTTAGTTGCATCTTACTGGATACTTTGTGTGTACCATAGCAATAGAGTATATTATGCTCCACATACAGATGGTATCAACCTCTAGCAAATTATTTTTTCAACTGTATTTTCCAATAATTTTCATTTTTCCAGTAGTATCTGCATCTACTTGAAAGGTAAATGAATTTCTCTCTCTCTCTTTATCCATAGCACCCTAAATATCCAAGGACTGCATTTAGAATTGCACTGTGCTCCACAATTCCTCAGTCTGCTTGAGAAAACATTAAAATCTTCATTGCTTGCACTGCTATTCACCAGTTTTGAAATGTTTCACAAATAAAAAAAATAATCTTCAAAAACCTCCTTGTATGCTGGAGATACAAGGCACAAACATTAATCATTTGAAGTTACTTGAGTAGCACTTAAGTCATACTATCACACACTAGTTTAAAGGTTCAGGCACACTTTGCAGATTTGAATATCTAGAACTTGTTCATATAACACCCCATTCTCAACCTGACCATCCTGAAAACAAGAATGGACAGGAACTATATCTCCAAAAAGCTGTATGAACTCTGAATGTTTTTTGAGTGCTCTGTCATTTCTTGTCCTTGTTCTCTGGCCCACATCTTAGCAAGTCTGATTTTTGTCATTTATGACTCCTAAGTCCCTACTTGCTCTCTTCACTAATTTTAGTGTCCCTACAAAGACCAAAACTGTCTTCCTGTTCCAGATTTGAGTTGTGGCTCTCCCAGGCATAACCTTTAGTCCTGGCTACGTTTTCTCTTCTCCATTTTTTCCTTCTCTACATTAGGACTCCTCTACACTGCCTACATATAAAGAAGGAACTTATTAATAAACAGAGAAAACAGGAAATATTAATGTAATTGTAAAATAAAAACACAGCAAATATTTCCAGTACATAAGAGCACTATTCAAAACACTTGACAGGAAATTTAGAGGTTTTTACTCAGAATAAAATGCAGTCCAGAACTAGACAGAGTAAAATGCAAAAATTGGTCAAATTGCACCTAACCTGTTCTAAAAATAATGAAACCTTTCATCCAGAATTTTTCAGAAGTTCTGTTTCACATCTGTCCAAAATGGAGAGCACTGGCCACATGAAAGAGCCTCAAAGCTTTCCAGTGAGACAATGAGATCACAGCCCACAGCACTGCAAAGAGGGTTCCATATTCAACAGCTAAAATGCCAGTTGGGACTTTCAATTATATTAAAAAATACACACATTTTGTTTCTACTTTAAATTCACCAGAGATTGGTTTAACTACCTATGGACAAGCCATGAACATTTCTTGTTAGCACAGTACCTAAGAGGAAGCAATGAGAGACTGGGGGGCAGACAAGACAGTTTGGAGAACCTTGTCACATGGAGATTTGGAGGTTTGCCTCACCCTCAAGCAATCCTGCAATGCCTGCTCCCACTAGTGAATTTTTGTTAATGACATATAATTTTAGAAAACAATTTAAGATCCAGTACTACTTCCAAATGTCCAGATCCTAATCCATACTCAGTAGTCTTCATTCCTCATTAGGGGTGGTCTCATCACCTTAAGTCATATAAAGTTTTGCTGAGTCAGAAATTGATTTGTGACAGAAAATTTCTGCTCAGTAAAGGATGGGGGGGGATGGGAAACAAACTCCATCTTTACTGATCAGTGTTAATTATGTTTCATGCTCCATACAGAGTTAATTGTCTAACTTGAAAATTAAAAACATTTTTGTTTCTCTACAAACAGCTGTGGTGGAAATAACTTTCACCTTGAATTAGCTGTCCTTTCCTCTAATATGATAGGAGAAATCATTCTATTTCTGAAAAACACTTGTCAGCTTTTTCATTCCAGTGAGGACAGAAAATGAGGGATGGGGAGAAGTACACAGAATGAAAGTAAAAGAAAAAGAAGATTTTTGTACCCAAATGCTTTCTGGAAAGCCCAGTTGACCACAAATAGGTACGGCAATTTTCTATAAATATTATCAAGGGGCCAGTTTGTAACTGAACTGCCAGTTTAATTCTAAGGCAGACTGTAGAGAAGTGAGGAATAAACGGATTTCAACCGTAACTTTGCAAAACATTTTGCCATGAATTACATAAGCATTTTGTAGGATGCAATAATATTCCATCCCCTAAATGAAGTGTTACTCTGCCTCAAGGGAGGGCTTGAAATATTGGTCGAGGACCTGCAGAAGTGACAGAGTCATGCTGCTGTTACCTGAAAACCACTGGTCCTGATGTTCTTGTCCAATACAGTCTCATAACCACTTCAGTCCCGATGCCTGTTAGGAACACAGGCAGCCTGGCAGCTAACTACAGTTTCTAAGTGAGCTCTAGATGTACAGCATCTCTGCTCTACTCTCGATTGTTCATGGCTCATTAAAGAGATTTTCCAGCACTGTTACTATTCTAATTTAGAATCATGTCAAGGCTGACTAAGCTCTGAATGAAACCCTCATCTTCAGGTCCAAAAAAACCTTATGCTAAATGTTGCAACTGCAGCTGGCACTGGCTGCAAACACATAATTCACAGGGGTTTCTTGAGTGATATGTTACAGTTGTGAACAGGAATTTCAAAATACTAGCTAATATTTAAGCACTTGGAAGTTCTTCAGATATGGTAATACATGTCACTTTGACATCTTCAAGGATGAACGTCTTCTTCCTTTTTTCAATTTGTTGCTGCTTGTTAAATTCTAAAGAAGTAAACAACAAAAGAATTACCCAACGCATTATCATAAGGAAATAATTCTTTGATCAAGTACCTGATATTTTAGTCGTGAACTGATTTGTTATTGGAGGTCCGAAGCCTTTAGCTGTGCTGGCTCTGATGGTAAAAGAGTAGGTAGTGCCAGGATACAGTCCAAAAAAGAGATAGTGCGTTTCATTTCCTAGCTTTGACACTCGTCCACTTTGATTGGATAAATCTATTTCTGGGTCAAAGGAACTGACTGCTTTGTAGGTGATCTGCAAAAGAATAAGAAAGTTATAAACTGCCTTGAGCAGATGGACAGAGATTGCATCTTTATCCAGTAAACCCTTCTGATGTATGCGCTGTCAGACATTTTATGATAAGCTATCTTACTCTCTTATACTCTCCAAATCCTGAATCCCACGAAGGGGCACAGGAACTGAGTCGTAACTCGTATGAGTTATTACTTTTACAGATACAGAGACTTAGAGGCAGCTAGATTACAACTCTAAAGGATGGGCTCAGGCTTACATTAATTCCTTCAAGATGCTGGCTTTAACAGTGTCACATTTTGAATGCCGCTTAATGTTGGTTTTGACCAGCACCAGTAACAAAACCAAAACAAACAGGTAAAAACTGAGAGGTGACCAAGAGGGGGTGCAGCCCCCCAGATCCAGCTGACTTTACTATAATTATTACATTTTGCCCTGAATAAGGTTATCTGTAAAAGATGATAAGGGCAGCTTAAGGCAAAATTTTTCAGAAATTGGGTAAAGTTTCTATTTTAGTCTGAAGCTTAGCTATTACAATTGCTAATTTGGATTTTTTTTCAGGTTATTATATTGTACCTAGGTCAGATTCTCATTTGGAGGGAAGAAAAGATAAATATTAAGTAATATATGCAGAATGTATATTGTATCCTCAGTTCCTTCCTTGATTCAAACAGTATTTTTAGTTTTCATTAGAAATGTTAATGTAAGTTCACAGTAAAACTTGATCCAGACTTCTTCTATTAATTACTGATTTCTGTGCACTGTAATGAGAATTTAAAAATATGAAAGCCATTAAAAAATTAGAAAAGTAAAAATGGTTCACCCTTCCTTTCTGCTTTTAAATTTTCATTTTTATGCGAATAATTCCAAAACCTTTATTATATAAAGTGATAATTGACATTCTTTTTGCTATACTTTTTCAATATCATTTTAATTAAGAGGACCCATAATACCATACATAGACACATCCAAGTGTCGATGTTACACACCTTAAACACTTGCAATTTCCTAAAACCTCTGACCTAATGAAAATTGATTTTTATATGAGCCATCTAATATAACATCAATGAAGTGCTGAAAATTAGTAATAAAAACTTTCATACTATTCAGATAAACCCCAACTTTATTACAGTAGATACAGGTCTATCCTCCAAAAATCCTCATCCATAAACTGAACTCGAAGTACCTTAAAAAGCACCCAACTAGCCCTTCTAATTCTATCAGATGAGAGCAGATTAAATCACCAACTGTCTGAACTTTTATCAGTAAAGAAATTAAGGTAACATATTGCTCATATGAATCTCCCTCTCTCAGTACAGCTGATGGAGTTATGTGTGTGTATACATTTAAGGATAAACTGCCCTGATACAGTGGGTGTATTCCTCAGCAATGGAATTAGACATGAAGCATGTTCCTAAGTAGAAACGTGATCCACTGTGTGTTTCTATGAACATCAATCTAGCAACAGTAACAACATTAACACTTAACTAAAACATTCTGATCCCTGAATACAGGCAACTGTCCTGGTAGCTAGAAAGCTGTTAACTTTACAAAAAATCAATTCATACTTTTTCATAACATTTTATCCTCCTACAATAAAGTAGTTTTCAAAACAGTATCAAAAGGTTACCATTCATTTTAACTTTTCTTTTACACTTCTTTTACATGTGTCTTATTTAGGTGTGTTTTTTTAAACAAAGCATTTGGATACCAATTTTGTAGTAAGGTCAGGTAAGAAGCTTAACAGTGATTACTGTCTGACAGCTTAATCTGTGCACTCTTTTGTCAATTTTTCTAAGAGGTATTCAGGCAGAGCTTCCACATGAGAAAAAGCAGTGATTTTTAGACATCTAACAATATACAATTTTGTTGATTTTGCATTTTAAAAAAGCTAGTTTTTTTAAAATTATGCCTGTTTGTTTCTATTACAATAGGTTTCCTATAATGATGCCTATCTACATGTAACGTTGACTGTAACCACTTTCTTATGTCTCTTATTTTTTAAGGAATTTGCTAAGATCTGTCTTTCAATCTTTTAAATATTTGATCTATGGCACTAGATTGAATGTTATTTCATGGTTCTAGATATAGCAGGTTTCTTAAAGCTGGTAACTCAAGGACATGTTGGGTCCTGCGTAATTCACTACTACATTACAGTTACTGTTAAATGGCTACTGTTTTTAAAATGAAGTTAATTTTACATAAACTACAAAAACGCATTAATTTTTTTATGATTACATGCTTTGGATAACCAAAACTAGACACAAAACATGGAAAATTTCTAGATACCTCATACAAAGTAATCACACCATATGTTTGCACTGGCTCTCTCCACTGAAGAAAAATCTTCTCTTCAAAGGTACTCCCTTGAATGGATTCAAGCGGCACAGCACTTGGGACTAACAGATCAAAAGAAAAGAAATGGTTTCAAGAAAAATCTCAGAAGGACATGCTCTGTTTAAACACCTGTACTTTTATGCTGAGGCATAAAAACCATCCCACCATAACTTCCCCAAAGACTGAAGCAAAGGCCAGGGTAGCTCAGGAGGAGAACGGTTCATTTGACAAGACAGTGCCATTATGATAATTAAAAAAAAGGACTAACCAGCTCTTTATAAGGGACTAGGTGATATCTCAAATAGAATTTTTTGCAAGTAAAATCTACTTGTGATACCTACTTATCAACAGTGTTACTTCCCAAAGTGGAAAACATATTAAACATTCATATACGAAAATGAACAAGCACTGAAATAACAAGGTAGACTTTCAGAAGACAGAACCAGAAAAGTTATCTTGGAAAGATGAAGAACATATTGCATTGAACAGCAATGCTCACTGACAGGAGGCCTGAAAACCTACAACAGGATGGACATAAGGAAAGGGTGAGACAGTCAAAGTAAAAATCTGACATTATTGATTTTTTTAAAGTCTCTAAATGTGGGAGAAAGACCTGTGAAGAGAGTCAGGGATGTCAGAAGGTTCTGATAAAAGATATGCAAACTGCTCTCAGTTTATCTGCTCTCAGATATGCAAACTGCTCTCTCCGCAAATTTCGGAGGAGACGTAAACAGCACATGGACGTGTATCTGTGACTTTATTTTATAACAACACTGGCAAAATAATGTGAAATAAAGTCCTGAAAAAATGCAGACAGGACTGTTATAAGCAATAGGCATTATGACATTAGCACTTCTACACAAACTCCATGAGAAAATCCAATAGAAAGATACACATAACATTTTCGACTTGCCACAGAAAGCTGGTGGAAGCCACTGGTTGCAGTGGTTGAAATAACTTCTCAGACCCCTTCCTGAGATTTACTCTAATGCCTAAGGAATAGAAAAATCCGCAAGCAAGATATTTGGTGACTCCTTCCTGTTGGCACTTCTGGTGCAGAACTTCCTCTACATTTCTGCTACAGAACTTTCTACTGTTCCATGCTGTTGCTGTGGCAGTGTCTTGGGTTATAGAAGCAAAAATGTGTATCCTATTTTCATCTGCTGAAAGCAGTTGCAGAAATGTTTTTTCTTTATCTCTTGTTACTCTGGGGGAAGGGGGTGGATGCCTTTCTGATAATGGTTCAGATGTTAAAACCGGGTGGGGTACTGTTTCTTATCTCTTTCACCACCCATCCTCCCTCCAAGGGGATATTTTCTGCTAATGGGCCATTAAGGCTCACCAATGACATGACACATTTACATCATCCCATTGTGAGATGCTCCACCCAGTGGCTGGGGGCTCCAGGGTCCCTACCTAGATAAAAAATGAGACTCAGAACACCAGGCATCCTGTTTTCCACTGGACTCCAGAGGAAGATCAGACTCATCTCACCATCACTGGACACTTCTTCAACAGGATCATCTACTCCAACAGAGCCACATCTGTTTCTCCAGGAGCACTGCTTCCAAACACCCTGCCCAACAGGGTGTCAGGTCGTGTCCCTGACTCTGTCAGGGTTTTCTGGGTTTTTTGTTTGTTTGTTGTTTACTTGTCTTTTTTGTACTATTACATTTGTATTTTTAACATTCCTAGTAAAAGAACTGTTACTCCTATATCTTTGCCTGAAAGCCCTTAATTGAAAAATTGTAATAATTTGGAGGGAGGGGGTTTTACATTCTCCACTCTAAGGAAACTCCAGTTTTCCCTAGCGGATACCTGTCTTCTAAACCAAGACAGGCAGTTTAAGGGTTTCTGATCACCTCTCCATAGCTCTCCAGAGAGATCCGTAGTTTACCAAGTGGAAGCTCCAAGGACACTGGCTTACCAGTCCTGTGTGCACCAGTAAGATGACAACCTGAATACTGGGCACTGTTTCCAAATAAAGACAACTGGTAGGACTCATTTGGAATCATGAGATTAATGATTTATATGTAAAGGAAGAGGAATTAAATATAGTGTAAATAAGACGGAAGCAGAGCAAAGCACTGTGACAACCTCTCAAATTATCTGAAGGTCATAAACTTCTGAGCGATTGTGCAATACAGGGGGGTTTCAAACAATGACAGAGGTTACTTAGAGATGTACTCAAACTCAACTGTACAAGGCCTTAAGCAATCTGCTATCACTTGACCTTCTGTGAGCAGAAGCTTGGACTAAATGAATTCTGGAAGTCCCTTGCAACCAACAAGATTGTGTGATTTGAAAAATTATGATGATTATTTGGGTCAGTATACTTTTTTATATTCTTTTACATTCAGACTTATATACCTCACTGAATGTGTAAAGTACACTAAAAAGTTGTAATTTTTTTCAAGGTATTCTCTGAGACACTGACACTGGTTTTTAATAGATCTTGAAATAACATGAAGTTCCAGAGGGCCAGGAACAAGAAATTTTAGATAAAACACATAAACATCTCAGACAACAATAAGCTCTTTAGTGTTGTCATCCTACAACTGGACTGAATTAAATTTAGAGCATGACAGCACAATTAATTCTAATTAAACATTTCTTTTTGTTAGCTATGGTTTACTGAATAGGTTGCATTAGTAACTATATATTCCTAAACTGTTTGATTTATTCCCTCATATATTTTGATTAGAAATTAGTACTACATAAAACCAATACAGCATGTATTAAATAATTTAATAGACTTAAATGACAGACTTCAAGTGTTTATTATAAAAGAACTCATCATTGTTGAAGTTCTTATGAGAAATATTTCCATCACGTTTTAAGGAAATCTATCACTGATCTGGAAGAAAATACAAATCCATTCCTATTCAGATTTCAGATGATAAAAATGGAAGGAGGACAGATCTGTTATATAAAGCAATGCCAAGTCATTCGACAAGGCTCCTTTGAACTGTATGCATTTAAAAGAACCAAAACCAAGGTCAAAAAAAAAATAAGGTACACTTGTAAGGGGCTATATATCAGCTGAGAGTATTTTGGAAAGGTGAAACTCATTCCTGGTGTGTGACCACTTCAGTAAGGAAGTCGCATTTTGGTATTGTACCTAACTGAGCTTCAATAAACTCTCTACATGTGTAATCAAAATAATATCACAGAAGACTTGGGGGAGGGTATAATCTTTTCATGCAATATTATTAAAGCATTGCAGAGACCCATTGCCCAATTCTGCTTTCTCTGCCTCAAAAAAGACATTAGCTAATTACATTATTTATTGTTTATTATATTTATTATTAATCAAAATAGAATACGTTTTAAAAAAAAGAGATCTGAAAACCCCATGTGAGTTGAAAATTATTGAAAGGAAGGGAATATCTGTGTATTTCAATGCCTGTATATGGAATATACTGTCTGAATTAGCAACTAACAGTGTCCAGTAGTTAGAAAGCCGAAGACAGAGAAACTGAAACTGCAAATCAAGAACAAATATTTAGTGCAGAGAACATCACTCAGTAGAGGACCGTCCATGAGGATGCTACTGACAATCACCTGAAATTTCTTCAAACTGATACTGGAACTTTAGAGAGGCAGGTCACAGTTCAAGCAGAAGTTACAAGTTTAATGATGGAATGATTAAACTGTCCTGGGATGTTATAGGTTATGGGAATGATCACTCTAATAATGGAGCTTTACTCTATTAAAGTTGGTGAGGTTGGTGGAAAATCTGTTACAAATTTTAGTGAAAGTAGAACATGCACCTATACCGAAAATTTATACTATCAGGACATGCAGCATGTACATGTAAATACAAAAACTCACCATCTTCATCAGTTTGCACTACAAGCTCTTGGCTTTCTTTCCGTCCTTCAGGATTCATCAATACCAATTTGATGCTGACATTTGTGTATGGTGATAGGTTGGTAATTGTGTGCTGGGGATGTGAACTTTCTGTATCCCAGCTGACTTCCTCTCTCACTTGCTCCTGTCCTCCAGCCTGGTAGCGGTAATGGACTGTGAGGTTGTAGCGATGGCAACGGGTGACATTATATCCAAATGGCTCCCAGCAAATAGTGATCTGTCTAGATTTGATCTCCACAACCTCCAGTCGTCGTGGCCCACGCATCGGATCTGCAAAATTGCCAACATAATTCTGGTGTGATTACTTATTCTTGTTATAATAGTGATGTGAGAAATAAGCTGTGCAGTACACTACAAGTATGACAGATAAGCAGAAACAGAAATCCATTGCTTTACAGAATCACAGTATAAATGAAGTATAATCTCTGAAAAAGCAGGGAAAAATGGAGAAAATAGTGAGAAGTGTCTGCTGAAAAATGAAGAGCAAACAAAACACTAAAAAGTTCTTATGATTCAACTCAAATTGCATGATGCAGCTGAAATGACACTTTTTAACCTATCTGTTGCTATGTCCAATTTCTTTTGTACAGGTTATTTGTATTAACAATGTTAGAGCACAAACCTGCACAAAACAAGTATCTAAAAAGAAAATGCAATTTCAGAGTAAACTTGCAATTATGTGTTGATTTTCTTGCAGGACTGTTCATACAAAGGCTAGATGGTTCTTCAGCTATTTCTTATTCATTTGTTTTTAAGTTAGACTGAATGCAATTACTCAATCTCTATTTGTCCAGGACATTAAGTTAATATTCCAATTTCTTTAAAATAGACCATAGGGTTTTTTTCCACAAAAACATTAGCTGTTAATAGTAAAAATACCTCAGTTTTTTATAGTGATTTAGCAAAGATAGAAAATAAACCAGGTATTCTCCTGCATCTGTGCTTTTCTAGAGATCTCCCAGTTGAAAATGAGCCATCAATCAAAATTACCAAAATCTATACACAAGCACCAAAGATTGTGGTAGATAAACTCTAAATCTTCTTCAACCCTATTGGTCACAGCAACTAAGACAGAAAAGTCAATTAAAATTTCCACCATATTATGGCAGAGCCACTGAGCTGACAACAACCCCCCACATTTTCAAAACACTGTCATTAACAGAGCCATTATACATATTTAGCAATAATCGGGGTTTTTTTCATATTTGAGTCCTCAAAAAGATTAAAGACAATGTCAGGTTTTATCCACTGCTTCACTAGTTAAACACTTAGAAGACTTTTAATGAGTTAGAAGACTCTTCTACATAAACAAATTAATATGCATCTTTGTCCTTTTATGTTTATTAATCAACATGTCTTCACTAGGAATGTTCTGAACAATTTACACAGGATTTCATCTTTTTATTTTTTAACATAATCCCTGCATGCTTGAAATATTTGTTCAAAGATGTTATTCATCTTAACTCCTTGAAGAAAAGGTGTTAAGAAACTGCTTGTTCTAACATCTACAAAGCAGGATTTTTTTTCACTTTTAAATCATCCAGCTGCTTTTTAAATTTTTTAAAATTAATTTTCACTGTCAAAGAATGTTGATAACCAGTACAGAATATTTTGCAATTGGTGAAAAAATTGAAAAACAAACCAAATTCTAATCCTGGTCTCCTTTCTAGTGACTTGACTGAGAGGTAAAAATGTCCCCACTAAGGATAAGCTGCTGTTGAGCCATTTATCTGCTTCCATGCTCAGATATCCCAGCTAAGAATTCTGGCATCTGGGGGCTTTGCCACATTTCTATTGCTACAACAATTAAAATTAACATGAAGCAAACCTCAAGGACTGGCATATGGGCTCGTTAACTTCCTAAACACTTACTTCTGTGTAGTAGACATAAACTTCATGGAAAATTAGGTGGGTGGGGTTTTTTTTTGTTTTGTTTTCTTTTCAGCTTCTAAGAATTTCTTGTTTTAGGTGAGATGATGAATAGCAGAGGACACTTGAGAGGTATTGTGTAACTGTAATTGTATCTGAATGAGCTAAATAGAAACAGAAAACCAACAAAATTGAGGTGACCCTGACATACAACATTAAACAATTGAACAAAGCTGCTGGCTGCAAGAATATGGAACACCTTGCTTAGCTCCACAGTGGGCACATCAGAAAATTCACAGGAGAGCTGAGAAATCATTTTATTAGAGACATAAACCTAATTCATAGCATTTTAAAAGAGAAATTGAGTGGCTGTACAAAATATCTGGATCAAAACCTATCCAAGATTTCTGCCCAGGAGGAAGGTATTCTTATGTCATGTTACCTTAATAAAAAGTACAAGTTAGCCCTCTAGTTAAATCTAAGAGAATGACAGATACATTTTCACCTCCAACAAAAGAGACAAGAGAAAAAAGAGTTTAGATTGTAAAAGATAGAGACAATACAGCTTCCCTTGATATTCACAGGACAAAGCTCATCAGACAAGGCAAATACCCTGGTTGCTTTGGCTCCTGACTTGATTCTGTAACCCACAGCATCAGCCAGGTGCACAGATTGGTTTTTTTTCCTACCATTCATTCAGAGATTACACAACTAATAGGGCCCTAATGAACCCTGTCATTAATGAGTGTTTTAACGTCACTATTTTTAACCTGAAAAAAAAAAATGGCTAAGGTAACAATGGAATTTTGGGATTAAAAAAACCATGTGGCTCAAAACAGCTCTGAAGAACAGCAGTTAGTGCAAGAAAAGATAGAAAACCAAGTTTCCATTTGATCAATTTAGCAACTAAACTGAACTTCTCTGGAGGTACCACTGTATATGACAGAGAAAATATTTCACAGAATAAAATCACAGAATTATCAAGGTTGGAAGAGATCTTTAACATCATCAAGTCCACGTGTCAACAAAGCACTATAACTGTAACCCCATAACCACTAAACCACATCACCCAGTGCCAGATCCTCATGCCTCTTAAGCACCTCTAGGGATTGTCACTCCCAACACATCTCCCTGGGCAACCTATTCCTGACCTAATGCCTGATCACCCTGTGAAAAAAAAATTCTAATTATTTACCTATCTATTTAATCTTTAATGCAATACAGTTCTGAGAGTATCAGCACATCACTTCCAATACACTGGAAGGTATGTGCTCCTCATCAGGAAGGACGCAGGATACTTGGGAAAAGGTAACTCTTAAGCATCATGAAAAGAATGACAGCTAATGACTGTGATTTAAAAGGGAAAGCTGCATTAATTGCTACGGCATGATGACTTCATTTAGCTGGTTTTATTTTCTGCAGGATGTATCACTTTCTCATGGTGAGTTCTGCTTTAAGTGCAGAAGCAGGCATCCTTCAGAGATGCTGCTGTTGTGCTCGTGAGACTTGCACTAACTATCCCCGCAAAGTGGAAGGCTGTCATCCCAGCAATGGTCTGTTGTTGTTATCTTGCACCAGGTAAGGTGATAGCTACACAGAGAAGTGTCATTTCACAGTGCTGATCACAGCTGAAATCACACCTTTTAGAGCAGGAAAATAAGGAGTTCAACATACCAACCACACTGACTGTATTATATACAACATATGTACTTCATAGCATGAGTGCTATTCGCTGAGCCTTTGCCTCCTCCTTATTCGGTAAATGCCCACCTGCAGAGGTTACACAGACACACCTCTCCACCCACTGCAGTTTTCTAAGTGAACCAAGCCTCTGCTGCTCCTCAGTACTCCAGTTATTTTCTTATGCCTTACTGGTACAAATCATGAGGCAAATGGGGAAAATGAGGCCACCTAGTTCGTAAGAGAAGAGGTTTTCCTCCCAAAGGAGCACACTGTCTGTCAAGCCTGAAGCTTAGCCAGGTAGCTCTTTACCCATTCCCCTGCTGGTGCCTGCAGCATTTTTCATAGTGCTCTCCTTCTGCCCAGTTCAGCAGGGAATCAGGCAGTGAATTCTGACAGTTGCAGCTCTGACCTGAGGGACCAGCAAGCCTGGTTCTAGCCCCTGGCAATTCAGCATCCCATTTAATCGGTGATCTTGGCTCCTCTTCTGCTCCACTCTGTTTTCCTGAGAATATGGAGCACAGACTGACAGACAGGATCAATTTCTATTGCAGCTGCAATTCACAGCTCATTTCTCTGGAACTTCACTCTTTACCTTTTACCACAAGTACAATGCTTTTTCAGAAACTCAATTTCAGAATCACAGAGACATTTAGGTGTATTTTTAGCATCCTGTCATTGATCATCAAAACTTGGGTTTAGGATGAAAACTCAAGACTGGAAGTTTTGCCTTTTCATCACAGCCTGCACAGACCTGCTGAGGTAAGAACAAGAAAGGAATGGCATGGTGATTTTCTGCCACTCCATTGTACTCCAGTAGCTACAGACATCTGGTATTCCTAACAATAGGAATTAAGGCACTTAACAACAGGAATTAAGAATTTATTTCTTGTCTAGGCAAACTATTAGTGGAGTTTAGCTATGCAACAGCTCTCAGGACTGTAATTTCAGATCCAATTATTGTCCTTCCACAGAAAGTAAGGGATGGGTAGAACAGGATAATATACAAATTAAAGATGAAAAGTGAATCATTAGAGATTTAAGTTATTATCCACTATATAGCTTTTTATAACACAATAGTTAATTAATAATAATTAAATGTAAAGGCTGCTTTACAGATTGCCTAAGCAGTCATGTTCAAAAGATGTTAACATCTTTTCACATCAATTCCCTCTGAGTAAAGTGGGAGCCACAGTACTCTAGCACCAGTATCTGACAGTGTCACAGAGAATTTCTTGAATGCCTGCAAGGAACTGCACGTTACACTGACGGAGACCACCCATAGGTGGCTTGTGAGCCAGCTGCTAGCAAAGTAACAACATTTGGTTTGGTTCTAGAAAACAAATCTCCACACTTGTATACATCTACAATCAATGCCAAACAAGAATATAGGTAAAATAATTACTTGTTTGGCTTGTCCTCATTTGATTTGAAATCTAATCTACACATGACTGCTAACAATTTGAGGTTGTTTGCAAACTTGGTAAGACAGTTTCATAAAAGATCACATTCAACTGTGAAGGTGTGATTTCTACACTGCAATTACTCTTCATCTGAGTTCCTCAACAACAGACTGAAGTTCAAAAAGATCTCTTCTTTGCTCCAAAGGCCACATGATTTATCTCATCTGATAACAGATCAGGGTTTTTCGAATTCCAGTTTACCAAAAACTGTGGAATGCAGTTGAGGAAAGAAACAATGAGCAAGACTTTGGGTGGTGCAATTTCACTTTTTTTTAACACATTTTTATTTCAGTCAGATTTGTTAATACAAAGAACTGATTTGTAGTTAGGATTAGAGGAAGAAAAGAAACACTCTAACCACATGATTTTCATACTGTCCATTATTTGGGTTATAAAAGAAAGTATTCAAACAAAGAGAGGGCAAACAAAGAAACAAAGGGACAAGTTACTCATGAACAGAATCAAAATCCTAATATGATGATGGTGGTGTGATTGTACTGCTTAGTCCCACTGTTTTAAAATGAAAACAAAGACTGAGCTGTCAGTGTGCACAAAACTGTTGAAGATCCAGAAATAACCTTTGAGTTAAGAATGGCACATTAGAGGTTGGTCATTTTATTCATCTAAGAGCACAGCATGTTCAGGAAACAACTAAAAATGTTAAAAACCAGCACAGAATAATTGTAAATTTGTAGAACACTGGTGTCATACAAAATATCTCTACTTCCTGTCATGGAGTAGGCATAGCAATTGATAGCAACAGTTACTAATGTTATTCAGGTAAATGCAAAAGACCACAGAAGATACCCAGCACCTCCTGGAAAGATTCCAAATTACTGTATTCGAAATTCTCACCAATACTTCATATTACCAACTAATAACCTTTCCAAAAAAGTATGTTCTACTTCTGCAAAACCAGATACCTCCCACAGAAAAGCAGCACTTCTATCAGCCTTCTAAATGTACTCCCTAACACTTTAAAAAATGTTGGGATGCAAGACCTGCAGAGTTTCAGCACTAAGAGAACAATGAGATGGCAAAACTGAAAGGGTAATGCCACAGAGGAAGGAATAATCAGGTTTTCGTATACAAAAACATATGCCTGAATGTTTGAGCCAATTCTGGATAAAATGGTTTCTTTTCAACCTTACTATTTTTTAAAAGATTTTTTAGTTTTGATTATATTTTTTGATTATATTAATTGGTCTTCCACAGTCACAATGCCAGTGAAAGAAGATGAACAGAAGTATGCACATACTCTAAAGTCAGCATACTTTGAGCACTAGCCTGTGGGGATCCTTCTGCACCCTCATTATTGCAGACTTAAGAGCACTGAGAAGTGGGAATAAGCCTCCAGCACACATTTCCCTCAACACCTTTACTATCATGATCAGCATCCACAGTGTCACAATGGACAGAGAGAAGGCATCAACAGGACTAGACTGAAATAAAAAAAAAATAAAATAAAATCTCAGAGCACCTGCTACCACAGATAATTTTCTTTCTCTTTATTAAACCGCTTCCCATCATCTGAGAACTGGAAGAGTCACATTTAGAGCATGTGCTCATACTCAGCCTCTGTTTCCTGGTCAAGATGCCAACAGTCTAACAGGTGAAAGAGAACAGCCAGCAACTTCCAAAGCATCTCCCAAACTCCATGCTGCCAGAAGATTACAGCTCACACCATTCTTCAGCATGGAACCAGATGGAAGACCATGCTTCCACTGATTTTATTATATACTTCAAGTATTGTGTAGACAAACCTTATGTATCTCTATCAGGTATGAAAAGCATGTTCTCGTGGTTTATATCCAAAGAAACTGAACTCAGAAGAAATTGCATTACCTGCTAAAGTTTGCAATTCATCCATAAAAGCCACGGAATCCTAGTTCTCAGCCTCATCTCTAACCCATTAGAACACAGCACTGAAACGTGCATTTTTCCCCCTCTACTTTGTGGCCAAAAGAGGTTAGTTCCAAAATGTGGGAGCTCAGAAAACAATAAAATACTCACAACTCATAGCAACAAAATGAATAGGCCAAGTTCTTATTCAAGCTATC
This sequence comes from Hylia prasina, assembly GCA_013397195.1. NCBI lineage: Eukaryota > Metazoa > Chordata > Aves > Passeriformes > Sylviidae > Hylia > Hylia prasina. Next base: position 2,472,357 of record VYXD01004382.1, on the reverse strand, counting down.
TTGAATCCTCACTCACTTCACAAATTCAAATGTGAGATATAGCAGAGGTCTACTTTTTCCAGGAAGGATCCTAAATACTAGTAATACATGATCACTAAGAAAATTTTTTCTGTGGTATTTCTAGATGAGACACAAGCTAAGATATAGGAATTGTTGGGAGAGAACCATAATATTTAGCCAACTATAGATTTGTGGAAGGAAAATTCTAATAAGCACCTAAGGCATCAGCTCACTGCTTACAAAAAATAAGTGTAGCTGTTGCTTGAAACCAGATCAGGCATTTGATTTAAGCTTTTAGTAATATATTATTACAAGCACTTGACATAGAAACATGAATGAGTGATAAAATCATGCCTGAGAAGTTTCCTTAACTTTTTTATCTCTTCTCCAATTCATGGCTCTACACATATTCCATGAGGACTGTGTCTTCAGGCTGATATTCACAGTTGCAAAATAGACTGGTCTAATTATCAGTAGCACCCTTTTAGTCATCCATTACATCCTCTTAAAGGTAATAATATTTTTAAGTGTTGGTTTCTATACAGTATTTTCTTTCATGAGATGACTGATATGAATATTTCACTTTAGAGTAAAATTTAAATCTGAACTCATGTAAATTGAATCTAACATTTCTTTATGTTGTCATTTTATAGGTATACTCTGAATGGTAAATCATTTAAATTCTAATACATTTAAATAAGGAATGAAAGAAAAACATCATTTGATATATTTTTGTCAAATTACCTACATTACATGATTACTCCTCCACAATCAAAATCAGATTTTAAGTATGAGTGATACAAACAAGATTACATTCCAAATCCGCAACACAGATTTTAGTTGCTTGTTTAAAATGAGATACCTAGCTATTCAGTAATCACTTTATAATAACCCCTTTCATTTCTAAATCTTCTTAGCCATCAGCCGCTAGTGAGGAAAATGCTGGCAGTGGTTTTTACAACTACACATTAGTTTTACATTTCATGACAAGCTAATTCTACAGAGTTTGAAAGACAGACAAGCATGTGTTCTTAAGACATTCTTTCTTTTGCATGAAGAAAGCACACATCTAACGGAGAAATTAAAAATAAAGAGTGCAGACATATACTTTCCACTTCACACATATGGCAGTAGCAATTTATCCCAACCTCACCCCGGGAACTGCCATGAATATGTAAATCAAGAAGAATTAAAAGGTGGTGACAAATAACCCTTGGAAGAATTACTACGGTGAGATGGCAAATAAAGTGCCTATTCCTGGTAGAAACTACCTTTGGTAGATCTACATTTGATAGATGCTGGATCAGAATGATCTTTGAGGAAAATGTAAGCCAAATGAGCTGTGATGCATATACTGTCCCTCTCAATTGAATCTATCACAGGCATTAAATTTAACCTTTTGAGTGAGTTACCACGACTGCTTTACACTGTCATTATTGTCCTTTTCTATCTCTTCTCCATCCTTTTTAACACAGCACGCGTTAAATCATCTGCTGATCTGACACAGACACATTTTAGGCAGACATGCACCTCCACACCTGTGGCACCCTTCAGAAGCTGGCACAGACCTTCAGACCAATTTATACAGAATGCAGATCAGATGCTGCTCATATTTGAGAAGATGCAGGCAACACAAAGGAAGCTGAAGGCCTGAGCAATTGCTTTTGTGGCCACCTGATATACCTCCTTCACACATTTATCACGACACAGAACTGTGTTCAGTGAATGTAAAACCATCTGGTTTCGTGGGTCAACACATAAACTTTCAGATAGATTAAGGAATGGTGCAGGTGGACGGCTCATAATTAAGCATATTCATTAGAACAACAGACACAATTTGACCACACACTACGAATAGGGAAAATTACATTAATGTAACACACATTCTTCTATTCACTGCCCAAAAAATGGGAACCCAGGAGAACATTATAAACATTTAGAAGTTATAGCATGAGGGAAGAATCCATTTTTCTACCCCATTTTCCTAGAAATGGCTGGAATACATGTAGGGCATTGTAAGCTGGTAAACCATTCTCTCCATATGCTAATGAAGTACATGTACTTTTTACAGTGCCCCAATCACCTTCTGATTGTGACTAGTATGAATGGCAAAGCACACACTGTTGCTCTGCAGTGTGACAGATTAGCATGCTCAAACTCCTTACATTTTATGGTACAGCTGCCTGAGTTACCCCTAAAGCCAACCGGAGAAAAGATAAACCATTGTGTAAATTAGTGAACATTTCAGCTGTTCAATACCTGCCCTGAAAGCAGAAGCCTAGAGACTGTTTATTATGTTGCACAAAAGAATAAATGGGCAATGCTGTTTCACAGATCAGTCAGAATAAGATGTAGCAGCGCGTTCTGGTTATCACTGTGGGCTATCGCCACTGACAAATCACATTATTTCAGAGCTGTTATGTACAGAGGTGGTAGCTAAATTGGGGATTGAAAACAGAACCTAGATTGAACCTAGATGACAGGACAACATGGTCATATAAATCTACGTTGAAGAGAAAATGCCACCAATCAATGTTAGTCATCTAAAAAGAGTATTTACCATTCTTTCTAATCTGACATGTGCAATCAACCTTAACCAAATGATGTACAGTGAGATCAGTTCTGACAAATAACTCTCAAATGCATAAACCTGATAAATGAGTCAGATTCTTTGTAAAAACTGGTAAGGGAAACTTTGAGCTTACATACATGTCAAAGGGGAACAGAATATTCTGTCCTCCTACTACACTATTATGTGCTAACTACTATAAACATGTAAGTACTGTAAAGTTGATAAGATCATTATTTAATTTGTGACAAGACTCATTTCCCAAAAGAATCTCCTGTGTATTTGTCACCCAGTCTGGATACACGTCCTCATATTAGGTCCATCCTCAGGACATTTACAGGAGCTTCATCCAAACCCAAGTAGTTACTAGCTACTGAATAATTTAAAATGTTTTTCACACACAATCTCAAATGTCATCTTTGTTTTTGACAGTGTCACTAACCAAAACATTTGGCTTCAGTATCAGTTGCAACATTCAGCTACGCGTAGTGTTTTCTAAATTAAAGTTTTTGAAAAGTACCTACATTCAGAGGATACACTCTTGATTTATTGGTTGAATATATTCAATCTTTTTTTCCTGCTATATCTAGAAAATACTTTAAAAATTCCCACACATTGCTCCTGCTCTGGTAAATCTCTTTGAATTTTCCCATGACAGATCAAGAAGACCACTAGTCTTTTTTGCTATGCCACTCCCCATAAAAAGCAAACATACTTGCTGATGAAGGGAATTTATATTGTTATACTGAAGCATGAAACGCGGAAGAAGCCAGCCCATCATTGTTTCTGATACATCTTAGTAAGGCAATAAACTGCCAGTGGAGGAGAAAGGAGAACACCTAGGAAAAGGGAGTGTACTGGATGGTTAACGGCTTCGTAGTTAATTCTGGTTTTTTAACAGAGCCCTAAGATTCCCACAAAATTGTATATGCCTGGGAATTTGATATCTGCCTTAATACAGAAATATATGATCTACTGACAAAAAGAATACAGATAAATACAAGCATGGGATAAAGAAGAAAATAAGACAATAAATATGTTTTTGTGTAATGCGTATCATATATTAGTCAAGCCTGTGTTGTTTACTTCCTTTACACCATGTTTTTTTCCATACATGATCTTGAGCCTGTTTTGTTTATTTCCTTTCTCTAGTCCTAAAGATTAAACATTTATCAGGACAACATTTCCCTCTGTTGCCTCCAGCATCCCTTGCTTTAAACACTTCACATAATTTTGCATTGGCTATGTCCTTTTGCTTCCTTCCCCTCCTCTAAACTTGGTCCTGCAAAATGGATTAAAGAACCTGTGCATTTATGCCAGAACCATAACTGACATGGAAGAGCACAAAGCTGCCATCAAATATTCAGGAAAGCAGAGGTTATGGGAGGTTGCTAAAGTACCTGTGAACATGAGCAAAGGAGAGGGACCAGGACTAGATTACAGTTTCACTGGTCCAAGACAGGCACTTGCTTTTCTGTTGAGACAGAACCAGATCGCTCTGCAGATGACTCAGGAGCCCTAGATCACAGTTTTACCACAAAACTCAAGAAAAACACTGTGAAAGCGCACCAGATATAAGACGGTGTGAGAAATTACAGAACTGCATATGATAGCAATTAAATAAATCTGAAAACTATCTAATTCTATCATCATTGACTTGGGATTCGAAGTCCATTAAGCATTGTTTTGTTCCAATTGAACTGAACTGATGGAAAATAATTCCTATGCTGAAAAGGATCATACACCAAGTAATAAAAAACAAGTACTGTACAGTCACTATTTGTAAGTTACTCTAATTTGAATTTATAAATTACGACATCTGTTATAAATCATGCAGTTCTCTTCCAAGCACAGAAATTTCCCATTGCCAGCTTTGCCCTGTCCTTATCACAATTATGAAACTGAAAAATTCAGGATAGTAAGTACATAAGAGTTTGTGCAGAGCTCAGAATTAGTGAAGTTTTGATGTTTCAGCCTGCTTTTTCTAACAAAACTGGGAAGAGAGTAAAGAGGAAGCAAAAAATCTTAAAATCCAAACCTATAAAAAGCAACAAGCACCTACAACAGCTCAAAATCAGCATTTCCCAGAGTTTAAGGTCAATGAATAGCCACAGAGATGTCCTTATTTAAAAATGAAAATAAAGTTTTAAAGGAGTCTAATTTTAGAAAATAGGAAATAATCAGAAACATATAAACCATACATTTTAAGTATCAAAATTTGCATTTACATGATAGAAAATATAAGCTCTTATTGTAACTCATAATTGAACCAAATGAGAAGGCGACAATAGAAGAGCTGCTGCTTTTGAATTTGCAGAATGGTGTAGGGGTCGTGTACTATAATCTTGAATTATGATGATGCTTATTTTTTTGGCAGTAATCTACATGCAAATAAAAATGGTTTGCTGGATTTAGTATATATATGCACACAAAATCTAGAAATATTCATAAAATGTATAACCAACTTAAACTAGAAATTTTGGGACAACTGAGCATCTGGTTTATGTTTATTTAAGCCTGCCAGTAGCAGAACTGCATTTTAAACTGTTTCTGTAGGAACAAATAATTTCCCTGACTTGTAATAAGGATTGTGATAGGCAGAACTCCATTTCCAGTAGGTAATCTGCAAAAACAGAAAGTAGCCATTAATAAGGTATTATAAACATTAACTGATCTTGCTGTATTAGATCACAGAGTTGAAGGGACCCACAAAGATCATCTAGGCCAATTCCTGGCCCTATAGACAACACCCAAAGAGTCACACCATGTGCCTGAGAGCACTGGCCAAACGTTTCTTGAATTCTGTCAGGCTGCTGCTGTGACTACTTCCCTGGGGAGCTGTTCAAGTGCCCAATTACCCTTTCAGTGAAGAACTTTTTCCTGATATCCAACCTAAAGGTCCCCTGACACAACTTCAGGCCATTCCCTTGGGTCCTGTCACTGGTCAGCAGAGAGCAGAGATCTGTGTTTGCCCCTCCTCTTTCCCTCAAGAGGAAGTTGTAACTGCAATGAGGTCTTCCCTCAGTCTCCTCTTCTCCAGACTGAACAGACCAAGAGAGCCCAGGTGTTCCCCTTATGGCTCTCCCCTTCAGGTCCTTCTCCATCCTTGCTGTCCTCCTTTGGACACTCCTGAATAACTCAATATCTTTCTTATATTGTGGTGCCTAAAATTGCACACAGCACTCGAGGTCATGCAGCACCAGTGAAGAGTAAATGGAAACACTCCTGTGAAGTTTTCCTGACTGGATCTCAAATGTAAAATACACAGACAAAATGGGAAAAAAAGTCACAGAAAGACAAAATGACAGAAATTTGAAGTCCACAAAAGCTTGTTTGTCAGATCCAATACATCAGCTAAAGTCTGTGTGGATCAATATTATCCACAGTGATAAGTTTTAGTGGAAAGATCCCTGTACTGGAGAATTTGAAACCTCAGCTCAATTTCGGACTTAGGTACTCGTCACTGTAGAATCATAGATCATAGAAATCCCATTCAATACCTCCAGCCTGAATAACTAAATCCTCTGTTTGCAAAGTACTTTGATATTTATAGAACCATAAAATAGAATAACGGAAATGTTAAGTTTGGAAACGATCTTTAAGATCGCTGATCCAACCATTAATCAGAGCACTGCCAAGCCCACCACTAAACATCATCCCCAAGTGCCACATCTACATGTCCTTTGGGGATGGTAACTCCATCACTTCCCTGGGCAGCCTTTTCCAGGGCTTGACAATCCTTTCCCCCCCTTTTTTTTTCCCCTTATACCCAACAAACCTTCTCTGGAGAAACATGAGGCCATTTCCTCTTGTCCAGTCACTTGTTACCTGAGAAGGGACTGACACCTCAGACTGACTCTCCCTACAACCTCATTTCAGGTAAGTGTAAAGAGTAATAATGTCCCCACTGAGCCTCTTTTTCTCCATGCTAAATAATCTCAGTTTCCTCAGCTGCTCCTCCTAAGATATGTGCTCCAGACTGTTCATCAGCTTCACTGGCGTTACACTGGAAGGAGATATTGTTACTTTCTCAGTATTCTCTAAAAGCTGAAAGAAAAGCAACATGAAGGTCAGGACATCTCCATCTATTCCACTGCTGAGGGCACTTACCAACCCATACAACTGTGTGATTTTCACCTTTTGTGCCTCCAATTTTTAACTCCATTCCCAGAGCAGGACGGTGGAGGAGAAGGTCCGTCTGGTTTTGGAAAGTCTCGGTGGAGGCACTAAACTGGGGAGATCCTTCCCTAAACCATGAAATGAGTGAGGATGGGGTCCTGGGTGCAGCTGCCCAGGTGCTGGCAGAGGGGCTGTAGGACAGCCTCTGAGGAGATCCCAGGCTCCAGCCTGGCTCCAGCCAACACAGTGCAGGACACGGCTCTGAGGATGGGTAATCTCACTGTTTCCATTTGTTTCCACTGCTCAAGTCTATGTCAAATCACAAAAAATCATATTCATTCTTCCCAAGTTGAGTCTGTTTTGCATCTGATGGTGACTGGCAAGAGATCTGCTTCTCTTTACCTTGGTCTATGACCTTTTCCACCTTATTTTGTCCCTTGTCCTGTTGAGGAGGGGCATTGAGAGAGCAACGTGTCAGGCAGCCAGAGCCACAGATTAATTTGGTATTTTGAGTATTTTCAGTTGCATTCAGGTATAGTGAGTGTTCCCAGAATGAAGAATAGAGTATCAAGGCCTCCACAGATAGCAGCCTAAAATGGACAAGAAATTTTGCACTATAGAATTTTTTTGTGTTTCATTTTTGATGAATCCACACTGCATTAAGTACTGGAGCAGAAAGCAATCGTTTTAAATTGTATCAGCACTAGCAGCATGTAACCATGGTAATTAAAACAATATTATTTTTTTAAATTACAAAAGACTACTCAAGACATATGAAAAGAAAGTACCCAAGAAAGAACATCTTTCTTCCGATAACTACAGCTCGTTAAATCTGGAAAATTATTAAGACACAGACATTTTTTACTCTTGCTAAACAATTAGTTAGATATGCCACAGAGCAATGATTTTAATTAAGAATTAAATTAAACAGGAGTTTCCATGGACAGAACTTTCAAGAAGCCTTAAAGCAAATTACTCTTAGATGTCTGAGAATATTTTGACTAGAATTTTTCCTTCCCTTTGTTTAAATGAAGATTTCACTACCTTAATTCATATTTACAAGGATTCTAATACAAGAGTGGTTGGTTCCTAACTGGGAAAATACCACACCACCAAAACAATAAAAAATTCTTTCTTTTACTAGTTAAAGCAGAGGGTGCTCACAGGACAGCTCAGGAGTATGTAACTTCACTTCAGCCCTTTCACTGAACTGAACTGAACATCTAATACTACGATAAAGAATACAGGTGAACAGGGGTTGGAGGGACTGGTCCCTCATACTGCAGTCCTTGCTTATGATAGAAGAAAAAGCTCAGCAGGCAATAGCAAGGAACCACTTCTGTGCTAATTTTTAATGTTTAGCACGGTACAAAAGCATTCTTGATTTAACTCACTGATGTGAAACTTCCAACACTGGCTTCTGCCAGTAACAAAAAGGATAATTTCTTGGAAATATTACAGTTGTTCAATATGGCAAGACTATCCCAGGAGAAAATCTGATTTCAATTATGAGCTAAAATAAGACAAGAAAAATGTTTCTGCAAGCCCAAATGTAGTTTTCTCTTTGAATTTATGAGTGAATTCAGCCACTGCACAGCCATGACATGTGGCTGTCATAGCAAAACTTCTGTAGCCGAAGAAAGAACTGCACTGAAGAAAGATCTGCAAGTTCAGAAGACTTGTATCCTCTGCCCTTTCCAGCATGCTGCAGAACAGCAATTCCCCACAGGATCACGTGGGGCACAGGACCCCTGCATGGGGGATCCCACCTACAGCAAGGAGACCTGAAAAGCTCCCAGACATACCTGAGGGCCATTAGTGAAAGCAAAGGCCTTGAGTTTTGCCTTAGCTGAACAGGAGTGTGGATGACATACCCCTGGTAGGTGAAAATGGTTAACACAGCCATGTCTCAAGTGTTCTCAAGTTTCCCATTAAATACCAAATTGTCACCAAAAGTCAAAATACAACACTTCCATTAACACAAAGAGATTGGAACATTTAAATTTAACCTCCTATCAATATTCAGGATGATATCCTATCATCCTTCCCACTTAGGGTTGTGTTTGAGCATGCAAATGCCATGGGAGAGATATTCACCACAGCACTATCCCTGTGCAAACACCCAATATTATGACATATATATCCTATGCTTTAGAGGCATCCCAAGAACTTCCATCCTTACTGTCTTGTCTTCTGAGTGACAGGTATAGTAAAAGCAGCTGGCTGACACAAACAGGAAAACACACTTTTGGTTTTCTTTATTTCTCTCCACTGCCCTTGGCAAAATGCAGCAGGAAGAGGAGATGGGAAGAGAGGCTTCAGCTATTCTCAGCTGCCTACAGGAAGCATGGGGGACCCACTGCAGACAGAGATATAACTGGACAATGAGGGACCTCAAGGATGCTGGAAACCTCTGGTTATTCCTACAGCATGCAGAGACGAAATCTTCAAGTTAACCAGACTCCCTGATATGAAGGAGAAGTGCCAAATGTCTCATCAGAAAGTCTATTCTTGGTACTAGTTGATTGTTGAGCTTAGCAGATCCAGGGCATGTGAAAAAGCAGGTGAATAAAGACAAAGGTTGATCATTTGAATCAGCCTTCGGGTCAGAATGTCATCTGTCACTGGAGGGAAGCACTGTATGTCAATGCTGTAGGTTAGAGACAATACCAGGTAGTATTTATACATGCTGTGCAATGCTGCCTTACACATTTGTAAGAGGGCTTTAAAATCACAAACAGAAAGCTTAAAATCTGAACCTATTATTATGGTGATTTTGCTTTCTAGCAGAGGGAAGTCTAAAGCATGCATTTTTACAAGTTTATACCAAATCACTTATCCAAATTTTCTTCAGATAAATTTGCAGTAACAAGATTAAAAACACATAGAAGAAGTTAGGTACAACTGGCAGTACAAACCCTAGGAGGCTTCTGGCAGCTTCACAGGCATTAATCATGGTCCATACAAAAGTAATCCCCATGAATTCATATAAAATAAGGGAATAATTCCATCTACAGTTTTCAAAGGCATGAACAAATGACTCAAGATTCAATCCTGTTGTTCATGATGTTGCTACAATCTCCTGATAAAGGTAAAGCCTAATGTTTGTAACTACAGCCACAGTATTTTTTACAATATGTTCAGCAGGTCATACAATTACCTACATGACTGCACGTTGTTGAAACAATTTTGCTCTCAGTGCAACTGAAAAGCTATTTAAAATTAAAACAAACAAACCCATTTGATTCAAAAGAATTTGCAACTCATTTGAATTTTTAAAAACAAATAGTTCTACATAATGATCAGGAAAACTATCTCTTAAGTCAAGAAAGAAACATATGGACATATATTCATATAAATGAATATGGCAATACTATGGAGACAAAATAAATACGTGCAGGACAGCTGTTCTATATATATACAAAATATTTTAATTTTGCCTAAGGCACTGTCTGGAATATCCTGAAATAAAATTCCTAATAGCTGGTTTAAACTTTCTCCATTTATTTTAAGGAAGAATGGAGAAGAGCATCTGAAACATTCTGAAGGCAATCTACCAAAACCACTGACTAATAGAGAGCTCCCCGTGTAACACCCAGTAATCATTATAAAGACCACTGTACATACAAACGCCATTATGAAAACATAACAGGCACAAAAATGCCTGACAGTATCACAGACATGACTAAAAATGCCAAATTCCTTTATTTAATTGCAAGAATTAAAGGACTTTATTGTTTCTCAATAAAGCTGCAGAATTGCACAAACAACGCTGGTATGCGTTTCAGCTCTCTTGCAGTTATCTTGTGTATGGCTTAAGTATTACATGTTGGTTTAGATGTAACTGTTTGTCTTGCCAGGAGAGAAATTTAGCAGTTATCTGCAGATATCTCACCCCTGTGTAAATATATTTTTATATGCATTTAAGTCTGGCTGTCCATATGGTAACACTAATGATTGCTGTTTCACTTTAAAATACATCCACATATCCAACATTTAAGTAAAGCCATGTCAGTACATTAATTTCTATCTTGAACCCAATTATTAAGTAATATAAAAAAAGGTGTATTTATAAATTTATTATCATTTGATTTCTTGAAAGTAGACAAAATAGTTCATAAATAGCTGGCTTTTTAGTTTAAAGAGCAGTGGATCATTATAGAAGTTATGGAAAGAAAGTAGAGAAAAATCACACACTGCATGAAGATGCAAACTGGAGAAAAGCAAAGAGGGAGTACTATCAGGACTCAGGTCAGAACAGCAAACACCCTTTTTAGCAAAAGCACGATTTCACAAAATACAGAATTCCTGTTCTTGACTCCCATCAAGTTTATGGCCATGATCTCATATGTGATGTTTATTAATAAGCATGTCTGCTGAAAAAAACTGACAGCTGGTCATTAAGAACTGTCCTAAGTCACTGCAGCCTGCAGATCACAGCCAGTCCTTGGCAGTCCAGGCACAACTGGCCAGAAAAGCTGCAGTGGCAGGAGGAGACATTTCTAAGTGCTGGGGAGGGAGGGGCAGCTTTCAGCACTTACAGGAGAGCATCCTTGCTGTTGAGCAGAACTTAAACAGCAGCAAAGACAAGGCTGAAGTTTAAGAAATGGAAGCTGCTGGCAACATTCTGGAGGAGAAAAAAGTTTTCTATACAGAAGAACCATGAAAAATGAGAAGATAAAAGAATGAAAAAAGAACTTTAATTACCACCTTTACTGAGCAATTATTCCAGAGACGTATATAGAATATGGATAGCACAATCTATACTCTCATTACGATGTGAATGGTCATTGCATTTCACTTTGAGCCTGTTTTTCTAGCTAAAGTATTTCTTCAACCATGTTGTGGAAATAGAAAATGTAACTTGTATAATGCAATATCTGAGGTGGAAGAAGAACCAAAGTCCTTTGTATAAATCAAACATTTGTGGCTTGAGGCACAGGGCAAAGTGGAGCTGGTAATTTTTAAGGTTTCCATTCTTTTTGCAACTGACTCTACTTTCTAAAAAGTACCTGCTTCACTTGCATCCAAAACAAAAACAACTTCATTAGATGGCAAAAGTCTCACGTTACAACCACAGGCTAACATTCCAACCTCACATTATAGCAAAACACTGCCGACAGTAAAACACACTCTGTCATGTTTGGTCGGGCAGTCTGATACCTAATGTACACATCCAGGGGCAGAATCGGCCATGTGAGTGCAAAGGAAATAAATCTATCCTTTCAACAAAAGACAAATTACAGTGTTACAAAGCTAAGCCAAGCATATTGCCTAGGGTATCTGCAAGGTGCTTGCAGACTGTTCACCTGCTAGTTGTAAAGTAAGAAGATGGAGAACTAGAAGTTCTTGTGCTACACTGATATAGCAGGCCTGAGGCAATCGAATCTTAAAAAAAAGCAGTACATTTCAAACATTTTTCAATTAATTTTTTTTGTTAAGCACACATTTTCACTTTATGTTTTCTCTTCACTCCACATGAGGGTTCTTTCATCTTTCATACTAATATCTTGTGTGATTAAACACAGTCAACATCCACTATCATTAATTATTTGATGGCTACATAGATCACACAAAATGAAGTTTCCATGATTTTGTGGCACGTTTTGGATGTTTTGTAAAATCCTGAAAGTACACAAAGGGTTTATGCCTTAAAACCTAGGTAGGTACAGCCTGTGATACAGAAGAACAATATATCTGAGCAATGCTTTCATTCAAAATAATGCACAAGTATTTAATATGTGGTGACCAAAGGCTTGAGCATACAGTTTCTGGTTTATCCATTAATTTCTACATTTTCAGGAGTAATACAATTTGGCTATGCTACTATGCATCACTGGTTTATTCTTTCAACAAAACTATGAAAGAATTTCCTATTTAATGAAAGCCTTTATTACAGTGCCCATTTCTAAGAATAAAGAGAAGCCTGCACAGATCTACCTTCCCCTTGTTGAAGAAATAATGTTGTCAGATTTAGTCTGTAAACCCAATTGGGAGACTCTTTACTGGGGAAAACATTTTCTCCAGTCCTCACAAGCTTTGCTGACTTGCCTTCTTTGCCAAGTTTCTGACTCCTAGCAAATGGATTCATAGCAGAATTGTTGCTAACGATATTTCTGGCTTCTAAATGCTCCAATGTTATGTTTTGGTAACTCAAGGAAACCAACCGTAACCCAAGGATTTGGAATGCGTGCAGCACAGGCCTCAAAAATCCATATGGCAACTAGGGTGTTGTGATTGTCAAGCAAAGAGCCTGTCCTACCAGACTGATGACAAATTTAATCTTACAATCTGTCATGACATTTTCCTGGAGTAGTTCAATTTCTGTGAACAAGACAGTTTTCCTTGGTCATTTTCCTGCAAGGTAGAAGGCTGGCAAAGAGAAGCACATTTGTTCAGCTCTTAATATCCACTCTGAAATGAAATATCAGATCCACATTTATCCTCTGGGCAAAAGATTTAATCTACGTGAATCATATGGCTTCCACATGTGATAAAAGACAGGACATTAACTTTACAGATCACCCTACTGCAAAATGAAGCAGCAATGAACAAAGAATGCTGAAGCCTAAGATTTCATGATGGATGTCTAGGTTCTCCAAGGAGTCTAAGATCCTAAGTGGAGTATCGAAAGGACATTATCACCACGTGTAGCTAATGCCATAAAGCTACAAGAATTGAATGCAGTATTCATTCCCTCTGCACAATCTTTGCTTTGCATGCCTTTATCAGGAAAAGACAATTTCTGGAATACACTGATTTCTTTCTAGAAGGCATGGAAGTAAGAGCATATTCTCTCTTTTCAGTCCATTGTAGAGGTTCCCCCAGCAGTCCACTTTCTAGCTAATGATACCTAGAAATACAAGGTGAGAAATGCTAAAAGCCTCATGGCTTTAATTTCAGCTAAGATACTATTATGAAATAAGGTGCATCAAGGGCTTCACCGAAGGTCTGTACGAAAACACAGCATCTTTGGTAAAAGCTTCTCATTTATTTGCAGTTTAGATGAGGAAATCAGACAACAGTTTCAGGTTCTTTTAAAAGTCAGGGATACTGTAACTCCTGGTCCCAGGCCAGTTCTTCCTCTCAGGCGACACGCAGAGAGTCTCAGGCAGAGAGCAGCTCTGCACACCTATTACATCTTGCTTTGCTTTTGCAAGAAGAATATTGCTAAAATACCCTGGCTTTGTGGTTCAGTCACTAAAAGGGTATAATTAGAATTAAAGGTCAAGTGCGCCTGTTTCAAGGCCCTGCAAGTGCACAGACAGGCTGGTTGTAAGCTGGGAGCATGACTGACATCTTCTAACTGTTGAGACAGAAACAGCATGGTGTTGTTATACCCCACAATTTGTAGATGAGAGTTTTAGCAGCTGCTGATGCATCTGGCAGTACTGGGAGCAGGGAGTGATGGAGTGGCTCCTGTGGTCATGAGAGGAGAGAGGAAGTGTGACTTCACAAGTGAGCAAAAGACAGCTCCAAAGGTGAGTAATGCAAGCAGCTGACTACAGTGACCACTGTTACTTGGTGCCAGACCTGAACTCCACATTACTAGAGCTGCAAAGACCTACAGAATTTGGAGACCCTATTCCAAAATGATGCCATTATTTCTGTATTAGCAGAATTAGAAAAAATATTTTTCATCAGCTGGTGTGCTTTCAGCATGTTATCTAAACTGTTTCTAAAGTTTAGGAGGTGTAACTAATAGCAAAGATTTTTTATTCAGCCGCTTCCTCTCAGTTAAAATGCTCCCTGGTAGACACGTAAAATTGAAGTAGTACAGGAAAACAGACTGCAGAATCAGAGCTTTCTTAATACACTAGAGGAAAGCTTCCTACTTCATTTAATATAACACTTGTTCTTATCTTTGATTGCAAATTACATGTTTAGAATGCTTTTTTCCCGTTAGTGCTTGTGGATTTGATGAAAAAAATGTGTTTAGATTTACCCTGTGTTCTCCTTTTCTGTCTCTCAACATTTTTTTAATCTTGGAGTATTTGTTTGCATGACCACATTACTCTGGTTCTCTTTCAAGTAGTAACTGTTAGGAACATTGAAACACAATGCAGTGCTTTCCTTATGCCATAATTAAACAAATTCAGCTCTCAGAACACAATACAGAAGAGACTGACTGAAGTAGAGAGAATGCATTTTGTATTCTCAATTGCAACTTGGAAGAAAAGAGAGGGAGAGGGATGTAAGATAAAAACAAAAATAGATTAACAGACTATTGAAGGAATAAAGCTCATAAGCAAGAACCACTTTTTCTTTTTCATTAGTTTCTCACATACTGTATTTGACAGAACTGCTGCTCTGCTTGCTGACTTAATCCGCTCTCCTCCAGATACTGACAGCAACGTCACTGTCAAACTTGACACCTGGTTTTCATGTCCAAACATTGATTCTCTGTCTTAAAGCGAACATATTTCATAAGATTAAATTGTTATCATTACCAGGAAAATATTGATTAGACTGAAATCCTTACCTGCAAATTTATAGCCTTAATTTCCAGTAGTGGCCTTCATTTCATCTGTTATCTTCAAGCAGATGAAGATGTAAAGGAATTACTAACATGTCTCAAGCAAAATGTGAGCTAGTCTCTCATTTATTTATTGAAGTCTCTCTGTATTTATTAAAGTTTAATGAAAACAATGAATAAATAATTACTTCTATATAACTGGAAAGGAAAAAAAAAAACAAAACAAAAATTAACAAGCACCTGTTTAGGGCCAGACAATAGAAACTCAGAATTATAAGCCACAGACCTCACTCACAGTTAGGTAATAATATAGGCAGAAGTCCACAAGGAATTCTTCTAGTTGCAGAGGAAGAAAGAGGCTAAAGCACCCCAATATCAACTGCCCTCTAAGCCACCATACCTTCAGCCTATTGCCAAATCCAGTTTTCTCTGTCTCTGCTGTATTATCAAAACACAACTTTAGTCCCTGGGTATCTGTAACCAGTTATCCCAGATAAACTATGTCCCCTCTGGCATCCATAGTTCTCATATTGCATCTGAAATTGCAGAATCACCTTCTACCATTTGTGCTTTAACTTGATATCTGCTTTTTTCAGTTTGTCATGCATTGTCTTATTATATTTATTTACCCTCCTCATCATTGGGAGATATTAATTTTCCCTACATATTTCCAGATTTGAGATCCTTCTAATTCTCTCCTCATTCACAAAGTTTGTACTAATATATTTTCTTTATCTCCATTCCTCACCCTTGGCCTTTGACTGTTCTTTCTGTGAATCCATTTTTTCTCTCTCCACTGGCTTTTTTGTGACCATTTTCATATTCTGCCCCTCAACACTTTTTCCTGTTGTTCTTCAGGGCCATGATAATGTTAATTAGCTACTGTGGAAACTACTCACAGCACTCTCCTGTAAAAGGGTCTGCAAGAAGCATTGTGCTTTATCATTTCAGCATGTGCCTTGTTCCACATGGGCAAGGTGAAACTTGGACCTGTAACCTTATGACCTCACTGAAGAAGAGGGTCAGAAGCAGCTTTTTAAAATGCAGAGCAATTTGTCAAAGCAGCCTATAAATAAGAGCTCTTCTGAGCATTTGAAACACATAAGGACACTTTCCAACAGACAGTGCACCTCTGAGATGAGCAAGACTGCTGGGAGATCATGGGTACCTTTTCTTCTTACTAGCCTTAAAAAATCATTTTTTGCTCCTTTAGTTATAAATCATTACCATCTGGACATCGAAAAAACAAATGAGGCATTTTCATAGGGAACAAAAAGTAATTTGTGTTTCTAGAAATTATACTGTTCTGATTTAATTGATTCAAAATGCAAATAAAGGATCAGAAGTTTGACTCTTTTTCACCCAAATCTCTGGTTTTGGTAATTACAGTAGAACAAGGAAATGCATGTGAATGTACGTATTAGTGAATGCACATGTGAATGCACATTGTGTGAGCCTTGCAAGTAACGAACATGAACTTACAAGGTGAAATTTGTGGTTATTTTCATGAAACTTACATTCCAGAAGAATATGAAGTCTCAATACCTCAACGCCAAGAATATGGGAATACATTTCTGACAATGCATAACATATGACCTGCTTAGTGGATGAGGGAAAGGCTGGTGATGTTGTCTGCCTGGACTTTTCTGACGTCTCTGACACCCTTCCCCACACCATTCTCCTGGAGAAACTGGCTACTTGTGGCTTGGATGGGTGCACTGTTTGCTGGCTGGATAGCCAGGCCCAGGGAGTGGTGGTGCAGAGAACCACATCCAGGCAGAAAGGCTCTGCAGAGGGAAATGAACATGCTGGATTGATGGCTAAGGCCAGCTGGATGGTGTTCAACAAGCCAAAGTCCTGGGTCCTGCACGTGGGTCACAACGTTCCAGAGAGTGCTACAGGCTGAGGGAAGAGTGGTTGGAAAGTGTTTTTGTGGAAAAGGACCTGGGAGTGCTGGTTGACAGCAGCTGAACACAAGCCAGCATGTGCCCAGGCCAATGCCATCCTGACCTGTATCAGAAGTAGTGTGGGCAGCAGGACCAGGGCAGTGATTGTCCCCCTGTACCTGGCACTGGTAATGCCACACTTTGAGTGCTGTGTTAAGTCTTGGGCCCCTGACTACAAGAAAGACATTGAGGTACTGGAAGGTGTCCAGAGAAGTACAATGGAGCTGAGGAAGGGTCTGGTGCACAAGGCTTATGAGGAGCAGCTGAGGGAGCTGGGGTTCTTTAGCCTGGACAAAAGAAAGCTTGGGGGGGACCTTATCACTCTCTTACAATTTCTTGAAAGGAGGTTGGAGCCAGGTGGGTGTTGTCCTCTTCTCCCAGGTAACAAGTGATTGGACAACAGAAAATGGCTTCAAGTTGCTCAAAGAGCGGTTTAGATTGGATATTAGGAAAAAAATTCTTCATGGAAAACATTGTCAAGCACTGGAAAATGCTGCCCCGGTAAGGGATGGAGTTATCATTCCTGCAGGTATTTGGAAGACATTCAGATGAGACACTTGGGGACATAGTTTAGTGGTGGACTTGGCAGTGCTGAGTTAATGGACTCAATGATATTAAAGGTCTTTTCCAACTTAAGTGATTCTACGATTCTGTATGATCCCAGAAGCCCCATTCTCTGTCTCCTCCCTTCCTTCCTCTATTCCTTCTTCTTACTTACTCAAAATAACTACTTTTACAGTGAAAATCCCAATCTAACGTAAACCCATGGGATTTATTCAACAAATGTGTTGTTTTCAGCTGTACTAATAATGAGACAACTAGGAATGAAAATCCTATATAGTGACACTACACCATTCATGTTCTAAATAAAATAACTCAGTCTTCATTCATTAACCACGTGCTATGACAAATGTGAGACAGGCAAAATGACTCTAAGAAGAAATGCTAAATCTTGGCTATTCATTTATGTCTAGCTCTACAATATCCAGAAGCACCTTTATAGAGACAGACTGAAAAATTCCTGGAAATCAAGAGGTAATAGATGAGATTTACATGCTGAAACAGCAAACAACAAAAAAGTCAGGAACTACATAGGTTTCTATGGAAACAAATATATATACGTTTTTCAAATTATATGCAAGTTGTTTACACTGCTGATGTTGATACCCATTTCAGGGAGAGAAAAATGTACAGTGTTCATTGTGACTGACAGAATTGTGCCTAAAACCAGAGAGGTAGGTCATTAGTCCTTCAATTTGCAGTGCATAATACAAGTTTTGCAAACTATAAAAGCATTATGCTCTGGTTTATTCTGCTGTTCTGGTAACATATTCTGATTGGTCAAAGTGACATTTTACTTTTGACTAATGCAGAGAATCAATAGCCTAACACAGAAAGGATGTGTGGGAAAAGATGCTATGGGGAACTCATAGAAAAACTTCCATTTGGATTGTGCATATTAAGTCCCAAGAGACCACAGATTAATACAGATATGTATGCAACAACGTCCAATCTGCTGTAAGTTTCTCTATACAGAGACTGGAAGGCTTTTTCTTTATAACCTACAAAATTCTCATGGGCTGCTAAATCTTGAAAAGCAGATGTTATGGAGCAAAGATGATGATGGTTAAAGAGTTATCCAAGTTTAGAGAACCATCCTCTACACTTTCACCCCCTGGAAAGGAAACATGACAAAGTTGGTCAAATCACTAAGTACAAATGCCTGCAAAGACATAAATCAGTAGAGTGCAACACAACTGTGCAACTACCATACAAACTGTGGTAAAAAGAATACCAAAGAGAAGAGAGGTTTGGTATTGAACAAAAAGGAAAAGTATCTAGTATGGACATCAAGACAACTAAGTATGCAATGCTCCTTTTGTATGAGTATCCACTAAAAAAATCAATTACGACTTACTGTTTGCCTATGTAAGGAGTAAAGATCCCAGCCTGTAGTAGGGAAGGAACAGGCACGCTCAAGGTTAGCTGGATCTAAGCTGGATATTTTCACATTTAGGCCTGTTGGTAACTCTGTTTACTTGAAAACTGACTATCTGGAAGACTTGCATGCAAGATCTCAAAAAAGCAAAAAAAATTCTGTATGCTTTTTTCCCAAGGCTATTTCTAAAACCTTAAAGGAAGGCACATGAAAAATTACAGGCCTCTAGTACGTGCAAGAAACAGAACTCCTCACCCCTGCCAAATTAGCAGAAGACAAAAAAAGTCTTGCTAAAAACACATCACACATTAAAAACATTTTATTTCTTTGACAAGGCAACAGGCCTCAAGTTTGGAGGCAGAGTAGTGGATACAGATGTTTTGACTTTATTAAGGCCTCTATCACTACTTTAAGTAAAGTTTTCTGTAACTCAAAGAACCTAAGGAGGATTAGCCTAAATCAAGATGTTACATTGTGTACTCAAAGAAAAATCCCATTGGAAAACTACACTGAAAATGTAGTGATCTGGTACCCTGCCAAAGTGTAGCTGAAAAGCATCTGTCTAGGATCTGTAGCTATTAAAAATTATTGCCAGTGGTGTGTGCGACAGCAAAGCTGAGAAGATCTTGGCCAAAATTTCTGGAAAAAAGAAATGAATAATCCCACCCTACCACCAACCATCATGACACTATTCCTTAATTAGAATTGTGCGATGCTGCCACAAGGCAGGAACAATGAGTTGCACAAACTTTTTTTTATCCTTTTCATGTAGCAGTATCACATGTGGAAAAGGTAATACTGTTGAGACTACATAGAACTCAATTAGAATGCCATGTTCAGGTAGTGGATAACCTTTTCTCATGTTTGCAGCTGAAAATTAAAGATCTGTGCTGCAGCATAGAAGACTGAGCTTAGGGATTAGGAAAAAATTTAACTGCATGAAGTGCTGGAATGGGTGGGATGAAGAAATTACAAAATCTTATTTCTTTGAGAACTTTCAGAAAGGTAGTCAAAAAGATGTCACAAAGAACACAAATATAGTAGAAATTATTATTATGCATTTTCAGACAGGAAAGGAAGAGAAGGCCTCTTGAAAGTCTTTCCATTCTAGGACCCTACGAAAAGCAAACCATGGGTGCACACAGAAATGGAAAAACATACTAAACAATTTATTTATGGTTTGGTTTGGCTTTTTTTTTTGGTCATAGATTTTACTAAGAAATAGTCAAATATTATTATTGCACCATTATTTTGAAACACAGCTTTCAATTACTAATGTGGTTTGCTTTGGGCAAGCCTCTAGGAAACTCAATTTGACATTGTTTCCTTGAATAAAGTTTCTTAGTAAAGAACATGAGAAATTAAAAGAGAACAGAGAGAACTGCTTTCTTTCCAAGCAGAAGTTTGCCACTAATTGTTCTCTCCCATGCTTGCCTTTTAAAATCCAGTGCTATGTATGGACTAAACACCTAAAGCTTCCAGACATGCAGACAAAGGAAAAGTGTAGCTTCCCCACTGGCAATACCTGACATCAGCATTAGAAAGAAAATGTTACTGACTCCTTTGAGACAGCAGTATGTGATGAATAGAGAAAACTGAGAGCTCCAGGCTAACAGGTGGAATACAGCAGTCTCTTCTACATTTTGTGACTGCAGCTTCAGAATCCTATCTATAGTACTGTGCTCCAGAATTCAAGTTTTAATTTTGGCATTAAAAAGACCTCACAAAAACCCCTCAACCATCTTGCATTTGTTTGCAATCACAGTGATGACAATAGCCTGTGTACTACACATTCTTTTTTAATCTGCCAGTAATTTAAAACAATAGCTTCAGGAAATAAAGTCCAACTCTGATGTCAAGAAATCCTTCATTCTAGAACCTGTGTACACATCTACATCCTTAACTTGCTCTTGTTGACTGGCTAGTCTCTCTTCTTCCCAAGGCAGCAGCTGGTGGCCACTCTGATGATAAAACATGGGATATAATCTCTCTGGGGGCTTGTCCACAAGTGCAGGAGAATGCACACAGAAGTGCTTGAACTTAAGTCATCATTTACAAATTAACACTTCCCTCTGCTAACAGGAGGTAGTTCACCTAGATATTAAATGGCATCCTAGCTTCATCCAGTTGATATTTTCTTCCTCTTCTAAAGATGCTTAAATGCAATGATGTCATGCCAATAAAAGTTTCATTTCTTTTGATAAGTAGGCCAAAGTAGCAGATGTCTGGTTTAGCCTGGAGGAAAGGACGTTTAATGGTGTGTGACAAATAAAAAGAAATAAAAAAAACCAAGCAATTTTTTTCAATACTGCCTGCTTTAAAAATGTGGTTGTACTGAATTATTTAAGTTGTACATCCCTATTTGTATTTCATTAGAATAACAGTAATATTTTCTCATTCAAGACTGGGTATTAAAAATCACCACAGTGACCTGTAATATACTTAATAGTTAGCTCTTGATTTTTATTAAAGTCTTGACGCGCTACTTATCTCCTGAATAGCCATCTACCAAAAGTGGATGATAATGGAGTTAAACACAAGGAATCAATTGTATCATTCCCTTCAAGCTCTCCACACATGTATGATGCCAAATCCAGTCGGCCCACTTGACTGGTTTGAAATGCAACACTGGTTTCGCAGAGAGGATAATGGACTAGTGTATAAACAGAATTTTTTCAGAAAGCTGACAAGGCAGCCCAAGTGATAGAATCCTTTAAGGTGGGGGAAATAATTTTTTGAAAGGGAAGAGATGCTTTAGATACTAGATTAATGTAGTTTCCAAGAGCAGTCTATTAAAAAACCCAAGTAACACTTTTAATATATTAATAATGTTATAACACTAAATGATCAACAGAGGAGACAATATTCTACCAGTGGTGCCTAATCTAACACAAATGATAGTTACCACATATTACCAAAGGGCCCAAATTATATAATTAATCAAATCTCTACATATCTCTGGTAAATCTCTAGTCTTTCACTATGAATAGTCCATTAAAATATCTGGTATTAATCATACAGAATACATTTTAAAAAGTATTTCTTCCATATTAATGTTTTTGGAATAAAAAGTTCTTAGTGTGGTGGATGGGATTTTTTAATGCATTTTGATTTTAAAAAAAATTCTCTTCAGTGTTTACGCATGGCTCTTGCACACACTGTCATGTCAGACAAATACAAGGGAATAGGACAAATAGCATAGACCTCAAAGGGAAAACGCTCCACACCAAATTCTGTCCTCCACATTCCTCCACCTCCCTTTTCACACACAGTATAAACATTAAAAAAAATCTAAGAGCATTTCTACTACTTTTCAAGTCAAGGACACAGAAAGAAATTTGTCTTTCACTGCTCCACTGCATGTTTTTACATTTCACAGAAATTTATACTCCAGAAGTTTCTTTGGAGAGCAGGGTGGAAAAGGTGAGGTCTTATTTTAGCATGCTTCAGATGAAGCTTTAAGAAGTCAGTTGACTTTCTCTTTACTGTTAAGAATGAAGTAAGGAAAACAGTAGCAGAATTTGTGAATAACCCCGTGTTATTTTGCCCATTATGCGCAGTGAATGTTGTGTAGGGCATTCTTGCAAAGCAGTGATTAGGGTCAGTGTAGAAAGAACTGTACACATTGTACTCATGATTACACACACAGTTTATGCCCTTTCATACTGTGATTTAGTCCGCAGTGGATGCTCTAAATAACATGGTAATTGCAGATTTATTGAAAGGAGACAATTTCAGCAGTTCAGTGAGCTTATGAGAATGAGTTTTGCAGATGAAACTGCACAACATTTCTAGAAATGAAATGTGAAGGACAGAGAGGAGCAAAGTATTTTTCTTCAAGGCTCTCACTGGCTACCAGAGCATGCAAGTGGATATTGGTAATTGACAATTTTTCTCTGAATTTATAGCAATATATTACAGGGATGCAACATAAATGCTGAGCAGTCACAGGGAATGGTGCATATTTTCCACAGCAGAAGGTTTTTTTGACAAGATCTACAGACTTAGCAGACACACTCCTCATACATGGAGTTCCTCACTCAAAACCCACAAGCAAGGAACAGGTTCCCTTCTGTCAAGCTCTCGCCTTCTTTATTGCCTAATTTAATATCAACTTTGCACATTTCACTTAGCAGTAAACAACTGAGGCATAATGTACCCATAAGAGGCAATTATCCTCACAGTGCTAATTGCTGTGTAATATTTCTGCACTTCAAGAATAACAGAATACAAATGTTTGCCTTCTGCAGAAGCAATATGAGGATGAAAAAGCTACTGCACAAACCTATCAAGATTTCACCCACACAAGTAAATTGCAAAATTTGAAAATAAATGCATGAACAACAAATTCATCCATACCATTACTTGAATATGACTCACTAAGTGCTTTTGAGCACAGTTTAGTTGCCTTCTACCTGAAATGTTCTAGCATATCTGATCTGTAGACAGATTTCAGACAAAATGGGCTTTTCCTTCTGGATTAGCAGAGAGGCCAGGAGGGACACTACAAGGAATCTCCGAAGATACTCAGTAGTTGCTTGTGTTTTGGGACCTGAACTGAGCCTTACAACTTCAAGGAAAACAAATTAAACATGACTAATTAAAATTTAAAATAAAATTTTGTCATAAAGAGGGCCCAAATTAGTACAATCAAGCATGAAAAGAAGTATAAAAAGAAAAAGTAAATTATTTTATGTTTGACTGCTATTTCTCTTATAAACCAATATATTGTCTTTTCTTCTTTAATATTAAATGTATAATGGGGAAAAAAAGAAATAGGAAATTATTATACCACGTGCACACCCAGTCTAACACACTATCATTTGAATAACATTAGCTTTACTTATGCTAATATAGCTGCAGTCTATGACTAAGTGGAGCTGACAGAAGTAGGAAAAAATAAAGGAAGACAATCAGGGAAGCAACTCAGATGAAGCAACAGGAGAAGCCATGTTTATTCCTTGGTTTATGACTTCTTTCCATATCCACTACCACTGTATTTCTTTTTTCCATTCATTATGAAGAATGTAAACTAACAAAACTAACTACACAATGATGGAAAAGAAATCATTTAAGTGCTAGTTTTATTTCAGCAAAGTGCAATATATGTCTGGAAAAAATTTCAAGGTGTGAAATGAATTCACATGAACAGAGATACAGACTAAAAGCTAGCTTTATGTTTCAAAAATGGCAGTGAATTAAGAAAAGTGAAAGTCCTAGAAATACATGATTATGCAGCTCTTTCTCATTCTTCTGTGCAATTTTACCCTGATATGATCACTATTAAGCTTTATAAGCAAAGATTTTTTTTTTCCAATCACAATCTGAGTTCCACACTGCTGGAAGAAATGCATTAGGGAACACACACATTATCTTTTGCAAGTTATTAATGTACTTACCTGCTTGGAAAGTAGTGCTAAAATGATTAACAAAACATGCCTTGCTGCTGTAGCTCTGGGATTTTTTCATCGCCACCCCTTCAGCCACTTCCAACAACACTTAAACAGAATGAATCACCTCTTAATTATGCTTTTTGGATGCTGATGTTGACATGATACGAGGCCACAAGGCAAAAGACTACTCTCAACTTCCCCTGCTGGGGCTTAGAAATGCTGCTTTAGTTGAACTTGCTGGACTCAGAACTGCTCTTCCTTTGGTGCCTGGGTAACACCAGTGGAGTCACACTCTGTGAACTGCATCTGAAAGCACCATTTGCTTTCAGAGCCACCGACCTTCATAGAGGTAAAACAAATGCCTAAATTCAAGTTTTTCAAGCTTTTGTGCAACACAAAAATGTGGATAGGTGCGTTAGCAGCCTTGCAGAGTGGAACAATCAAAGGAGGTTTTCCCTTCCCTGTCTTACAGGTAACACCTATTTCCAAAGACAGGAATGAAGCTATGAAAAGAACCAGAAACTATTTCTGTTACTATTACTCCATGGAAAAGACAGTTTTCTGCCTTGAAAAAGAAACTCATATGCTTAGTTAAATACTTTGTAAAAGGATGGTTAAAAAATATTTGTTCCTTAACATGTTCATAGTTCTGTATGAAGAAGATGCTTTTTTCTGTAAGAACTGTTCTAAAAACCAAATATATAGATGAAAAGAAGAGGTGGGTTTTGTTCTCAAAAATTTTATTTTAAGCTTAATAACAGAACATTCCACCACCTTTCTTCCTCACCCATTAATGTCCCATGGAGTGTCATCGGCTGTTTATTGACTTTTCTAACATCTATTTTGCATTGTACAGGACTTCACTGTCGACCTCCTACTGCACACACCTGGTAGTCTGCAATTTCCATGCCATGTAGGAGGATGATCTGATATTGGTAGTTAACATGGCAGCAATATTAGCACCTTGCTAAGTTGGCAAAGGCTTCTTATGCAGTGCTCCTCTGCTAATTCACAACATATTCCAATCAGGAAATAACAGTCTGAAAACTATTCACCTACATTTTACAGTTCATCTCTACACTAAAATACTTGATGACCCTCTGAGGGAGCCTGTCAGGGCATATACCATCTAAAAATTTTGCAATCTGCATAACCAGACATGGATGGTAGCTAATTTTGCAAAAATATTCTAGAACAGAGCTGAAATTCTGTCTTTTCCAAACATTACCAAGATATTTGACAGCATTAAAAATTAAAATGCTTTATTTTCTTATAAAATTTGCATCATACTTGAGTTAGTATTAAAGAGGTTCATCCAAATGAGGATTTTAGTTTGTTAATATGCCCCAGAGTCACAGCATGTTCCTATTACTTCAGAAGCCATAAAAATTAAAATGTTTTTGGGCATTATCTGACTTTGCTATTCAAAACAGCTACTGTAGTTTGTGTGCAGGATAGAATGACTAGAAAACTGAGTTTTATTTTATTTTGTACCTTTCTTGATTTCTTAACCAAATACTTCCAGACAGAAGGCAAATCTGATTACACAATGAAAGATGTACTGAATAGACACACAGTTAAATAGTAAACATCTGGTTTTATGTTTCAGCACCAAGTCTGGCAATCCTAAAGCTTCTCCTCAGACCTCCAGAGCATAAGCTGTAATCCCAAAATACCAAATTTCCTGCCACCACTTAGAGCCTACTGCTCAGGAGGCGCAACATTTGCTAAAGCTCTTTTTTAACCAAAGCCATTTTTTAGAAGAGAAAATTTGTGAACATGGCTCTTCCTTAGGACAGTAAGTTTTTAAAGCTTTAAATATCCCTAGAGACTTGTTCCTTCTTTGCAGACCTCATGAGTGGGATTTCACAGCTCACATGAAACCACATAAACCCCTAGATTTTGTTCCACTACTTTCAACCAGGTTTAACAGAACTATAATTTGGGTTAGATGGGCCATATTTGAGTGTCCACAGACATAACATTCCACCAAACCACCTCAGACTAATGTTGTGGAAACTGCTCTGGGTTAGATGATCTTCTCACCATGGCTGCCTGAAAAAGTAACAAGCACACCCAGCAGCAACTGAGAAAGCCCGAAACAGTTATACTTGTGACTCTCAAGAACAAAAAGTCCTCACAATAAATAGAGAACTGGCAGAAAAAACACTCTATAGCCCTTTGCTCAAATTTTCTTGACATTATTTGAAAATTTAGGGAGTGAACACAGATTTTACTTAGGTTATATCTGCCTTTTATACAAAACTGGACCAAGAGGATCTCTTAAGACACTTAGATACTGCATCAGGTCAAGAAAACTGCACAGATCTAGAATTTGTCTGATCAGCATTTGGCCAACTTGTACCTTTTCCCTCAAAAAAACAGTCTAAGGCCAGAACTCCAATTAAACCAGTAAAGCCTTATCATAATAAATAATAAATATCATAAGCTATAGGACCAGTCAAGTTTGCATGGCTGTGAGCAACTAAAATGAAGATACAATGAATTAGCTATTGCTCAGAGTAGTGATAACAGAGAAAAAAAGCCTTCTAGGTAATATAAAATATTTGTAAAAATTAAGCCACTGCAAAGTTGAAATGGAAGGTGCAATATGGATGTAACAGAGAAAAGTCAGCCTTTGGAGAAGGCTCAGGAGGAAATGCCAACTCATCCTGAGGGGTGCAATGCACAATCTCATGGAAACACAGATATGCAGGTTCTAGACTTGAGCGAGCTCACCAGCAGCCAGCTCAGGTCTCCAAACCACAACCAACTTGAAGTCAGATAATCTACTTTGAGATAACTGTGGGGTTCAGTTTCCTAGCAATGTACTTTGTGATGATATATCATTACAATTAGAATTGCTGTTGCTGGAAAAACAGTAGCTAAGAAATAAGCAACCCATGCCAAGAAATGCAAAATAAGTATTTAGTGCTGTGGGTTTCACCTGGAATTTCTTCCTAGTCTACATGTCACATAACATTGTCTATTTCCTTCAATGTTTATAATATAGCTACTAAATTTATGTCATATAGCTGTAATGCATAGCTGCTACTATAATATTAGGTAATAATACCGTTTAAATATAATATTATAGAAAATATATTTTCTATAATTTAGCTACTACTTTTATAACCCATGTAATTACTGCTTAGGGATAAAACTACCTTTTTAGAAACTTGTTTTTCTTCCTTAGCCTTTGCAGTGTGTTCTCAGTAACTGGGATATGTATGGGATTTGTTTTTGAAGAGCAGAGAGGGAAAAATCCAAAACAAATGAAGAAAGGTAAAGAAACATATAGTTTTTTCTACCTGAATTTCTGAAGCTGTGTACAACCTCAAGAGGGTTCTGCTTATAAAACATTCTGAACCCTTTCAGCAAGGCTTGATGTTTGGTGAAAAACTGGCATGGCATGGCATGGCATGGCATGGCATGGCATGGCATGACATAGGATAGAACACTGTGTCCCTAATTAGAAATACTTCTTTAAACTGTAAATGATCTTTCTAGAAAAACAAATTAACATGGTAAGACACTAGTGCACACAAGCATGAAAAAGCTTTACTTCTGTTCATTACTCAGGAAAGTAAGTATTTTAGAAACAGCTGGATATAGAAATTTGTAGGATGACTGTATTCCAAGAACTTGAATCTTCAAAAGTTATTGTTTAATGCCTAAGGGCATTGAGCAAGCACCAAGCATTTTCAGCATCCATTCTTTCTAATACAGAAATTTGGTAACCTGGTGAACTCTATGAAGCAAAAACAACACAGAAGTACATTTTCCAAATTCTCACCTGTTTTTCACAGGTAAATCATCTTTTTCCCTGTGTGTACTTTTTATGGTTTATTTCTTCCTTTCTTAAAATCATTCACAGTTACCTTAACATTCCTTACTGACACCTAAAAACAAGATATATGTTATATTTGAGCTTTGAAAACTGTTCCCACTGTTAGTCTTTTTACTGTCACTAAAAGAAAACTTATTTAAAACTGTTAATAAACAGAACACGCCAGCAGTAATGACATTACCTTATTCTATACCAAATACAGCCTCTTTTATGGTATGGACCAAAAATTGCATGCAGAACCAAAAAACTTCACAACGTGAGTATATTTGCATGTTTCTTGCTTATCAAGCTTTACCATATGGCACATTTTTTGTCTGTGTGCTGAACAATCAGTATCAATTATGAGCAGCAGTTACAGCATGTACTGTTTATGTGAAATTTAGCTGGTTTTTGTTTATGTGGTGAACAATCAGTATCAATTATGAGCAGCAGTTATGGCATGTATTGTTTCTGTGAAATTTAGCAGACTCTTACAACATTCATCTGAAGAAATTTTTTATGTTGAGCTATTTTACGTACAATATATTTACTAATTCAAGTGTTTTGGATTAAATAGGATAAATGCAGCTCAACATTTTTATCACCTTTACTGCAAATGTCTGAACTTATCACAGTGTCTGAAAACTAAGGCCATCTGACAAAAAGCCCTAGTCTATTGTTTCATGTTCCTGTGGGCAGTGCTGGGTTTCCCATTGCTGGGTAAGAGCTGTCAGGAGGCCCCTCTGAGCTCTGAGACACCCTACACTTCTCCTGAGGTGAAGACTGTGATGTGGCTCTTCCAAAACCCAAGGGTTTTCTACCTGCAGACACAGTAACAAGGCAAAGAGGAGTTTTAGCCCTGCTCACACCCAGAGGCATTCTTTCCTTAGCAACACTTACATAGACCTAATTTGGGTTAACAGACATCTCATCTATCCCCTCTACTCCTAGAAAAATACATTTTCTCTCTCTTCCATTAGTCTTGAGTCAGCAAATGCCCTTAAACCCCATTGTTCTGAAGTGAGATTTCACAGATAGTCAAATGAAACCATCTGAGGAGTCTTTTTGTACTAAAAAGCTACAAGTGTGGAGATGCATGAGGACTGCTTCCTTTTTATGCAGAATTTAGCACAGGTCTGAACCATCTGCTAGAAAATGTATCTGAGTAACTGAGTAAAAACCATGTGGATTTACAACATCTTTAAGTCCCAAAGCGTCACTATCTAATTCAGTCTAGATGACAACATAAGCCCTTCTAAAAATCACCAGGATCAGCATTTCTCAGTGGAAATTTCTGGGGTTCCATCAATTATTTCTCTGTGATCCTCAGCAGGTAACTGAACAGACCTCTAGTCAATAGCCTTATATGCATTATCCAGAGTGCTGTATGCAGCAATGGCACAGCTGTTAAAATTTTTATGGAGGTTTATAAATGAAGTACAGGGGGGAAAAAAAAGCACTCAACAGTGCTTTACCCAAATTTAAAGCTACCTTATTTATCAACACAATGAAAGTATAAATAAGGAGCTCTAACCTCCACTCTGTCTCCAAGAGTTATTTTGAAGTTAAAGACTGCAAGAGGTTGCAAGTCGTCTAATGGATATTTCTGCGGGAAATATCCATTAAAAGGAAAGCACTAGTGAAATGACCCCTCTGTCTGCAATTTTACACTAGAGATGTTTGTTACCACTATCTGCATCCAAGACCACGCAGCTCCAAAACCCTCTAAAGATCAGGGCCTGAGACTTTTCACAGTAACAGGGACAGTAATTACTCTGGCAATAGCAAAGCTGCTGTGGAGAAGACAAGGCCCCAAGATGTGGAATTCTGGCTTCAGTCTAGCAGTCAGCTCAGCACTAACCCACAAAGCCATGAAAAAGCTAGGAAAGGACCACACAGTATGGATTTTTCCGTTTCTGTTTGTTTTGTTTTGTTTTTTTCTTAACCTCACTGTTAAAATGAAAACACTATACTGATAAATGAACCAAGCACAATAAAACAAAATCAAAATAAATTAGAATAAAAGCATGAAAAATACATGATGACTAAGACCCAAAACCACATCACAGATTGATTTTACATGAATTATCATGGTGAAAGTCAGGTGGCGTAATTAGTTTCTACATCATTACTGCTATGTGCTTTGGAACCACACTTAACTACAGGTACCATTAAAGTTAAGGAATTGCTTCTTTTATGAGGAGAGAAACATTTGCAGCTCTACAAACCACAGCCCAGCCATCAGGGAAAACACACTAACATCTGAATTTAATCATATGTTCCTTCCATCTCAATGAACGGATTTCAGGAAAGTTTAGTACCAATACACTCGTATCACTCCAAGACATGGAAAATACTCTTGGGGTTAAAATACACTTAGATGAAATATTTCAGGGAGTTTTGTAGTTGAAACTGCCATTTTCACATGCCAAGCTTCCCCGAGATTAAAGTCAGTTCATAAAGAAAATGAAAACACTTTTTCCATCTGGTTTGCTCTGCCCATTTTTGAATTTGCTGCTTGCATGCATGGAAAAGAAAGTTGATTTTGCAACATGAAATACTGTGCCTTGCAGATTGTTGAAAGGATCATTACATATTTCTTCCTTTTTCTTTCCTTTTGCTAATAATACTTTTCCAAGCAATAGCTAAATTCTGCGTAACTGTATCTTGACAGCAGATCCCTACACAAGTCAACATTTAAGGTATAATCAATGACATTTAAGATCTGCAAGTGCTGTTCCTACCTGATGAGGATCCTGCTTACTTATTATAGCACACTCTGGTTCTGTACAAAGTGGCTGCATAAAATTGGCTTTTTCCAAGAACGGATAAGGTACCACTTCTGTATTTCCTAAAGATCTTTCAATCCATGACATAAGAAAAACCAAAAACCAACTTCACTATATATCTGCATGGTAATAGGATTTATATAGACTGTAAATCTCTTTTCATCCCCTTTTAAAATACTGATTTCATGATTCTTTCTTAGAAGACTAGGCACCAAAAATAGCTTTCTTTGAATATCTCTGAGTTCTCTCAAAATTTGACTTTCAAAAGCAAAGCTGTGAGACTGAATGAAACTATCTCTGAAAAAGCAGGCGGCCTCCAAGCAAATATCTTGGCTTCTGTCTATCTAATGGGAAAAAATCTATAGCTAAATCTACTTGGACTTTGGTTATCCGCCTGATAATTTTCAGCTCTACATTTCTAGAGAAATCATGAAACTTGAGAAAAAATTATGGGAAAGCATATGGGTTGAGGCTGGAATCCAACCCTTTGGGAAGCCAATACTCCTCCTTATGTTTTTCTGCAAAAACACTAGTTGAAACAAGTCCAAGAACTATTTCCTAAATCTTCTCATTTCTAGGGACTTTCCCCAACAATTTAACACTCTCCTATTCCAAGACACTAAGGCTGTGTTGCCTTCTGACAGCTGTCCAAATTCCTAAGCTTACACCTTTTCTGAATGTGCTCTGAATTCCAGAATGATGCTGTCTGCCAGTGGACCCTCCTTGTACACAGGGTCAAAAAGGTTTGCGTCAGCTGGAATATTATTAACTGGATCCCAGCCACTCCTTTGCATCCAGGAATGGTTTCATGTTGAAATTAGCACTTTTTGAGCAGGTTTACTATCTCTGTGGGGAAAAAATCATTAACTCTGAATAATCCAAAACATGATGTATCTCTAGAAATCTGTGCAGAAATGCAGCTTTCATTTTTCTAAATCTAATCTCTGAAAGAGAAGCTCTGTCTCTTTTGGTGTTTATCTGAATCCCTGGAGGAGTCACTGTTCCACTTGAGATGACATTGTTTTAGTCTAGATTTACTGTAAATCAATGAATGCTGAGTTCACAATTCACTCTGGTTATATTCTAAATGACTTTTCTCTTGGATGATGGCTTGATAAAAGTGTAATCCAACTAAAGAAAAAAGTTCATCACCACAAGTTTCAAAAATGCTTTACTAATTCCTAGGATCACAGAGAAACCAAATGGCACATACGTATCAACAATAGATGTCCTTTCAACACTGAAACTTTAAGTTAAAAAAATATCCTTCCTGGTTTGAAAAAGCATCAAAGAAACTGTCAAGAGTTTCTTGGATCAAATTCAGCTCTGAAGTAGCTTTTTATTTTACAAGGAAGATTAACCAGATGATGCAGGACATTCACATTTCTTTGATTCTTTTGACATTATTCCCTTTGGGATTTCTCTGATCTGTTTCACAGGGCAGTTCTGCTTGAAGCACCTGAAGAGTGCCTATGCCAAATATAATTCCTCCACAGGACAGACAAGAGCTTCTTCTCCCTTATTGACAATCCCTTTGGAGACTGCAGCAGACCTTGGCTGGCCAAAGACAATAGGTCACAACAGAAGGACACACTTAGCCAAAGTTTCAGAGAAGTTTCTAGTCCGAAAAGTGGAACTAAGAAGAAATGGAAAGGATCAGAAAAAAGTCTATAAAATCCTAGCTCAACTGTCAGATGTTCAAAGCTGGGAGCATTTTTGTGGTCATTGTTACAGCCAAACCTCTTCTATCCTGCGATAATTCATATCTCTTTCTGAAAGCATTGCAAAAGAAAAAAAGTTTAATGATTTTACCAACAAAGCATTACAATGTCTTATCTTATATAATGCATCATTAGCCTGTATTTTTAAAGAATTCTTTTGATAATTTCTAGTATTTTGAAAAATTTTAAATCCCATGTGTATCAGTACTTTTTTTTTTTTGTTAAAACCTATATAAAGTTGAGGAAAATAAAATAAATAAATAAAAAAGACACTGTCCATTAGATCATAATCTCCTAGTTGTTTTCTTTCTAGTATTTCCATTTCTGATGGACAGGATACTAATTGTAAAGCAAATCTACAGCCTGTATCTTAAAACAAGATATATTTTCATATTTTCAGTCTATTCAGTCTCACCACACCAGAGTAACATAGAGTAACATAAAATTTACCACTTTTTTAAAGTGTGTATATTTACTTCAGTGGGACTTAAGTGTAATGTGATTCTAAATGATAATGCTTTTGATGAAGGTATAAACCAGAAGGAAAATATGTAGCAGAGGAAGAAAAGTAAAAAGTAAAGACTCTAGACAAAAGAAGCTGTCACAAGAAGAAACTAAGTGAAATGAAGTGAAAAAGCAGATAGCACAGGTAAGAATAATCTGTACTTTGAACAAAAATACAGCCTATATTCAAAACCTATGCTGGTTGATCAAAAAAAACCAAAAAAAGAAAAAAAAAAGTAAACACTGGATATATAGGTAATCTGTGTCCTATACTGATTTACCTATAGCAATGCACTGCATATATTTTTGGGATTACAATTTAGCCCTTTTCACACCGCTAACTGGAAAATAGAAAATGCTCATTCTACAAGAAGGGTCAGGCCTCCCAGCCTGACCTTGGCAGATCAGATCATCCAGAGTGCCACCACACACCACAGGACAAGCAGAGAACTGGGCCCAGCCAGCATGGTTTTAGAAAAGGCAGGTCTCACTTCACCAAGCTTTTATGAAAAGTGACATGCTTATGAGTGTTGTCTACCTAGGTTTCCATAAAGCATTTGATACCATCTCAGGAACAGTGAGGCCAGCAAGACCAGGGCAGTGATTGTTCCCCTGTACTCAGCAGTGGTGAGGCCACACATGGAAGCCTGCGCTCCGTTTCGAGCCCCTCCCTACAAGAAAAGCATTGAGGTGCTGGAGCATGTCCAGAGAAGGCCAACAGGACTGGTAAAAGGTCTGGAGCACAAGGCTTATGAGGAACAGCGGAGGGAGCTGGAGGTGTTTTGTGTGGAGAAAAAGGAAGCTCAGGGGTGACCTTATTGCTCTCTACAACTACCTGCACGGAGGGTGTAGGGAGGTGGAGACTGCTCTCTTCTGCCATGTTTCAAGTGAAAAGATGAGAGGAAATGGCCCTAAATTGTTCAGATTGGATCTTAGAAAAAAATTTTCACTGAAAGAATGACTAGGCATTGGAAAATGTTGCTCAAGGAGGTGGTGGAATCACCATCTCTGGAAGAGTTCAAGAAGCATGTGTCTGTGACCCTTAAGGTTATGATTTAGGAAAAATTATGTGGTGCTAGGCTGATGATTGGACAAGGATTGTTCTTTTTCAACCTCTATGATTCTGTTATTATGTGAAATTTAACGAAAAAAGACCCTCTAGAAAACCTCTCCTCTTCCATTAAGAATTATTAAAAATAGAAAGCAAACAAATCCAATCCTGACAAAATGAGAGAATTATTTTTATTTTCTCCTAGAACATGAAACTGTGCTGGTAACACTATTCTGTTGTCAGCTTAATCTTAAGTAGCACAATTCCTTGGCGCCTCTCAGAGTATTTCAAATCAGTTGCATAAAATCCACAGCAGTTGATTTCAGAATTTGGTCTTTTATCTGGTATAGAAATTCTCTTGTTTATATTAGACATTTGGGCAACTTCTAACTCCACTGACAGAACAAATAGTATCATCATTGAAAAAGCCATTGAAAGCCAGCCTAGTCAGTCTGTTATGCTTTAACCTTGGCAATGGCTCATCTAAAATTAATGGATACAGTAAGGAAGATTAAGGAGATGTTTGTCTTCTCTCTTTAGAGTAAGAACACATTCTGCTCAGATTCAGAAAGTCGAAGCACCATCTCACATTGTATCACAGAACTCAATCAGCAATGTCCTAAAAGAGAGGCTTTAAACTACAATTTATTTTAGTAAAGTAACTGGTTTTAGTCCTTCATCAATAGATATTAGGATTACCACTGTTCAACAGCCTGGTCAGGTCTTTACATATTTAATAGGAGAAACTGATCTTACCTTTGTCCTAAAATGCTTTATCTTTATCCCTAAAGAGATTCGTGGATACTAACAAAGATGCAGTAGGTTAGTCTCCCTAGAAGCATTTTATCATCAGTGGAAACAGAATAAAATTTAAAAGACAAGTTTAAAATGGGAAATAAATAAAGGAGACTTTAAAAGACAAGCAAAACCACTTTGTTTGGATCCTGCTTTCAATCAACCTTTTACAACGTCTGCCCTTTCATGCTGACTACAGAAATTACCAAAGATACACAATCAGTAGCACAACCATCATTCCTGGTAGGAATGTAAAAGCTGGAGGGAACTCTTAGTTGGGAACTCATATTTCTGCTGAATCTGAGAAAGTAAGTTTACAAGGGTAGTATTTACTGTTTCCATAGGTACTAAGCTGTCTAAGGAACCACAGCCATTTCCTTAGACTGCTCATAGTAATTCTGGGGCAAAATCAACAGAAAGTTTATTATGAAAATATTGACAAAACCTTTGCAAGTTTGATCATGGGAAGCAAAATTAGTCTAGTCTTACTGGCTGATATT
The DNA here is from genome assembly GCA_013397195.1 of Hylia prasina. Lineage (NCBI taxonomy): Eukaryota > Metazoa > Chordata > Aves > Passeriformes > Sylviidae > Hylia > Hylia prasina. The sequence continues at coordinate 2,436,726 of VYXD01004382.1, read as the reverse complement.
TACTTCTGCCAAAAGAAAATGATCTAAAATAACAGCATGATGGCAATACAATTATACAGCATAATCAGATTGCTTATTAGTACCTTAAAAACAAACACTTCTTTTTTTCCATGATTACTCCTGATAAATACCATAGACTTGCCTCAATTTTTTTTTTCCAGAAGTAGATCTATTGTTATTTCAAATACTGCTTTATCAACTGTGCTTTTCAGGATTATGCTTACATAACCTATTTTGTCACGTGGGTTACACACATGAAATGCTACCCAAAAAACTGGAGTTAAACATAATGAATAAAACAGGAACGCAATGAGAAGGAGCAACGATGTAAGCAAAATAAAATGCTGGAAATCCACAAAAAATGCAGCCCGAAGCTGGATTGGATTAGTGAGGTTCACAAAAAAAAAAAACTTTAACAAAAGGACTCAAGGGTCTCCTGAACCTCATCTAGAATGCTTCTACCTGAAATAAGCTTACTCCTTTCCCCTCTTCCCTCCTCAAAAAGAGACAGATTCCATATTCACTTCTACTCTCCCATTCAGCCCAGAAAGCTGCTCTTTTTGCCCTTTTTGTTTCTCTGTATGAGGAGTTAGCACACATATGTAATGAATGCCAGTTTTGTACAAGTTTTGGGCTGTGAACAGGTAAAAGCTTATTGACCCATGACACCTTCTGCATATTCCGGCAGGTGGTCTCATTCTAGAGCATTCTTGAGTTGCTGTACATTTCAGCTTCTGTTTTTTTACTGGAAAAAGTTATTTCATTTGTAATATCAACATCTGATATCACTGTAACACTGCTGAAGCCTTTTTTCCTCCCATCCCAAACACAAAACTGGTAATTTTTGTAATCGTGGAAACTTAAAATTGAAAACAGGCAATTTTCTATTTTTTCTACATCATGTGCCCTGTTCCTCTATTATAGCAATGCAAAATGGTGATTTGAATTCCTGGACAACTGTGTACCAGCCAAGACAAATAAAATCACTGTCAGTTTCTTTTGAAACAGTATCTGAATAAGATACAGTCTTTAATATTTCATACTGAAAAAAAACAGATAGTCACTACTACTATTTTAAACTATACTCAACGCATTTTCTTTTAGCCACAGCATGTTAAAGCAACTAAGTAACTTCTGAATTCATTTGCTAACCTTGTATTTAATGTTTTGCATGAGAAATAGCACAAGCAAGTGTATGCCTAGAGACACCACTGCACAAAGTTGTCACAAACATTTTATCATCAGTCCCTTAGCAACTGTTTGTGCAAAACTGCCAATTACTAGCAACTTATTCTGAAACAGCTACTCTTCCTCTTTCATCATGATAGAAACTTTTAGCAAACAGTTCAGCTTTTGCTGAGAATGAGTTTTAAAATTAGCTTATCCATTGTTATGTGTCTTTCCATCATCGTTTAATAGCACCACCATCCCTTCAAGGCAAGAAATAATCTTGTGGGGGGAAAAAAAGGAAAAAAAAAAAAAAAAGGAAAAAAAATTGGTTACTTGTGCTTGCAAAAATAAACCTAGATGCATGTGTCGTAAATCTGGAAAATAAGTCATCATTTATATACAATAGAAGAACTTCATAAAGATTTGCTCCCGTAAGTTGCTCACATATGCTGGATACAATCATTTTTAATCCAAGTAATAAGCTAGTTGCTATGAAGAAATAATTAAATGTTTAGATGGATCTGGCTTTTACTCATATTAATGGAATTCTCTGAAGGTTACTTTTTTCTTCTTCATGCATCCTTAAGACACTGAAAAGGCAGAACACTCCTGTCCTGCCATTTCAGGATTTCAACTTGTCGAATCAACTGCTATTAAATTACAACTGTTACAGAAGACATCTAGGGCCATGACACTTAAAGCTTCTCAATAACAGAAGACAGCTCAAAACCTTTTAAAGAAAAAAACCTTGTATCTGATCCACTGCAGAACTGTGCATCTGTAAAGCTCCAAATGCAGAATAAACCTCTAGGATGTTATCTAACTGCAAATCATACAGTTTTAACAATTAATGCTTAAATCTTTTTGTGAAGATTAAAGCCCATTTTTTGGATGAAAAGAAGACATACAAACTGGTCTCAGCAGCTTGCAGTAACAACCAAGAAGCAACTGCTACGGAGAATAAAAATGAATGCAGAAAAGTACTTTCCTGACAGATTTTTAAGATTTTAACAGACTACTTTCATAAGCAATGATGTGTAAGTGGAGAGTTTAACAGTAAAGTGGTAGTACACACAGTGGTAAACAACCACTTTGAATTTTAGTAGACAGTCTCTGAAAATTATCATAATGAAAATAAACTATTTTCAAGTCACTTGTTTTAGGAACTCAATACCATATCATACGCACTAACTGCCTAGCAGAGATTGTGTCACTGTAATACAGAATGAAATAAATTAGTTTTGGAAGAGTCATGCAAAACACTTCGGTGACATTATCAGAGCAGCGTTGTTTTAACAGACTCATAGGTAAGATGAAAGTAATTTTTACTCAGTCAAGAGTCCAACCATATTTTGACATGAATGGCATATACACTTTGTTTAAAGAATGAACAGATAGTATACTAAGAGGAATCAGAGTGCAATTAGACCTGTGCTTAATTAACACTGATAATTGAAGCACATAAAACACTACTATAAATGCAGAGCTCATATGAGTGTATGGAAGAAGAATGACTGCTCTAATTGTTAAATGAGGGTGGTTATTCTGAGCTTTGCTGTTGCCTGTGAAAATCTGGTACCCAAACTTTTTAAATACTAATCTTTGCTGGTGCTCCCTTTGAAAGATGTAGAAATGAACAGAGTAGCCTCATAATGCTTTTACTCATTTTCTTTGAAACTCCAGTACTGGAAAGCAAAGGGTCCATCTCAGTCAAGAACTGGCCAGTTTGAAAATGAGAATATGCTGTCACTTCTCCTATCAGAAACAACTCTCCAAGACTAAACAGCATCTTGCTAAGATGGCCATAAAAAAAGAGATCATATTTCTTCATAAACAGTCTTACAGACTACACAAAGTAAAGGTTAATGAAGAGAAACAGTCTGAGAAGCCCTATCTGCATAATATTACTGTGAATTACAGCAAAATTCAACTGCCAGAATTTTTCATCTCCTTTTACAGTGAGTGAAAAAAATAACAAAAGGATTTCTAGTTTCTTTTTAAAACAACTAACAATGCACTGCTGTTTGTCAGTGAAAGGTTTTTTGACAAAAGAAATGCTTTCATTGATTACCCTGAATTATAAATTACAGCTCTCTAATTTTTCCTCTTTTAAATGAATACTCTTCACAATCTAGCCTCGCATGTCAGACAAAAACCTGAAACTTTTATAATGGAAATTTAATTATAGTACAACTTTTGCCAGTTGTTATTCCAAAGTCATCCATAATTACGCTCAGGTCATTTAAAGTTATTTTTTTCATTTACTTGGCCAAACATGCCAGTTACACATTGGTTAATCCTCTCAAATTCAACACTATACAACAGTAATTAAGAAAATTACTTTTTTTTTAAGCTAACTGCAAATAAAACATGTGCAGAAATAGTCAAAACAAAGAGCAACTGACAGACAATTTGATTTTTGTTTCTAAGGAACATAAACTTTTAGAATTGAAAAGGCACTTCTGCATGTCAAGAGTAAACACTTATTTTTACCTTTTTGCTTTACATGCATATTTCCATAGGATAATTCTAAAAGATATTAGTCCACTACAAACATGATTTTCTACTGCAAAATTTCAGCACCAAAATACCTTCAGAGAGCTTTTTGAAAGTTCTGAATCATGAAATAACAAATGAAACTGACCTCTCCCTTTCCCAAAACAAAGCCCTTCTCTCTCCTTCCAGGAAGTGGATCAAATTTAATGGAATGAGTAAGCATGAACTAAATGCAGAGATAGTTATTAGTGTATTTTAAATAATAACAAGGGTGCTCAAATGATAGTATAAATTAAAAGACAGCTAAATGCAGACATCAGAAGTATAAATTTGAAAATACAGTTGTTGAAAATATTTGAGATGGTTGGGCATACTGAAATGCAAGAGACACAAATCATTAACTTTACTGGCAATTTGATTTTAATGTCCTCTATTTGTCTTTAACACAGTACCTCATGATAATGCTAGGCAAAGCCTTTCCCAATTTTATTTCTTATTTCTTCTTAAGATATTTAGGTTAGTATTTCCTTGCTGATGCTTTCCAGTAAAATGTTTTAGTTCCTGGGCCAGAATTCACTTAGCAATGTAGACATGGGGTAGGAAGAAAAAAAGAATACAGAGCAGCTTTCCTAACTCATATGTTTCGGGCCTCTTAAGAGTCTGGAAGAATCTCAGCTCCATGGAGATGTCCCTCTCTGCCTAAACAACACGCTCAGCAGCAATTATTAGATCGATTATCAAAAAACCTATTTTTTACAGCTGTAAGAAGCTGAGGCCTAGTGCTCTGTGAACTGTCTCAACTTTATTTTTGTTGTAAACAGAAATGTGATGCACACTTGCTCATCAGGAGAGATCCTTGGATTGTAGGAGAGCATTACCTATTTATAGCATTGCAACAACCTAGGACTCCCTCTGAGGAGGGAGAATTTTTTAACTCCAAAGTCAGGATACCTCTTCATCAGGATCTGCCCTGATTGCAGGTCTCAAAGTTGACACATAGCCTACAGTCTAAGCTATAAAGTTGTAACTGAACTTTATAGAAAAAGGTAATACCAGACACGCCAGAACTTGGCATCAGCTTTTCTTCCTGGGAACCTTTAGGAAGTTGGACTGAATTCTGCATACCACTCAACATTTGCAAAACAAACAGGTTTGCAAAGCCAAAATGCCTCCCGAGCACTGAAGAAACCTGGAAGCACCTGAGTGGTGTGGTTGCTTATTTTCCTTTGAAGTGAGGTAAAATTAATATACCCTTCTTTCTAGAAACCTTTGATAAGTACATTTTTTTGTAATTTGAAAAAAATAAAAAAACCCCAAACTACTACAAGGTTTAAAAAACTAAAGCATCTCTGTGTTTCTACATCATTCCTGGATGTTTCATGCTTCAGACACTTCAACAGAATTGTGCAGTTACGTGTTTTTAAAGCTGGCCAAAGCTGCTGGGCAAGATAGCACACGGTCTAACAGTCTCAAACAAAAGAGTGAGCCTTAAAATAGTAAAACCAAGGAGCATGCCTGTCTGTTCATCCATTTCCATCTTTCAACACCCTTTAAAAGCACTGGCAAATTTCACCCAAATAACATGCTTAAAATTTAAACTGATTTGACACAGTACTGCCAGAATTTAATTCCAGAAGATGAGAGAACCAAACTAGTGCCCCCATTCAGGAGGCTCAGGGCAGACAAGCAGAAGTCTAACATCAAATACTCCATTTGACAACAGATTTGCGCTTAACTGGGTGCTCCCTCCTGCCATGCAGGTCTGTCATAAGGGAAAATGGGATTACCTTCACAAGGTGGTGATATTTAGTATCATAGATGTCTGTGGGACATCTTATTTTCTGACTTCTAAAACATAAGGACTTTTTAGACTCAGCTCAGAAGTTCACACANTCGCAGCTTTACACCTCTTTTTTTTTTTTTTTTTTTTTTTTTTTTTTAAAGCAAGAAACCTGCTCTTTAGAGCCTGAATTCCCTTTGGCCATAGGGTTGATACATTCATATGTACATGTGAAGGAAAAAGAGATGGGGATATATGTAGGTGTCTGTATATACACGTACATACTCTTCAGGTACACACAATCAGTTATTCTTTTAGACACAAATATACTTTGGTCACTTCATAAAAGATTTTGCTTTTGTTTTGAATAAGACCAAGTCAGAGGAAAAGCCATACTTTCCTGTTTCATTTGCTGAAGTTTTTGCCAAAAGATTAACATAATTAAAAATGAAGTTTGCCTGTAAGTGGAAGACACTATGGTATAATTGTATGTGAGAATTGGAACAGCTGATGTAAAAACAGGCCTCAAAAGAGGGGAGAAAGTGCTCAGCATAGAGTTGGTAAGGATAAATTTCAAGGCACCCAGGAAACTTCACTGCAAAGACACAGAATGCCCTTTCCTGTTGTTTTTAATTGCTTTTAATAACAGAGTACCAATGCATTCATTTAAATCTGCAGTAATAATATACTTCTGAGAAGAGAGAGATCCAAAGCATGTATGAAACAGCTTATACTTCATTTGTTCAGAACAGAGTAATACTAAGGAACACCCAGTAAAAACAGTATTTTTTTACAAGTATTTACAAGGATTTTTAATTTACCACTTCCATTAAAGCTGCCCAAATACCACTTTTTTATTTATAACCAGTACACTCCCAGCTTGCTGGGTTTTTCTCACTCCATAACAAGCAACTCTTCCTGAATTGAAGTTGGGTACAATAATTGTTTGAGTGTGTGTTTTTGAGCTTATCCTTGTAACTAATAAGAGACTGCAACAAAGACTGGAGATGAAGATATGTCACGGGGGAAATTATATTATCTGCTTTTCCTTAAGGGTCATTATGTTTTCTTCACATTCCCTCCACCTGGCAGATGTGAAATTAATAATTTTGCCCCTCAGGTTTGCTCTAAGTTAGTGAAGGTTCATTTGTCTCAAAGAGCAGGTTAATTTCTTCCTCTGCAAATGTTTTGAAATGGAAATCTATTAAAGTGAAGAAATAAGTCTCCATTTATATGACTGCTTTTCACAACCAAAGACATGGAAGTTATTTTTATATACACTCTGTTTCCATCTGTATAGTAACCCAGCTGTAACTGTCAGGAAAGAATCCCAAATGTTTCTCCTTATTCTAATGTGGAGCTTCTCAAAAAAAACCTGATCTGACAGGTTTCATGCTCTGTGTCCTTACCAACACTATGTGTCTACATTACTTTTATACTTCAGCACATGTGTCAGAAAGAGAGCCAATACACCTACATATTCGCAGCAGTTTTCCTGTCGTTTTTTCCCCTCCCTTTCAAGTGGTGGGGAAATGTTCTGTTTCTCAAGTGAGATTTCGGGATGCTCTAACCAAAAACTATTTATTTAGGGACCAATGGAGACACAAAAATGCAGGTACTAGTAATTTCTACATAACATCAATTCTCTTGGTTGCCAATATTAGGAGACGTTTTTGTGTTCACAGGCTGAAAATTCACTGAATGGAGAACCAACCTGTGATTTTCCCCTGCAAAGGAAAGACATGTGTGGGATGAAAGGGCAGATACTCTCATACTGTTCATTTCCTAAAAGAAAATGTTCTGTTTTCGCTATCAATGGCAACTACAAATCCAGAGAAGCATCCAGAATGATAAAGTGGAACTCGAACTTTTGTCTGTGATGAAGTATTTCCATCACACTGCACCTCACTGTTTATACAGCTTCAGACAAGGACAGGATTATGGAGGAAAGATCATGATACATCCCTGTGTATTAAAGCAGAGTCCAGGAGAATTTAACAAACACTATGGTGACAGCTTCTCTTCCCAGATTTTGACAGAAACTTGGAATCACAGAATAGCTGAGGTAGGAAGGGTTGGTTCATCTGGTCCAACCCTCATTGTATACCACCCTTGCTCTACCAGGACCAATTACAGCATCTTGTATGATGTCCAGGTAACTTTTGAGTATCTCCAGTGCTCTTTACTCACTCACAAAACCGTTTCACCACAGAAGGAGTTCGGGTTCATCAAGCATGACTTCCCCTCTGTGAATCCATTCTGACTCTACCTGATCATGTTTTGTCCACTGTGTTCCTGGAAATGGTTTCCAAGATTGGTTGCTCCATCATCCTCCCAGGGTTTATGGTGAGACTGTCCAGACTGTAGTTTTTTGTTTGGTGGTTTTCTTCTTTTTTTTTTTTTTTCCAGAACTTAAAGGACTCCTAGGGGAAATTCTAGACTGTGAGACAAGGAGGAAGAGAACTGGATTTAAAGAGATTTTTATATGGAAGGAATTTGGATTATGTGGGTTTTTACCACCCCAAGATTCCTGATAACACAAGGGGAGGCTGTTCTGTAACACAGCATCAGAGAAGTCATCTCAGTAAGTAGCACCTTGGGTGCTTGTTTCCAGACAAGTGGCTGCCAAAGAAGAACTTTCACACACTAGGCAGTCCTGAACACCATTTGTGTTTTCTGAAGGGCCCCTTCCAAGAAGATGCATTTCTGTTTTGTTTCCCCATCAGAAGTAAGTGACCTGAGATATATGACACATGGACATATATCTCACGACGCAGTATTTCCTTGGAATTCTTTTAAAATCTTTCCATTTACCTCCTGCACATCCGAAAGCTGCAATTCACCTGCTACAGTGCAGACAATCTGAAACTAGCTTTTACCCTTAGGAGAAATTGACCTTATGTGAGATGGTTTGTGCATCGGAACAGCATGAGAAAAAAGGACAATACAGTAGGATCTTACTTTCATAATAAAACCATAAATAAAATATAACTTCACTGTGGACTTCTAGTTCTGATAAATTGATGCAACTTTCTACTTTAGTTTATTACAGTTTCAGGTTAGGAATGGAAACTTTAGAAATACCTTGGAACTGTTCCATGGAAAATAAAATGGTGCAATACCTGCACCCTACTCCTCAGGGTTCAGGTGTCTCTGACCTGAGGTCTAGCTCTAATACAACACAAGCTGCAAAAACCTTGGTTAAAACTTCTGAAGAAAACTGCTAAGAGAAAGAGCTGTGGAAGAAAACCCTGCAGTATAGCTTCAAGTTGACATTTTCCTATGATCACAAAACTAAGCATTTAAGACTTTGTTATATGCCTGAAAAAACCCTGAACCTCTTCACAGGTTGCTATACCCCATGGTATAGCAACAAGAAGGAATAACTTAATTCCTAGTGACACTAAGATCCTTGCTCTTGAGACAAAAAGGTCAAAAGATTCAAGTCTTGCAGGACAGAGGAAGGAAGCTGCCATTTCAACCTAGAGAAGTTCTTAGGAAGGAACTCATCTTTCCTAATGGTGACATAGAATGGGGAAGAGCACAGAAATCAGCAGTAAGCACCACTGAGTTTCAAGAAAGATTAGGGCATGGACATTGACAAAGTGAAAGACTACCTAGAGAATTAATAAAGGAAGCTGGGGGGGTGGGGGGGGGGAGACAGGGAAAACCAACTGCAAAACTGACTTATTATTCAGAAGAAGATGACTTATTACACACAAGAAGATACAGACTGTTGTTCCTGTAGGACCTCCATGTCAGGGGGCAGGAGGAAAGTGGTGGCACTGAGTACTGTCCAGCACACCTGAGCACACTGAATTTAAATGCAGGGCTCGAGACAGTTCCTGGCCTGTGCCATCTGCCCAGAGATACTTCTGCCTGGTGCAACCTAATGCAGGTCTGAATTGATTAGAGGGAAGAGGACACTCATTCCATCAGTGTACTCTGACACATGTAGATTTTTGTTACTAGACACATCAGACACAATGCCAGTGGGCAGCACAGAACTAGTGAAATAATTTTGACACCTTGGAAGATTAATCAGCTGAAGCCAAAGCAATGAGCAAACTGAGAAACACAAAGATTATTCTTTTTCAAGGGAGGGGATTTAAAGAGTTCCTCTACCCTGTTCTTCCAGATTGTAACAAGCCTTCTAGGAGTAACAGACATTTTACAACAAACCGGCAGCAGTGTTTCAAGAGCTCAGTCGTACTGGGAGTAACAGCTTCCCTCCTGACAAGCACAGGTGATGAGATAGAAGAGACAGCAAAATCAACTATGTTAATTAAAACATTGCTGTTATTTCATTGTATGAAAATTATTGGTTAAATTGACAGTGATTTTTTTTGCAAATACTCCAGGGCAGCAATTGTGTCTTAGCACAAAGAAGTAGAGATCTGACTGTTAAAAAAACTCCACAGTTTGGGATAATTCATCAGAAGATTCTTTTGTGGCAGTCTTTTTATTTTTTATTTAATTTTCTTAAATTCCAATAGAGTTTTCTGGTTCAGTAAAGGAAAACATGCTAATTTTCAGAAATTATGCCAAATGTCACAGTGAAAAATAGAATTATGAGAAAAAGAAAACAACTTTCCCTAGGGGGCCTTAACAATCCCGTCCCTTAGCAGGAGGGAGGATTTTATTTTAACTTTTCTTCCTAAGGTAGCTGTCTTTAAGACGTATCTGCTCACCAGCAGATTCAAGGAACAACATAAATTAAAGTCTTCTAAAAGAGNTAAAAAAAAAGAGGACAAAAAAAAAAAAAAAAAAAAAAAAAAAAAAAAAAAAAAAAAAAAAGAAAAAAAAATTGCAGGAGCTCATTTAGCAGTTCTGCATTATTCAGGTGTGTTTTAACTGGGGCTCTGTTTCACCACCAGAATGCAGGGACACAGACCAGATCAAGATTTGTATCATGCAATGAATGTCAAAGACAAAGCATGCTGGAAAGCCCTGAAATAAATAAATAAATCTCCCCACAGAAATACTGATATGGATAAGAAAAAACTACAAAACACAGCCTATCTTCTTAATCCTTCAACATATCTACTTTAGTTTTACTATGGACAGTTCCACTGGTTTTGGGTCAGATTGGGTCTCATCAGGAACAAGAGTGATAGAAGAGCTCCAAACTGGAAGTAGGTTTAGATCAGATATTAGGAAGAAATTCTTTACTGTGAGGGTGGGGAGGCAGTTGGAACAGGCTGCCCAGAGAAGCTGTACATGCCCCATCCCTGGCATTCTGCATTCTAGGTTCACAACTCCTTATGAGATGGTGTGGGGAGAGGGAGCTTTGAGCATAGGAGCAGGTGATTTAAATCCCAGACAACCTGGGAAGGCCACCATTTCACATCTTTAAATTAGAAAACCCCTTTTTTTCTGACTCAAATGTGGTTCACCATGGCCAAAATCCATTAAACTCCTTCAAACCTGAACTCCACATTCTAAGTTAAATCTAATCCAGGCCCGAATGTAATTCTTTGGCTTTCCAAGAATTACACTGAAAGAGCACTTACATTATATTTCATCAAAAGGAAACAAAGCACTTTCTGAAGTGGCAACTGCTTCAGTGAGTGTGATGCAACCAAGTCTGGAAAGATTTTTTTTTTTTGCATTCTAATTATAGATCCCTTTATTTAGTAAAGTTGCAGATAAAACTTGTCTATTACAAGCCTCTGAAATCTCATTTTGCTAAAATGAAAACATATTTCAAATGCTTTGGAGAACTATTAAGATTATTGAATGTCTAGCATACTGCTTCAAGTCTCCAAGTGGTTCACTATCTTCCCCTAGGGAACAGGCAAGCAGCATGCAATTATCACAGTAATTAAAAAGGTGCAATGATTCTTCTCTTAAAGACTCCTGTTTTATTAATTCTATGGTATGCTTTGGAGACTGGCATTATTTTACTCCTACCCAGCTTAATTATACTGTCATTAGTTTATCAGCATCTCTTTTTAAACCCTTGGGCCAGTTATTAGCATGTCACTTGCTAACAGTTAACCAATAACCACTACACCTTCAAAGCAGGCTCTTCTGCTATAAAAAAGCCAATTTGTAGAGACAGATTTAATACCATCATTCAATTTACATTTTTCAGTCATTTAACTTTCTACTTTTAATTTAAGAAGGTTACTGTTTAGCTTAATGAAAACACAAATAATTCTGATGTACTACAAGACCTTACCAGGTAATAAAACACTTCCAGTACACAGTGGTTTATGAAACTGAATGCCTGTTTTAATACTCAACAGCACGTACCACTGGGAAGAATGGAAAGCATATGATATTCTTAAATATAAATAAAAATCTGGATATCACCCTCTACTAAGTCTGGCTGAGATGGAGTTAAATTTCCTTCATAGCAGCCTCTCTGGCACTGCATTTTGGATTTTTGACTAATCCAAGGTTGGTACCACAACACAACCCGACAGGACAGAGAGGCTCACTTACACAGCACTCAGTAATGCATTACCTGATCATACAAGCAGATGAAAAAAACTATTAGAAAAACTGTTTCATTTTAAAATAACTGAAATAACTTAAAAAAACTTGTGTATTAAATATGTACTTACCTTGCCTAGACAGACATTTACATTACTATGAAGGGCATAGTGACCCAGAAACCCTCCTGAAAGGAACTATATTTCATTGTTATGCTCTACCTTTTACTAAGCTGAAGTTATCTTAGCCTAGTAGGGAAAAATCTTATAAATACAAAATACTTAACTATTATTATAATTTAGCTGTACTTCTTTTTGGAACTTGTTATTAAATACCTCTTTCCAGTAATGAGAGGAAGAAAAATACCAAAATTAACATCAAAGAATTAGTACTTGTATAAGTTTGCATCTTCAGAACATAACAGAATATAACTGACAGCAGTTATATTTTCATTTTGTGTTTGACATCACACCAATTCAACTGAAATGACATTTACTCACTGACAGTTGGCCAGGTGACCTTACAAGAAGTATATGCAATGGGAATATATTATTTCTGTTGAAGTACGTAATTTTTCCTGTTAAAAAGGAAAGTAAGACCAAATAATTCTTTAAAAGACTAGGAACAGTAAGCTAATACCACTTGTTACTCCCTTTTCCTCTAGCTACATAACTTACTATCTTCCACCAGCTTTACAGCAGCAGAGAGATGATTCAAAATATTGAGGGAAAATACTGACCAAAGAAAATCAAGGTCACATTTTATTGCTCTATTATTTTCTGAGCAGTTAAATCCCAAACTAATATCACTGCCAGTCTTACTGAAAATTATTCTACAATTGCTTCCATATAAAAGGTGAACTTTGTATGCTATTACAATCAAAGGTCAGCTCTATTAATTATAACATCCAAAACAGGAGCCAAAATTGCTACAAGACACCAGAAATCGCACCATCTCATTTAGTAAAGAGACATGCTGTCAGTCACTCAAGAAAGCAGTCCTTTGCTAAACCCCATCTGCTAATTGAGACTCAACAGTGAATGCTTTTGCTGTTACACAGGATCTCTTTCCACTTTATCTACAAGTTTGATATGACTGACATTGAAAAAAGAAGCATGAACAGTCATGATTTCTTCTACAGTCTACAGCGGCACAGAAGGTTGCTTTCAAGGTCACTGTAGCTGGAAAATGCTAATAGGTTATACTTAAAAGCATTCAGTCTTAACTCCTGCAACTGGCTGGTTTAAGAGAGACAGTAAAAACTCACGAAAAAGTGAATTAACTTATGTCTTCAGCCCTAGAAAGATGCTTACAACTTTCCTTTCACTTTGGAATACTCACCAGCACATTTTGTTCTTGTTTTGAGAGCTGGGCCAGGAGATCCAGTTCCTCCTTCACCTGGTCTTGTAAGTAATACACTGATTTCATATTCTGTATCAGGATCCAGGTGGCCAATCTTATAACTTGTGGAGTCCACGGGTTGTATGTCATACCAGCTTCCACTTGAAGTTCGATACTCAACTTCTCTTTGGATAATGGGTCCATCCCCATTGATGGAGTTGGCATTGAGCTGTATCCAGAGGTAAGTTGCACCAACTGAGGACAGCTGAGGTGGAGCAATGGGAACTGGTGGCTCTGAAAAACAGTATGGTATGATAACAAGCTGTGATTACACTTCCATTTTTTCTGCTTCTAAAACATTCAAATAAGCAACGGGGTTTCTACTACATTAGAGGTGAAGACTGCATAAAAATATGGATATGAAGAAATCACCACTACAGACTGACTTATTTTCATTAAACTGCAATATTCAGATTCTTTTGTTTATGCACTTGGAGATTTTAACCTGTAGCTTTTGGTTTAAACCACACAACTTGAAGCTTTTAGTTTATACCACGTAACTTCAAACCAGGTGCAAATGGAATTCTATTCACTAGGCATTCCATAGCAACTCCCAATTTAAAAAGAGTATATCAGGTTTTCTCATACAAATACAGTTTGTTCTGGATATTAATATTAATCCTACTCCAAACTAGTATTTTTAAGCTAAAATTTATATTGTAGCCTATCCTTACACATTAAGAAAACAGGAATTTCTGCACCGAAACAGAAGTAATTTTTTATTAATTATTTTTCATGTACTTAAGTACTCAGCCTTCATATTTTCAGACTTCTGTGTAAGCAGAGTAAGTACAGTAATTCTTCAAGTTCTGTACTTTGGTTAAAATTAAAGAGCTTCTAAATGAAAGCTGGGGGATTTCCTGAGCTTTTACTAGAGGTCTGTTTCTACTACATGTAATGGCTATTTTCACTAACTACCACACAGAAATTGTACTCTGTGTGACAGAAGCATGCATGTGATACCCAGATAGTTTGGATCCTAAAGATTTCAAAACCGACCAAAGTTTCAAACCCACTTTAATTTACTACATGATGGGCATCCTATTTTAAATTAGGCTGCAGAAATAATTTGCCGACATCATCTCTTTTTGAAGGTAAATAACAAATTCTTTTTTCCCTACTGGTTAAATTATTCTGCTACTTCATGCATCATATCTGCAAAGAATTCGCCTTCCTGTTGGTTAAATATATTCATGTAGAATGAAATCAAGCCACCATAATAAGGCACTGTTTGATCCAATATTCTTAACATATCTATCAGCAAACACTGCCACCTTCTTAAGGCTACACAGAATATGCAATGAATGCAGGACATCTGTCTTCCCTAAGCTTTAGATTCAGATTTATCCTCTTCTGCTAACCATTTCCCTCTATGTTGAAATACAGGTAGTCAAATAGACAAGAAGTTGAATTCATGTATTTCATCATTTTGTCATGGTCTTCAAAGTCACAGTTAAAGCAGACAACATAAAAAATGAAGCAAAAAAGGAGAAAGGATCTCCGGGAAGCATTCAATATTTCCTGAGGAATAGCAGAATTGCTATTTTAACAAACATGCAATTATCCTACAGTAGGCTACCTTTTTTTCATTTATAGAAAGACTAACTCAGAGCACGAAGTACACTGAAGATTAGCTGTGCCTCAGATAGATGGTGTTTCTAATTAGCAGGGTACACTTGTATGCAAGCTTCGATCTGTGCAATCTGTTAGCAATTGCTGAAATACAACACTAGCAACCAGAGAACACAGGTGTCATCACTGTGTTTTTCATCTTAACAAAACTAAATGATTACTATCATGAAAAACACAATACAAAGGGCAACAAACCAGAACATCTCCAAAGGTATCTATTAAGCATTACTAATTGGAATAGACATAAATATAGCTTAATATATTGTGGCAGATTGCGGGATATAAAGAATATTGTTCAGATTTTCAAATCAGCAGTGAAAGCATTGTTTTGTCAATAGCAATATATGGCAAACCGATGTCATTGTTGAGTTAAAAACATACTGTAGTTTTATTGAAACTATTCTTCCTATGTATATAAACTATGGCTTCATACAGGGAGAGTATGTGTGGAAACAGTTCTGACTTGACTCAAAATGATTTAGCATCAATTTAAATCATTAGGCTGTTTTGTGAACCAAGACATGAAATGGGACTTTTATAAAGCATCCTAAGGCATTTACTTAGCCATGCTGAAAGAACAGTTAATTACTTTCAAGTTTCAAATGCTACTAAAGGCTGTTGAAGTGCCATTCAAAATGCAAACTCAGGAGTTAGGTCACTAAGGTTAGTGGTTACACCAATTCATTCCAAATATTACAAGTACTTGAAACAGACAGTATTTTATTGTCTTTTTATACCTCAGGGCATGTTTTTCATTTCTCTGGGACCACAATGAAAAAGGTTAATTCAAGTTACATTAATTCAGCAAAGCCTGCATACACTGCATTTTCATACTATTAACATGGTTTAATACCAAAAGTTACTTTCTTCCTAAAACTAGCCTTTCATTACAATATGATGCTTGCATTAAGTGACTGGTTTAAAAACATGAGACTCAGTTAAGCACTCTAATACAAGCACTGTATATCCAAATATAATGAACTGATTTCATAACTGAAGTCTGAAATATATTCTTCTGCCTTTTTTTTTGACAGAATGATTTAATATTTTTAGGATGCTAAGGAGTTGGAATCACTTAGGTAAGTACCACACAGCAGCACTACTGTCCTTCACTAAAAGCAGTTTTACTGGCAGCCACTGAGGTAGTCTCAATTAAATAACATGCAAATTAGTACCTTTATGAAACAGTACTACAGACTTGATATTTCAGGGCTTGGTATGTTCAAGGAAGGATTTTCAACTGACAGCAGAAACAAGTTTGTAGCAGTGGCTATTTAGTACAATGACTTAGTTTAAAGAGGAGTTCTTCCTCGCAGATCTCCTCCTGAAGTAAACAAAGCTACTCAGTACTGTGAAGCCCTTTTAAATGTAGGTTTTTAAAACAGAATATTAACTGAAAAGAAGAAGGTAAGTGGATCCATATTTCAAATTTTATGCCTTTTAGACTTTGAACAGACATGTGACCTCCTCTTAAATTCTCTGACAAATGACAAAGGGCACAATCCCTTAGGGAAAGGAAATAGTGGCTGCCTTACAAAGCCAGATGTCTGCAGGTGACAGAAAGCTTTAAACAGGTGCTCTCATACATACATATATGGATCTCACCCTACATAAATGGATCATTTATATTAAATATGAGAAAAAGACAGACTTTATGATAAGATGCTGCCCTTCTCTTACACAGAGGATAAAAACAAATGTAGCCACACATGAATGTAAACTATTCTTTGAATAACTTTTTACTAATTGAAAACACTTGAATCTGTGAGTCCTTCCTTTAAACTGATTTGTACTTAAATTACATAGATTTTTCCAAACATTTTCTACAGTATCTTAACATCTTTTACTTCGCAGTTCTTTTAAAATTTAAATTGGGAGGGGAAAGGCATCACACTGAGATGCCACTGGAGATGCAAATCTCTAAGATTTAATGAGTTAAAGAAGACAAAAACCAGATCTTTCTTCTCTGCAGCTCAGAAGCACTATCTTGAAAAATGACAAAACCTACCTCCTCACTTTTTGCAAAGGCATGAATGTGTATATGTTTACCTTCCCCTCTTTGTCACAAAATCATAGAGTCATGTTGGAAAAAATGTCCATGATAACTGAATTCAACCTTTGACCAAGATGCCAACTAAACCATGGCACCACGTGAATGTTTTCAGGAATGGGGACCGCACCACCTCCCTGGGCAGCCCCTTCCAATGTTTAATCATCCTTTCAATTAAAAAATTCTTCCTGATGGCCAACCCAAATCTCCCTGACAAAGCTGGAGGCTATGAGTCTTGTCCTGTCCCTTGTAGTTTGGGAGAAGAGGCTGACCCTCATCTGGCTATGACCTCCTGTCAGGTACCTGTAGAGAGCAATGAGGTTTTTTTGCGCCTCCCTTTCTCCAGACTGAAGACCCTCAGCACACAGCTGCTCCTGACCCACTCTCCAGACTCTTCACCAGGTCCTTGCCCTTCTCTGGACCCACTCCAGAACCTCAATGTCTTTGCTGTAGTGAGGAGACCAGAACAGGACACAGCACTGAAGGTGTGGCCTCACCAATGCCAAGTACAGGGGGGACAATCACTGCCCTGGTCCTGCTGGCCACACACAGGCCAGGGAGCCACTGCCACATGCTGGCTGAGGTTCAGCCCACTGTTGACCAGCACTCCTGTGTCTTTCTCCCCAGCTCTTAGTACTTGTGTAGTCCCAGTTTACACTTATCTTCCCTCTCATTTCAAAACACCTCCTAGTTTGCCTTTCCTGTCACTCCCATCACAAACAACCTCATCTGGGTATGCAGCTTCTTGTTCTTGCACTCCTCACTGTCCACACATCCTTAATCCATCATCATTTTACTCTCAAAGTACAAGGATTCAGCAAGATGGAAGACTGTATACTAAAAGCACACAAATGATAAACTCATAGGTCTTGATCCCTGTGCCTGGATCCAGCCTGCCCCAGAGGAGCTCAGATCCCTGCTTGCAATTAAATTCCGTACACTGTACCTAGAATTTTGGGGAAATTTGAAAGATGAACTCAAAGAAGTCTCAGAGTCTTGTTGGATTTTATTTAGTAGTTTGTTAACTAACTATGTTTGAGAACAGATTTTCTCAGGAAGAGAAAAACATCATTCTTGACATAACTAGAACCCTTCTGAAAAAACATTACTGCTTCAAAGTCCAGAGCCTTCAGCACTTTCCTAGGGCAAGGGCAAATTTGCTAAGATGGATAAACTGTATCAGCTCTTCTAGTTGGAGGTTTTCTCAACACCTCCAGGCTGAGACACACACCCACACTGAAAAATTTAAGTCTCCAGTCAGTTTGCCAAAAAATGAGCATATGAAACAGGACTTCATTATAGGAATTGTTAGGCAACAATAAAAGTAAGTCCTAATGTCAGCACTGTTGGTAAATAAAGGGGTACAGATAGTGATGGATCCAGCATGAAAGGTTAGCTGGAGAGAGCAAAAACAGACGCCAAGTGTCTGTGTATGTTTAATGTATGAGAACAACTGATATCATGGATAAGTAATTGTTGATATTTTCTTACAATGTCGTCTTGTCAAAATGACTTTGCCCTCCACAATAAATTCTTTGCTCTAGAGGTCCTGAAGAGGTTTGGTTCTGTTCCCGGTGTTAAATTTTCCACTTGGAAAATGCAGACATTTAAGCTGCCAGCATTACAGATGGCTACCTCTCTATGCCCTTTCTTAAAAACCTAACCAAACTCCTTTTAACCAATTTGACACCTAGGTTTACCTTGTTTGAACTCAATAAGCAGTCTGAACTCTGTAATAATCTGATGTCTGCTAGACAGGCTCATTCTGTTCTCCTAAATCTAATCTGTGTTGGATCTGCCCACTATTAGAAAACTTCAACCTAGGGATTGTATGTAGAACTCTAATTTACTTCACCAAATACATTTAATCAATTCCACCCGACTATTTTCCTTTTGCTCAATGTTTGATTACTTTTATGTCATCTATTAGATACGAGCTGATGTTTTTTCACAATAAGTGGGTTATCTGACAAGGCCAATTTCATGTCTCCCATTAGATAAAGTGACATTTCAATCCAATTCTCTGACAAACTTAGATGAGGATACTGTGCAGTTTGAGCACACACAATGACACTGCACTTGTCTTTTCAGCCTTTCTTATCAGAACAAACACTCAGGCAAATTGAAAACCTCCCCTTCAGGATTTATTTAAATAGAACAATCAATACTTTATTTCACCAGCCCCTAAAAGGCATGTAAGCTACCACAAACAAGTTTTAAAAAAAAAATCCCTTTCCTTCCCCCCGCCCCCCTTTTTGAGGCCAGACTAATTGGTCACTGACAAGCTTTTTCTCATTAACTAGACAATATTCATGTTTACAATTATTTAATAACAGAACTGACAGCTCTTTAATTGCAATTTTTCTCCCCTCCATACTGCTGAAACGTTGCTATAACCTGCTCACTAAGGTAAAAAAAGAAGACAAAAAAGAAGAACACCTGGCAGTTTCTTACATGTCTTTCATTTTCAGGATTTCATTCCTATTCCTTTGTGATTGCAGGTTTCATTTGCAGCACCTGAAACTGGCAGCCCTTCTGCTCTTTTCAAGAGTTCTGGTACCTGGTCTCCAGTGCCACACAACGTCATGCCACAACAGCACTACAAAGCTTAAAGATCTCTACACACGTAATTGGAATCTACTTAGAGTACATTCCTATTTAGTGAAACTTTGTCTACAGAATGAATGTTGTACAGAGTTCTACCCACTCCACTGTGCAAACATCTCTACTTAAAGGCAAATATTTTGAAAAAAGCCTTATTCCAGTGCAGAACTTTTTGCAACTTGAGCTGAAGGTTCAGTAACCAGAATGAAACAGAGCATGTTAAATGTCAAGAACTGATTCTCTTTAACTTACAAATGCTCCGTTTGACTCTCCTGTCATTCTAGCAATGTAATTCCAAGGAACTTCCTTGTAAGTCAGTTTAGTTACACCAGCGTAAATGAGAAGAGAATTAAATTCATTGTTTGAAACAAAGAGGGGGGAGTAATTACACCACTGTTCTTACACATACTATTATTAAGCCATCAGCAATTCCCAAGTATCCTAAACATTACATGCAGTGTGGGCACATGTACATTCTTCATGATTTATGGATGGCAACGGATTAAAAAAAGATCTAGCTGCACTGAAATCAACCTGTTATCTTTGAAATCTGCTAACTGATATTGCAGAAAACACACTAAAAATTAGGAAATACAATTTCTTAATTATAGCTCATCAATGAAAAAGTATATTTATTAATTAGCCCCTAATGCTGCTGTTCAGTACAGTCATCTAATGTTTTACAGCACAATGTTTAAAATGAGTCATTTTAGGTCAGAAGGAATGACCTGCAGGTGGTCTCATAAAAGCTCCAACACAGGCAATGGGGATTACCATAATTACTTAGCCACTCTACAAGTAGTTAATGGGATTACACCCTAAGGCTATCCACTTGCTCACAGTGCCCAGTGCAAATTTTCTGAAAGAATCTGGGTAAGCACAAATGCTTTAATGATACGCTTCATAATTTCATCTATTGCACCTCAAAAGGAGCACTAATAAATTAAAACACCCTAAATCAAAGAGACTGAGAAGAAATCAACTCCTTTGGCTTCCTGTACCTCGCATCACTGACGCAGTAACTCCTCTCTCTGCCTCTTTCAGGCAGTGTTTATTCCTGGTTGTTTTCACTGGTGTTAGGTCTGAAAGATGCTTAATCATTCCTACCTAGTCCACGCTTCCTTTCTTTGCTGACTTTCATATGTATCTATTTTTGGCCATCTACTTTATTTTCTTTTCATGCTTGGACCAAAATAACCTCATTTTTTCCACCATGCCTTGTAATTATATTCTCATCTCACCCACTATGTTTGTTTCTTTTTTCATCTGTACATTCAAATAGCTCTTCTATGTTTTTATGCTACAATTTGTTCTGTCTTGTTATCTGCATACCCTGTTTATTTCCAACATCCTTCTCTTGTCCTGTTTCTCTTCATTTTCTCTACAACATGTTCACTAAAACCCTATTCTTGCTTTTGGAAAAGGGATTATTCTTCATTACGGCTTTCTTGCATCTTCTTCTGCTGGTGATAGATTATTCCCCTTTCTACTTACATCTAAGTGTTCACCAAAGTTTTTAAAAACACCCCTCCATATACTGAAATATGTATATTTTATGTGTTCACTTTGATGTAAATCTTGCATATTTTGTAGTAAGTATATTTTTAGAATACAATCTTTACAATGCAGGCAAGTAGCCATTATTATGTTCATACTTAAAATAAAAGCTTGTAAAAACATACAGGTCTTAACAGTGCATTTTGGGGGAATATTTAAAACATCAACCAACAAGTACCTAGTTAATTAGCCCTGGTTTCTTCTATCACTCCCTTGTTACAGCTGGATAGACTCTTAAGATTTACATAAGCAAAATCTATTTACTGAACCTCTTATCACGTTTAACAGAGCGACATTCCTACTGCATTAGCAACTGCAAGCCCTGAACCCACACAGGGGGCATGCAAGTACTGATTTGCATGGTGAAGTACCTTTGACTATCAGTTCTGCATAGTTGGACACCCCAACTCCTCCTTCCGTCCGGATCATGCAGCGGTAGTTGCCAGCGTCCCGCTTCGTGGCATTTACCACGCTAAAAAGAGCTACAAATCGTCGGGCGTTGAACACTTTAATGTCCTTCAAAGGGGCATCCCGTACATAAATACCCTAGGCAAAGAATTTAAAATAAAGAATATTATTAGTCAGATTAGAAAAAAGTACTGTCAAGCCATTTTATTTCTCTCAAGTTCCCCAGGAGGAGAGGAAAGATAAAAGCAGAAGTCTGTATGTAACGTTTACAGGTGTGATAGTGAGACTTTTCTGCCTTCCCATGTGAGTTAAACCATTTATCATGAGTGGACAAGCATTAATCTGTAACAGCTGCTTTCAACTCTCTATAGATTAACTAATAGAAAGATTTGAGAGCAATGTAACATTTACTTGCTTAGCTTGTTTTACACAAATACTTAAATTTATTTCTTTTAAAACAACATGAAGCCTAGCATAGTCAGTCTGTGCCTTCTCTTCCCTCACTGCATCTCCTGCTTGGCATATGTATTTTGCTGAGAGACATCAGCGGATGGTTCTCATAGCAGCACCCACCCAAGGGGTTATTAGCAACTCTGGTAGAAGAGACCAGTCACAGATTCATCAGGTAAACCACCTGAAGCTGTCTCCACCTCTTACTTCCTCAGCATGACACTGGAAACTGGGCATAGTGTCTTGCTGTCAACACATTATAATGGCACAAGAAAATGAGCCCTGTAACAGCTGAGGAGCACAAGGAGTGAAAAATGGAGGGGAGAAGACAGAAGGCGGCAGAGATGACAACTTGCCATGTCCTTTGACAAAAAGATAATGGCAGAGGGATTTGCCTCTCAAATCCTCATCAGAGCTCATGCTCCACCTGACCATGATAGGATATGTGCACTGTGAACACTCAAAAACCTGTAGAAAATGTGTAACAATTGAACTATGAATGCTGGATGGAAGAAAAAAAAATCAAACCGACCCAACAATATCTATTGACAACATTAGCCCAAACAAGCAAACAAGAAAGATGCACTTTTCATACAATGATATGTATTCCAACAAACTGAAGGCTGCAACCACTATCAAAACATGAAGAGAACCTGGAAAACCCCAACACTTCACAAAAAATCACTTTCTCCAGGAAGGCACACACACTGATGATACATAATGACACCAGGTATGTTTAAGTGGGTTTCTCTGACTTGAGCTTCAAGCAAGTCAAGAGTCCCCCAACTATGAAGCTTCTATAAAACAACAACATATCTGGTGATGTCTGTTTTTCTGCCCTGGAGTTTATAGTTTGTCCAGCAGAATTTAAGACATAATACTGATTTCATTTTACTATGATTTTATTTGCCACTAAATTGGAAGTATGCTTGAAATACAAGTTATAACGGAAGAGTTTTAAACAGGAGTCACACAAAATTAAACTCATTCATAAATCACAAAACCAAGTCAAAATTAATCATGCTATTATACCAAAGCAGCAACAATAATTAACAATAAATACTGATTCCAATGCACGGTAGAGTTATATCCTCTTCAAAAGAAAATGTGTGTGATGTAAAGCTTATGTGAAAGAAAAAAAAGTTTGTAAGAGGTCCAAAGAAGAATGTGCTATCATGCCTTAAAAATTACTCAGCTGTAAATTATTACTTGAGAATTACTTCAAATAATTGACAGCTCCTTAGGATTCCCCAAAGTTTGAGCTGCTGATAAAGCATGTGACGTGGCATGGCAATTAGCAAAATCTAAACTTGGAAAGAAACGTTTCAAACTACTATTTCAAAACTACTATTTTTACTAGTTTTGTCACTGTAATATCCTTCTAGTGAGAATGGCTGCAGATAATAGGAGATAAGCAGTGGGTTAATTAGAATTTGGAGAATGAGTATTTTTTACAAGCCACATTATTTCTTACCTAATACAATAAATTAATTAATCCTGATCATCAGAAGTGCTGATCAATCACAAGCCATAAGCCAGTTTTAAAGTATGTTACTGCAGTTTTCAGACTCTTGAAGGATCCTGTACATACCCAAACCTCATGGTTACATTACACCCATCCACATTACTATTCCCATTTCTCTAGCTGCAACATCAAGAAACCTTATGCAGGCTACCTTATCCTGCCCAGAAACAGGGTAAGTTATTCCCTAGGGAAAAACATACTGCCACACACTGATTAATTCTAGCACCTAAACTAGCTCAGCTGGTTTAAAGTGTGAACAAACTCCTCTGCTCTACAACCTGCACAGTATACTCTGCCTTCCACATGGGAAACCTGCATCCACAATTTACCAGGACTCTTACGAGTCTTATACAACTGAAGAACTGTCTAAATATTTTAAAGTAACTATTTTTTGCTTTTCCCATTGAGAAAGAAATGAAGGGACAGGACTAGGTAATGCCACTGTAATTTCTGCCTTAATTTTCAGTTCATAAAGAGGGGGCAATCATGGCAAGATATGATGCATACGGAGTCCCCACTGGCCCTACATAGAGAACTGTCTCCTACCACACTGTACCCTCAAACCTCCCCGAGGCTGATAAAAATCCTGAACTTCACAGTCTGGGTGTTCACAGAAACTGCCAGCAGTCCTTGAAGGTAATCACTCCAATGCCCAGCCCCATAGGATATATTTCCCATCTTTTTCATGCATATTTAAAATGGAAACTGGAACTAATCAATGCACTGTAGCAGTTACAATAAATTACTATTTCACTTGGGTCCCATAATCTTTTTCACCTTCTAATGATTCTCAAATATACTAATCTCACCTGATTTTGAATGTTTTAACTGCTGTTCTACAACAGGAAATCTTAGTTTGATCAAATAATTGACTTACACAGCTTTGTGACACATGCCATCCATTCACATACCAATCATTTTAACTGAAAAAAGAGAAGCCAAATCAGACTTAGGATGTGCATATCATTTTGCTCAAATGAAAAAGCTAGAGCAGTCTTAAATGTAACTCGGCTTGGCTCCAGAGAGGATTTGAGCATATTTGCCCTCTACCAAAATACAGGTGAGGAAAGGTTATTAATGATGGCTTCAAAATTCATGAAAGAGCTCTGGAATAAAAAGCCATTATTATTATTATTACTATAACAAAGCTGTAAAATATATGGGATATTATTATCAATAAATATTATCTTGACTGGCTTCTCTTGAACATTACAAACTCATGGAAGCAAAGTGTAGAGTGTCTAATTATATGTTAGAACTCAAACAGTCCCACAGAATCACTAGCATGACATTTTATACTAGAACTCAAAGGAGAAGAAAAAAGCCCGATTTTTCTCTTTAGTCTCTTTGGGGAGAAATATTTTCAGGGAAAATATAGTGTCTGGAACAGACAAAGACTAAGAAACATAATTGCTTTACGTTCCACAAGAAAAAATACAGCCCAAGAGAGCAAGTTTTCCCTCCCTTCTGGGATCACAGCAAATGAGTAGGAGAGCTGCCTAATTGATTTAAGCCTAAGCATAAAGGAACAGTAATGAAGGTAATGAATTCAAGTATAAGAAAAGTTCAATCTACAGGCACTGCAGAAGACAGTTACCAAGGCTGTGCAGAAAAAAATTAAAAAATAAAAAAATAATCCCACACCTACAGCTTCTCCCAAACTCTTATTTCAGCAGTGGACAAATGGCAGAAGACTATTTTTAGCCTGAAAAAAATGCTATTTACAATTAGATACATGAATACACAATAGTTTCTGTTATAACAGTATCCACACATCACTCTCTTTATTTGTGATTCACATTTTATTCTCCCAGACCTACTGCAATGACTTCAGGAAGTTACCCAGGTATGGTATCTTTTTTCCCAGTATATAACAGGCCCATTTCGGCTCAATGTATGACAAATTACAAGCTCTCAGTGCTGACTGCCAACAGCTATTTCATTTAGAATAGCTAAAAATAGTGTTTCAAATGAAAATTTGTTTATTAAACAGACTAGCGCATCCCACTACAATTTCTTTATGAAGAACTATTTTTAGTAGCATTCAGAAAAGTAAGTTTCCATCACTCAGTAATGCAACAATCTGAACTCCCACAAGTAAGACTTCACTTATGATATAGTTTTACTAGCTACAGTCATTAAAACTTTAATCTCATTTTTTTTTAAATTCTGAAATTTACCAGTAGCTCTTGCAAACTCTCACTTTTTACATGAAAGCCTGTGTCTTCCCAAATACTTGATATTTTATTGAAAAATAAACAAAAAACCCCAAGTCTGTAATTTATTTATCTCATTCCAGAAAGGAAGACAAAATTCATGATTTACAATACAACACTATAGTACTGGTATTAAGACCTACTAGAACAGGTTGTTGGAGCAAATTTGTAGTATCCCGTTTTCTGTGTGGGGCTTTTTTATTTTTTTAAATGCAATTCAAAAATAAATATGGTTCTTTTAACTTTCTTTACTTTAGCCCTGATTTGCCACACAAAAGTCTGAGGCTTTAGTGCTGATTAGGGCTGTTAGCTTTTCCTGCCCCTGGGATGTGGAGAACTGTGTGAACAGGATACTTCATTCTTTGGAAAGAGGAAGCTGCCATAATCATTTAATGTTAGACCTGCTTGGACTACAAAGGCCACGTCCCCAGGGCAGAGCTATCTCACCTCCTTGGAACACAAGAAGTATGGCCACAGAATAAATATTGAGATCCAACAATGAAAATAACAGATTCCATTGGCTGCTGAGGAACCTGTGCATTTTCAAATGCTCAGAGAAAGCTTTTAAAAAATACCAAATATATATATAAATGCTACTTAAGCCAGCTAATGAAAATATGTAACTGGTATGTCACTTGTAAGAATAGATTTTCTATTAAACAACAAGTTATGTAATACATAGGGATATAAAAAAATAAGCTTAATTTAACTTCAGGATATACACATCTTGAAAAACCCATATTCCTAGTACCAACATATTAAATGCATATACAGACAGCTTAAAGCACTTTAAAATGCACGTTATTTTTCCATTTTAGGCAAGTTAGAATGAAAAGAAATAGGTTGGTAGTTATTTAAATTACACTTACAGGCTCTTCTAGGCAATGAACTAACTCTAAGTCTTCTTAATGAACAGCAATTTAGCAGCATCAATCTATATATTAAACCTTTCAGAAATACTTTTAACAAAAATGCAGCAGCAATTCAAAGACATTGAACTTCTGGGATGCCACATCCAGCACTACCAGCAAAAATCACTCCCAAGGCATGTAACAATAATTTTGTGAGAAGAGAGTTAAAAGGAAACATCAGTCACCCTCTGTCCATACAGGCAGATTAGGAAGCTTTTCACACATTACAGAAGAAAGGGCTTGCATTATCCCACTTCCAAATATGCACATTGATTAAACTGTGAGTAGAGTCATACCAGTAGAATCTCAAATAAAACCAGCATGGCCAGAAGCAATTTTTGTTTAAAGTATGTATAAAATCTAAATCAGATAGTAATTAATACCTCAGGAAAATTGCTTTGCAGAGTTCACATAATTCCAGAACCTAAGACTGTTACCTCTGAATTTCTAGATTTGTATTCATAACCAAGACAACTGTTTGTCAGTCTAGATTAGAGCCATTGCACATCCTGTGATTATCCTGTATTTATTCCACCTGTGTAAGTTAACAAGCATATTTCATTCAAGTAATAAGGCCATGAGGAAAAAGATTATTATTGTCCCATTTGGAATTATTCTGCTATGAGACAGAATTGCATTCTGCAGGTGTAACTAATGGGCATTCAAGCAAACTATTATTATTTTACCTTTCAAGAAAGGTTTCTCCTTTCAATATTTTAATGTTTGATAACTGAGCCTTTCCTTCAAATCACATAGCTCTCCAAAAATTCCTCTTTATTATGACTAAACCTAAATAATGGCTGGAGCCATCAGGTAGTACTGTAAAGTATTAGTTAAGTTACACATTGAATAGTCACATTATCAAATATTAAGCACTGACATCTATTTGAAGACATAGTTACAAACACAGAAACTAAACAAAGACAATGCATTCTCTGGAGTCCTTAAACTCTGTGTAATTTAACCAGAGCAGTTACACTCTACTCATATACTGAAAATATTTTGTATCATTCTGACAGGAGAAAATCTGTTATCATTACACAGACATTTTAAAAGTAAGAAAAATCATCCCAAAAACGAAACCCCTATTCAATCTATTTCTTATTTTTACTTTAAATTCCAGAGCAGCTAAGAAGAGTTTATATGCTTTAACAATTTCCCAGTGCTCAGAAGATATGTAAAATTCCAAATCTTCTTTTCATTCATTTTTAATAGCACACAACACAATATAAAACGAGTCGTAGGAAACTACAGCCTCAGAAATATCTGAAGAAAACAAAGTACCAGGAAATATCTATCTAACATTTGGATAAAAATTATGGCAATGATCCATGTATCTACTAAGCATTTTGTTGAACTCGCGGCCCTACTTATAACGACACTTTAACACTGTCTTTTAATTCTTTGAAGTGTGCAACACTTAGTACTTCTCATCACCCTTCTATTTGTGTTTAAAATTCCAAGAGTTAGGATGAACACCTTGCTAAAAACTGAAGAGAACATATATAGGAATTTAAATACTTTGGGGCTTGGCATTCTGCAGATGCCAGGCTTATGGAAGGGCTAGAAAGGAGCAAAGTGATGAGGAGAAAATTAGGAAGTAGAGTTCATTAGCTTAATTTTCATTGGTACACACCATAAAAGCATAGTAATGCAGGTCTTTGTCTGCCTTTTCTATGCAGCTACGTAACAGGAGACTTAAAACCCAGTGTACTCATGCCCAACATTCCCTTCACTGCAAAAATGTTAATCTTGGGAAGAAAGGCAGCATGGGAAGGAGAAACTCCAACATGCAAGTTCTGGGGCCAGCCTGAAGTCTATTCCAAAGTTTAAAACAAGGAGAATAGCAGGCAAAGCCAAAGTGATACTGACTCCTACAAAGCAGGTAAGGAAGAAGCAGCCAAGAAAGAAACACACTTAGATTTGAGGATGACACATCATTAGGGGCTCAGCTACTACCTCCTGGCTAGAGTCTTCCAAATGGGAGGAAGTAATGGTGAGAAGAGAGGTAGAAAAGAAAGCTGTAATAAACCCCTCAATATGGACAGCGCAATTTGTAAATGAAGACAACCACAGCAGTAATAATCAGTAGTAAGGAAGGCACAAGCTGGTTCATGTAACAGGGAAGGTGATACAGAGGGGTTTGTCTGGAGGTGTTTGTCTTAGTCTAAGACAGTCACAGTAATCAAGTCACAGTTTAACAGCTCTCACCCCCAATACTCACCTTCCCCAGTGGTCTGTTTCCTTCCTATAATGTTCTCTTTGGATTTAATTTCAACTTTACTTTGGTTCTCCTTGCCTCAAAACACCCTTGGCTTCAACAGCCTTTATCCTTTTTCTAAAAAAAAAAAAAGCCTCTCCTCAACTCCAATTTGAACAAGGTACCTTTCTCCCAGAAGTAAGTTTGTGTATTTTACCTACAGTATTCATGGTAAAGGTCATTGTTTCTTCCTCCCAAAGGTCCAGCATACCAGAGAAAACTTACTGAATTAATTTCATCAGCTCCCCAATTCCTACATGTCCTTAAGAGATTCTACTGCTGCTGAACAGTGTTTCATATCAAGGCAGTCCTCAGGATCCAGGAACAGGCCAACAACCTGCACTCTTGAAACAAAAGCTGAATTTAACCAGCTCTCTGTGGCATGGGTCAAATGCTTCATTATCTGAGCTCTGCTCATCTCCATTTTATTATTTAACACTCCAGAATAACTGGAAGACTAACACATAACAAAGAGTTTCTTGAAAAGTGAACACTTGGGTTGCTTCATTTTTAAAATCAGACAAGAATTTCAAAGAAGGTTTGACTGATACAGGTAATCCCAGACAACTTTTCTTGTGAGTCACTTCATCAAATGAGAACAGATCTGTGGGGATGGAGGAAGGGAAAGTTTTATGTGTATCCCCTCTGACCTATGTCCATAACTGTCTGCAGACAAGCAAATTTCCTGCAAATCAATGTATGTAGTTCATTAATATTTGGTAGTTTCTGAATACCTGAGATACCTATCAAAAAACAGGGAGAAAAGGAAGAAGAAACAAGAACAATTATTAGCTGTTACCACAAGTATTTTGTCCAGAGTTCAAGTTTTGTATCATCCTTGTAATACAATAACAACAGCTTGTAACAAAATAATAACAGCTCCCTTGCATGGTACTTCTGACACTATAGATACAACATGCAACTTCAGCAAATGTGGAAGATGAAAATCCACTAATTGTTCAGGTCACTTGCAAACAAACATTGCCAAGCTTTCCCCAGGCCTCTTAAGGTTTTGCACTGTTGTCCATACTGAAGGTCTAGGTGGATTTAACACAGTTTACAGTGCACCTCTAAAAGCAAAACTACTACAGTTCATGAATGTTTCAGGTTTACTTATTCTCTCAAATCTCTTTTTGACACTGGAGAATACCAAAGAGACAGCAGATGAGGAGCAATATTTTTGTGATAAAAAGGCTTTTTCAAACTTTAATGCCTCTATTAAAAGTTTTCAGGCCCCACATTGCCTTCATAAGCAGGAACAATTGACTGCAGTAGTTGGATACCAAATGCATATTTCAGTGTCACAAGCACTCTTGGCAGAGCAGACTTCACCTCTGCTAGACAGATGATGAGGGAAGGCCTTTGGAGGACACCATCTATTATCACTCCTTGCAACCTGATGGATGACCAGCACCACTACAGAAGAAAGCATGTCTTTCTTCTATCTACAGTACTTTTTTCCTGGTGCATTAAGGGTTTTAGGTTTTTTAATAAAAATCCCCTTAAGTTTCTTTTTTGGCATCACTACCAGCATGGTCTGTTGTGCTTAGTGACCTGAAGAGTTTCTGATTTAGGGGTTTTGATTAATGTCACAACATAAAACTTTACAACTGTTAAGTATTTTCACCAGAATTCTACTGTTTTGGGTAACACTTCCACACCGATTAGGAATGATGGGGCTGGTGCACAATGATAGAAGTGATGTTTATTCTTCCACCTACCCCTATCTGAATTATTTTAGTATTAATAACAAAATTCACTGACATTTTATCATGGTTACCGCCAGCATTTGGCCTTTTTGTGCCAGACATTCCAGTCTGGGTGGATTGGGAGGTGTAGCCTGTAGAGCAGCTTTGTTGGCCAGACTTCAGTGTTTGTCCAGGAGAGAATATAAGGATTATATTTTGGCTCTGCTGTTACAGTGGCATCATCTCATACAAGTCACGGAAGGCTATAGAAGATTCAGAGTAGCTGCTGCACCACCAGGCATTTGGCTTTTTCCAGCTGTGCCTTTCACTGCTCATAATACAAAAGAAGAGTACACAGCATCTGCTGTACCACTTAGTGTTGCTGAAGCTAACCTGTAAGAGAAAACCTGGTGTCCAAGGGGGAAAGCCACCTTTAATGTACATATCCACCACACTCCAAACACATTCATACACAGCTTACCAATAAAATCACTAGACTCAAAGGTTTCTGCCACCTCCAAAACCTCACCCAAGTCAAAACACTTCACAGATGGATTGATTTCTAGATGACATTTTGCTTCTTGCATATGTTCACTGGGATTTATCATTAACAGTCCACAATTAATTATTTTCTACTAGTCTCTCGTATTGCTAGCAATTAAAGACGCTGTAAGAGAAATCTCAGCATCAGATATTAGTCAAATCTATATTCAGACAAGAATAAAACCAGTTAGCCATGTAAAAAAAAACATATTATATGCATCAGATGATTCATATGTAAGGCAGATAATGAGGGAAATGTTTCACCAAACATCACAGCTCCTTAGACACTGGCTAACACAAACACAGCACATATCACAAGCCTCCTACAGTCTGTTCTTCATAGACATTTTTCTGCCATATACTGTGCAATTACTGAAAAACAACTAAAACTGATTAATCACAACTAATAGAAAATACAGAATATATACTGCAAAAAAAGTACTAAATATATATACATGAGTGGCAAGGGGGAGACAAAGAAATTAACATTCCAAAACCTCGAAATAATATCAAATAATCATCGGAGTTAAAAAAAAAAATTAACTTTCACCTATGCAATAATATACGGTGTCCCTTCCTATCGGACATTAATTGTTCTTCTATCAGTAAAATCATCTCAGGTTATCTACAAAAAGCCACATCAGGATGCACATGCTTGAGGATGCATGCAGTCTTGGCACAATCTTTAGCTGACAGATGTCATTAGAGCTCTTCTCAAGGCAATGGACTCTAGACAATCTGCAGTGCACCAGGTGGTTTGACCAGTCTTGGAAAGCCTAAGCTATTGATGAACAGGAGGAAAAATGGTCATGTGCACTCCTGTAGTACACAAATGCAACTACTCATCAAACACCAAATATTTTAATGTCCAAAAGAACATCTTTAGGCCTATCCCACTGTACAGATTACATTAATAGTTCCACCTGTTTGTGTTACCAAGCTGTTACACATGTGTATGATTTAACAGTTAAATCACAGCTTCATTATCTTAATACTCAAAAATGACCAAAACATTTTTTTCTCAAGTGCTTCAAAACTTGGTAATGAAAGTGATAATTTTGGGAAAATCTCAGAGAGTTTACAGCACAACAGAAAACTCTTATGGAAGTCCAGAACTTTGTTCACCTTCTGGGTTACTGTATGCAATTTACATAAGCAAGCACATGCACATACAATTTTGTATATCCTATAAATCTATTTGATTTTCATCATCTGCCAAGAGTCATTTCACTGGTTCTACATTATTATAAGGATGTTTTTGATATTGCTCATATGGGTATGTGTGTATTCCTGAGGAAAACAATTTGCTTTTCAGAACTCTCTCTGACACAGGACTATATCTCTTCCTTTGAAAAAGTAATAAATAATGCATACAGGTAGTTTTGTACATAGACGAATAAAATCTTTCATAGTCTTCACACCTTCAGCAAAAGATTACCAAGGATACCAAAAA